>JAOXNN020000084.1:1768385-1839993 GCA_028571205.2 Hydropsyche betteni
TTATAATAACGGCTATAATCTTATCGTCTTATCTTAACGTCTATAATATGATGCTTATTAGTACCTACTAACTACTGACTTTGCCTATATGTATGTCACAAACAAATAACAAATGAACTATTTTGATTTTATTATTTAAATATTCGGATCGGGTACGGGCATCGATTTTAAAATAAACACATACACATCCCGATGTTATTAACATCGGGCTTATATACTATAATATAATAATATCGCGTAATAAGAATGTTGTTTTGTTCCGATTTTGAAAAGTATATATAATGGATATACATATGTTTATTTTTGCAGTTATCTTAGTATTATGACTATATTTAGCACTCGAAAGGTAATATTGTATACGGTGCTGAATTTTTGATTCCGTGAAAGATTTCAGTGAAGAACAGATTTTCTTCCGTCTGTCTTTTTAGTCACATTGCATAGCAAGATCAGGAGAGTGCAGAAAAGCTGGATGTGACCGAAGATGTTGAATAAAGAAAAAGGAAAAAGAAGAACCTCAACCACATCAGAAGAATAATTATAAGTCACATCGTGAGGATTGAAAGGTCACGAATCTTTAGTCAAGAGGAAGCGACCTAGAAAAATATTAATACTTAAACAATTATTGTACATTTTGTATGAATTCTCTTTATATAGAAGTCTTTTGTATACTCTAATAAAAACAGCCTTTTTTAAACGCAGACATTTGACACCAATTCGATTCTATCATCGGAGACCTATTACGTCAATTTTGCATCTAAATCGAATCGCTTTCCATAGATTATAACTTTCGCGCTTGCAGAGTGAAAAATTGAATTTCACCCCGCCGATCCGGCCTCCGGTAAACTTCGACGTTGAACTTTCCATACACAACAACCCCGACAACAACAACCTCACCAACAAAAAACAACACTGACGACAACCCCGTCTCTAAAAAGGCCGAGAAAAAAAAAACACGGTAGCGACAAAGTCAAAGTAACATCTCATTACTCCGTTTTGTTATCGCGTTGACACTTAAGCACTTTTCGGTGACAAATTCAGCAGTCTGTTTGCCCGAAAAATAATCTTCGACGGGAAAATGTCGGCTTTTCGTCACGAGGAATGCGATGATGTCATCTGGTAATCATAACGCGTTTATTAAGTTCAAGGGATGTTTAAGTGCTTTGTATCGCTGCGAAGAAAGCGAGATTGTAAAGCTGTTTTAATGTGTTTTCGAGTCTTGCAGATGTGAAGGGGCGAAGATTAATTATTAGGTACACGGAGATGTTTATTCGTGTTATTGTTATGTATGAAATAATAAGTGTTATGTTCGAAAGGAAGAACTTTAAAGCCAACGCATTGTTTGCGAATTTATTCCCTGTCATATTGAGTTGAAAGTATATCAGAAAATATGTTTTGAAGTTACGTCTCTTTTGAAGATGCATCTATTTTCTGGGAACATAAAATGTTTAAAATATGGAAAACCCCCTTTGTTAGAATACCTTCAAAGTTTCTCAGTGCACTCAGCTGATAAAAGGCTACACAAATATACTTTTAGTATAGGTGAAAATTATTTCTGAATTAAATGATTTACGTGCAGTTTTGTGGAAATTAGATCAATTCATAAGGACACGAAATAATTCTATGTGATTATACCTAGCGATAATTATATTTGTATAACACGAATTCTAAAGGGGCTTTTATTAATCCGCATAATACTAAAATTTAGTGATACAGGAATTTTTTCATGAAATTTTTATCATTTTAGCACTGTAAAGATTAAATGTTAGTAACTTTGTACATATTATATTATATGAAACATTAAAGGCAGACTTTGAAGCAAAAAAACTTCAGGCGCTTAGTATGAAAGCATTTTCCAACCGTTAAAATGAAAACAATTCAAACGCACAAACGACTGTTGAAATTTCAATACTTAAACAATGCAGTAGTGCTACAGTTATAATCCTAGAACATACAATATGTGCTAAGTATATCCTGTTATTTCACAATACAGCGTTTCAAAAGACTGTTCTCTCACCGATATTTTATTTTGTACGTCGGAAGCACAAAGAAACTTAAATAATCGTATGGCGCAATATTATATTTATAGTTTCAAAAGGCTTCAAATTTAATTAACATTTACAAATTCAAGGCATTATATTCTAATTTTGTCTATGTGCGTCAATCCTATAAAAAACATCAATTGATACTGATAAATGAGGAAAAAGAAAAAATATTTACAATTTAGTTATTAAAAAAAATTAATATCTTAATAATGTGATATATAAATTACTGATCGAATCGAGTTATGTGAAAATCAAAATGAATTCTTCATATACGAAACCACCTAAAACGTATCGATTCACACCGCCGAAGAAGGGTTATTGTCATCCCATCGCCGGGTGAAACGAGGGGGTGGAAGTCACTCAAAATAGCCATATATATCTTGGTCACGTCGGTTATTGATTCGTTTAAAAATAGTCGCCATTAGGCGAAAGATGTACACACGCATGGATGGCGCTCGGAAAGCTCGTCGAGTTGCATTTTGCGCGCGCGCGGAACATGTGAAAGTTCCTATCTAAAGCCTTAAATATTCATGGAAAATTCGTGTGCAATCACCGCCGGGGGAGGGTTCGTTTGCGATTTTGATAATGGCATCGATGGATTTTCTGTGTATATCGTTTATAATTCATAGATTCGCGGTAGGTCGGACGAAAAAGTATGTTTATGAACGCATTCGGTTCCATAAGCTGGGTTGTCAATATAGCCGGGTTTTGAAAATCGTGTTTTGATAATTTATGGGTTGGTTAATCAAGTAAAAAAATGGTTATTTTAGTATAGTATAATTGTAAAAATTGATACATCTAGAAGGTAAATAGGTCCGTGGAAATGTATGAAAGTTTTATTTCCCATGTGAAAAAGCGATGCTAGCAAAAGAATCCCAAAGGTGTTTAAAGAAAAGTGTATGGACATTTCGCAGTGTTGGATTGGCCGCTCAACCGATAAAAACAACATACCAGTTCGTTGGCTTGGATACTTACGAAATTCAGATATAACATCGCATGACTTTTTCTAATCGGAATTCATTAAAAATAAGATTTTCATTCCTTTTTCCTTATTCATAATATAAATAATAAAACAGTTAAATTTATTATTGAAAATCGGATATTTTATATCATGCGCTGAAGTTATAATACATCACTCTCAGGGAATTTAAGATTCAAAGCGACAAATCTTCAACCGAAACGTACCTTCTATAAATAAGATGAACAATTTTAATCCATTCGCGTACCGAAAATGTCAAATCCACAGAACAAAATCGACGTCGAAGTTTTGGAAGAGCGATCGTCTCTTCCGTGCGATTGGTTCGAACGTTCTCGCCACTTTATTACGCGCAGACACGCACAGCGCTCGAAAATTTTCCACCTAGGACACGGAAAACGTTCCTTTGAATTATGTATACGTCCGTGGCTTTCGCAGAAACCGCCCACGAACCGCCGGACCGAATTTCGCTTTCGATTGAACCCTCAGAAAAGAAAAAGAAAACGAAAAACGGATACACACACGAGATAAAAACTCGGCCCGCCGACCGTGAAGGATCTCACGGTGATTTGGGCCGGTGGAAAAAGGAAATTTTCGCGGATTTCGTCCGGGTCACTATTTTGAAACACCCTCGTCAAACGGGGGTGGAAAAAGCGGACAGGGGAGGTCTTCATCTGAGTTCAAAGGCCGCGATTTCGACCGTTTAATCCCAAGTTCGGACGCTGGGAATTCCACGAGCCTTTGGGGAAAATGCAAAAACACGTATTAGGTGGCCGTAATGGCGATAATTATGTTATAATTCGGGGCTTTAAGGGCTCTTTGATTGCGATTAGTGCGCACGAAGCGTGTTATGTCCCTGGTGCGAAATAGTCGGAAAGTTCTTATGAATTTCGGTTAAATTGTCTTTATAGTAATATAAAAGTACAATAAAGGTCGAATATATTAAATTTTTTCTAAGCAATCAGAAGTCATTTAGTGAAATTGCGGAACTCCATCATATGATTTTTAAATTTTATATATAGACAATAAAAGATAATGTCTAAACATAAAAAAAGTATTCAATACAATATCGAAACATTAAAAAAGTGAAAATCGATAGAATCAAACGACACAATTACGTTCGTTGAACGCAATAACGATACGTGAAGTAAATGACGCGAACAGTGGATGTTACGCTGAAGATTTCGAAAAGTAAAACGGCAATCTAACGAATTTTCTAAAAAAAAAAGCCAGCCACCATTCCATAGAAGAAAGAAAGGAATAAGCAAAAGAGAAACTGAAAAAATAAAATAAACTAGAAACCGAACCAACTTTGAAAAGAAGTGAAAAGGAAAATACAAAAAAGTGGCGAGAAGCAAAATTCATTAGTATGACTTTTTATCTCGAAGTGCAACGAACCGTTGTTCAATATTT
The DNA here is from genome assembly GCA_028571205.2 of Hydropsyche betteni. Taxonomy (NCBI): domain Eukaryota; kingdom Metazoa; phylum Arthropoda; class Insecta; order Trichoptera; family Hydropsychidae; genus Hydropsyche; species Hydropsyche betteni. The sequence goes on from JAOXNN020000084.1 coordinate 1,772,817, forward strand.
TTCCATTGCATGGAATTTAACGAACCTGCAGTTTCAGAACACGTACTCATTTGATTCTATTTCATTTCAATTTGCAATAAATGCACTTTTCAACATCTGAATCCTCCATCCAACTTTATTAACACCAAACTAGGTCGAACAATGATTATATAATACGCAACCGTATAGATGCATAACCGTAGCGTATAGTTGAATAATTTATTTCAGTGCAGATTTTTGACCCTTTTTAAAACAAAGTACAACGAACTACCCGATCTATTTTCATTGCATCGACGATGTTAACGAACCCTTTCAGTTTCAACGGACAGTTTTCAGACAACGCGCTAGAAAATGCAATTCCGCATGTGCCGCACGATGCGGTACAGTACGTGGCAAAAATAAAACGACCACAACCCGAAAACAAAACCATACACCTCGTGTCGGGCAAGATAAGTTAAAATAAAAACAAAGGGGGTAGTTTGTGCGGGTAACCGATGGATGTAGCAAACAAAGAAACCATTTGCGAGTCCTACGCTCGTACAATACAATATTTATTTGGACGAAGTGTTATATGGCCATGCCGCTTTCATATATTTTTTTTTTCAGGTATGAAAAGTTGGAAGATTACTCTGATTCATCGCCGGATGAAAACTTCGCTGAAGCGCCATATGCGAGAATCGCTAATGATAAATTTAGAAATGTGTTTCGTAATTCGACCACAAAAATAATTTCATCGGACTGAAGAAAGCTGCTTTCGATAATTCGATTTGAAAATCGGATTACGGCCGTTCGATGTTGTTAAATTATTATAAAGCGAAAAGATTACACGTAGTTGTGTATTAATGGATTTTAATGGCCGTTAAAATTGCATACGCCCGTCAAGTCATTTTTCACAATTAACCGCCGTCAAGGGATAGTAAAAAGGTAACGTTTCGATAAAGGGGCGTTATTTTTAGCCATTATGAAATACATAATGTAGTCGAGATTTCTTGTTCGCTGGTAGCGAACAAGATGTTTCACTTTTCGCTTGGATAATGGTGTAAACCATTAAGTCTTGTGCATCAGGATTGCAAACAACGAAAACTTAATGTCTGAAGAGAGGGATTTAGAGTAAAAAGAGGCTGACTTGCGATATGAATATTGGTATTTTTTTTTATTTTCATAATTGCTTGTATTTTGATAATCTATATTGAATGCTTAATAAATTAGTGTTTCTAAGAATTTCGTCTAATTGAAAACGAAGTATATTAATTAAATTGTGAAAAAAATTCGATATGTTTGTTTTAATGAAAAATGATACGATGAAATGTATGTTGAACGAAATTTATATATCAATTATGTTATAGATTTACTAGTACATTATTTTTTTGTTTATATATAGGCTGGAGGAACATTCGAAGCATTTGTAGTTAAATGAAATGGATGATTTTATATATTTTTTTATCGTCAGCACAGCTCTTTTGAGGAACTCCTCTGGGAATAATATAATAGCAAAGCACACCAAATGTTGGTCCATTCTATTCTCATGGAAAAGTAAGTACAAATTTAGAAGATAAAGTTAAACGAAAGAAGGTTGGATTATAAAGTCACGTATTTGAAAAGTTTTTTTTTATGTATCAATAAAATATATGTAATTTTTTGATAGCGTAAGTTAATAATAGATAAATATAATAAAAAAGCGATACAATATTTCTTGTCAAACTATAAATTTTCATTGAATATAAAATATTGATAAAACTAAGTAAGACGTTTTAATTGCTGTGTGCAAAAATGCAAGGCCACGACCTTGAGTAACATAAAGCAAAAGACACGTACAAAAATTTCGAAAAACAACAATAAAATACAATCAAGACTGCGTAAAATATTCCAACAGGACTCACACGTAAAACATCCAAAAACCATCCGAGGGGTGCGATTAAGGAAATTTAACGCGCAACAGAAGCTGTCTTTTTACTCGGCTCGTTCTCTCTTAATTTCCCGCGCTCGCATTAAATCCCGGGAAATTCCCGGGAAGGAATTCCCGAGGCTTGGCTCGCTCCCAAGACAACAGTTTTGTCTTTGTCGTAGACCAGGAGCCGTAACGAGAAAAGCGATTTATTACATCGGGAGACGTTCCCCTAACGTATAAAACACGTTCGACTATCTATGAGGTGATGTGGAGAAATATTAAATGGATGTTGCGTTAATAAATCGCAATTCTCGTGTGTGAGCCGGAAGTTTTATTACGAATTTTGTGTTTGGTGTATGTGAAATTGAGTTCGTTATAGTTTTGCGGGGTCGTATTTGTGATGAGATGTGTTGTATTGGGGTATATAATGGAAAAAATTAGAGTCGAGTTATGTTAGGTCGATGCAAAAGTTTCATCGTATTTTGAAACCAAACTGACGTGATACAGATTAGGTATATTATTGCTGGTAAATTATTCAAATAACAATTCGATAATTAGGAGAAATTACCGGATTACCGGTTAATGAAATTTTCGATAAATCCGACATCCTTAAAGCAGATACCGTATTTTTTATCAGTTGTCTCCTATCTTGAACACGATTTCTCTGATTTCTTTTCATGAGCATGAATCAGTAATATGTTTACCAATTAACGAAAAATCTCCATTACAGTACGGTTTTTATTATTTGAAAAAATAATTTTACAGTGAAAATTTCATAAATCCACTTTATTATTAGACATTTCAAAAATTTCTACGGACTGTTTATTGTTAACTGGCTAAACTAAAACTTAACAGATACTGAAAAGAAATATCCATGATATAATAGAATAGTTAGAACACAGATGTTATTGATTACTTCGGAGAAATGAGAAGAATATTTAATCATAAAAAAATACGATAAAACTTATTCAATGATCTAATATAATAATTAAGTAATATCATCTTTAAATGAATTTTCGTTTCATCGGTCAAATAACCATCGTTCATATCGTTAAATGTTAAATTTGTGTTTCGAAAAAAATCTGATGTCGATCTATGAGTTTTATTAGTATGAAAAATGCGTTTAATCTGTTTCATAATACATTTTTTTGATTAAAATCACTTTTTTTAACATTTCATCGTATTAATCCAACACAAATAAAATAACACACACGATCATTATATACACTGATTACATTCCGAAAAGTTTACCGGCACTTACTACCGCGCACGCAAACATCTGTGAAATTTATCGACTTTCTTTACCGCCCGACTTGCAGGTAAATACGGCGGAATACGTAATTTAGAAATATCAACATCTCAATTTTCTTTGACGCTTTTGCCACCGAACGAAACGTAAATATTGAGACGATCGCTTCGTGTTTTCCCATTTCTCTCGAAACGGGCCTAGGCCTGCCTACTTGGGCCTAAGCGGACGGCTATGATCGCGTGGGTGGAAAACTTTCCGAGACTTTTCTTGGAAGTTTCGTTACTCGGTATCGAGTCATATTTACGGGTAAATCGACCGAAAGATTAACGAATAAATAGGATGGAGTTTTTTGAGATTTTTTTTAACAAAATATATATTTTTTTAATAATTAAATAATTTACGTATTCGTTTTTATGAATAATTGAATTTTAACTATTATATTATTTCAATGCAATAGTTTCATCGTATTTTGAAAACAAACCGATGCAATGCAGATACTGCACTTTTGTAATGATTGACTTTTATCTTCAACACAATTTATTTGATATTTTGACGTGGATTAGCATTGATTATGTCATCATTATGTTTCTTAGTCAATGAAAAGTCCCCAGATTTAAATTTTGAAAACTAACTGAATAATTTTAACGTTAACTGCATCTTTGCTGTGCATGTTACAAGTATTTTTGGTGGACGCAGTTTTTATAAAATTTTTGAAAGGGAAAATGTTATAAATTCAATAGTTTGAATATATAAGTTTTTTATTGGTTTTGAGAAATGAGAAAAATATTTGGCCATAAAAAATACGACAAAACTTATGCATTAACCTAATATATGATATGACGAATCATAAAGACTATTCGGTAATTTTTTTAAATATTCATATTTTAAAAAAAATTAATTCTGAAAATTTTTAAGTTTCTAACATTATCGAAAAATGTTGTCATACATTAGAATTTTTGGTTTCATTACCCAAAACACATTTAAATTTTAACATCAATCCAATTAGATCCTTGCATAATTTTCGATCCGAAAAATAAACAGCAACACATAAAAAATAAAATAAACGAACGAATCGAAATAAAGCACGGAAACGCTACAATACAACTCCGGCCCGCGAGAAGCAATTTCACAGCCGCATTAAATGATAATTGCCTCGTCCTTATTTCCATTTCCTGCCTTGAAAAGACGAAGTGCTAAAGTGCGATTAGACTGCTAATAGAAGACCTTCGGGGCCCGAAGCGATTTTCATTCAATTAGCGCGTCCCGCCAACTCCCCGCTTTTCAACAGTTTCTTTGTAGGACGCGATTATTGCACCTTTGTCGTAATGCAATATGCAAAGTGAAAAGTTTCCGCTGCCAACTTTAATAAACGGCTGCGAAGTGCAATACGAGGTCTTTGGGTTTTAGCTCGTTTCCTGGATTACGTGTTTCGTTTAGTTTCCGTATCTTTTTGTATGAGACGAAGTTCGCGATGAAGACATACGTTATGGATGTGCTTGGAGTTGTATCGAAAACGACTTGAAAACTTCTCATTTGGATGGTTTTAGATGTGAGTTTCTTGAATATGAACGTTAAAGCTTATCGTTTTAAATTTAAATTTTCTTTGAATGACTCTAATTTTGGTTGTATATTAATAATATTCATCCATCATTTACTGTTACGAATATTAATAGAGTGATTTATATATGAAATTTAAATTTAAATGATTATGGATGTGATGTCAAATGTTACAGTTATAGAAGCTTATTTTGATAGTGATTGATTTATAATGGAATACATAAATCACTAGATTTCATTGAATTTGATTTTATGATGGCGACGGGCACTAAAGCCCCATTAATCTGAATATCAATATAGCAATCGGATAATGTATTTTTACATAAATGTATATTCATTAACATTATTGATTCTTGCAATATTGAATAATGTACTTTTAAGTGCATTAAATCGAATAAATACTATTAAATTTTCAATGGAAATTTCAACGTCGTTTATGAAATTTGCTGACATCACAATTACAATGCACTTCCACCTGACATATTATAGAATTTCTGAACTCAACTAACTAAGCGGCAATACTCTTATGGAACCGATCCTTGAATCTAGTTGTTTGGGGACCCAATTAAAATTATACAGTTCAAGCATTTCGCACTTGAAAGCACTTCAACGTGCATACAAAACACTCGAAACTACCAAAGCACGCGACTGGCAAAAATAAAATGACAAACGGCACTCAAACACCCGCTAATATTTTATATTCTCAAACACAGTTACAAGAAAATAAACAACGGACATAAGAGCACTCATTCCCCGTTTACACAAAATAAAGACATCGTCCATTGCACTCGTACGATCTGAAATAAAACGCGCGGAATTTAAACGCAACAATATATCACAATCTTCAACCGGGTGAAAAATATCCCTTCAGCGGCGAGGACGCGCACTTCGTCGTCGTTTTCATGTTTTCATCGTACATTTTTTGCGATTTTTTTTGTCAATGTTTTATACATTTTCAAAGTGTCGCAGCTTGTCGCGAACGCGAGTGTCTCGGATGATTTAATATCGCCACAGAGGAGAGGGCCCTTCTTCAGAAATTATGGAAAAGCTGTGAATGTTCCATATTTGAAGTGTCACTTTTCCATTCTCTCGTGAAAATATCGCCACGTACCCGTTTTCGCTAAGACGAGAGAAAAAGGTGCGTTTTTTGATTGATGGAATACGGCCGTTTCGCAGGCGTGAAAAATCTGAATATTATTATTTCCTTAATAAAAATACTACGGAGTATGAATTTTTGTATAAGAATTGGATACGGATACGTTTATTTAAAAATTCAATTTGTTTTCATGTGTTTGTTGACTTTAATTTAAACGCTAAAATTAGTATATGAATAAAATTAGGATTTCAAAGAAAAGAGAATATAAATACAGAATTTGAGACCTTTATGCATGATGAAATAATTTTTTTTTAATAATTTAAATGAATTATTAATAATATATTATATCGTATTAAGATAAATTATCGAAATTTTATTACGTACGATTTAATAAAAATAAATAGAATTACTCTCGTTGTAAGATGTGACAAACACAAATAAAAAAAAACAACAAAGTCGCTGTACGAGGAAAACGATAAAATCAAGATTTTATTTTATCACCGATAAAACGAAACGACCGTTAGGATTAACGACAAAGAAATCACAATGCGGAGCTTTCGCGCGCTTTCCGAACACGACTCAAAACTGTACATTTTCGATTAATTCTTACACGCAAAAATATGATAATACTTGCAAAAATATCCACGCATCTCAATATTCCATCAAAATTCCGAAATAGCGGGCAGGTTATATCGGAAAAGCGTGTGATCGAACGGCGTTCTGCGAATGCTTCGCATACCTCGATAATAAAAAGCTAGCACACCCACCTTTATGCGAAACCTTACAACGGGAAAAAGAAGATAAAAGACTGAAAATCTATATATTATATATATATAAAAAAATAGGAAACTGCAAAAGTATAAGACAACGAATTTCGCGCCCTTCTTGACGACAAGAATTTATGTTTTCGGCGTATTGTTCGAGTCGCCGAAGCGGATGCATATTTCGGAATTCGTCGTATTATTATTGCCATTATACACTCTTTGCTTTCCGTATTGTGAGTATTATGGCATTACGGTGTTGTGGGGTTCTTGCTCGAGTCTGGCACATTTAAGTCTTTAGTCTGCCGGGACAGCCATTAACCTCTTTTCGCGGAGGAGTCTTCACGGAGGATTCACTCAAGGTTTAGCTTTTGTTCGCTATTGTACGTGTGTGTTTATGTATTTAAGAATAGGGGTGTTTAAGGTTTTTATGGATGCAGGGTTCTGAGAAGAGATGACTTAAGAAAATAATTTGTGGGAGAGATAGCTTTTGATGATGCACGAAAGTGTAAGATCATCGTTATCGTATAATACAAGGGTGCGATTTAACTGAGCATTAAAAAAAATATAGATTGTACCTTAAAACGAATGACTTGTGTATTAGAATAATTTACGATGTATATTGTTTCTGATACGTTTTAAATTATTTGTAGTGTGGAATGAAAAACATAGTTTGAGCATTTGAATGTTATGTTAGGTTAAATTAGGTTAGAAACACGTGAAATTATTTCCAAAGATTGGGTTAGTTTCGCAGTGACAATATCGATGATCGTAAAATGTAAGGTTAAGTTAGGTTAGAAACACACGAAATTATTTCAATAGGTTGGATCACTTTCGCAACGAGCGTGTACAATGTTAGGTTAAGTTTGGTTAGAAATTCACGAAATTATTTCGAAAGGTTGTGTCAATTTTGCAGTGACAATATCGATCATCGTACAATGTTAGGTTAATGCATACTAATTTTATTAAATTCTCTGATTAAATGCACATTTATTTCAAATAATTCAAGTTTAAATTGTCCCCATAATATAATATTATAACTATAAACGATTTGAAATGCAAATATTTAATTCTAAAGTTACACTGAAAATTAGTAACGGGATCGATAACTACCTAATTAAATCGTATTGAAATGACTGTAACACATTTAACGATACCCAATACGGTCGTTTCAGACACAACGAATCCGGATAAACGTCGATGTAAAGTGCAAATTAAAATTTCACGATTCCAACGACAGAAATCTCAGAAAATCTCTCGGCTAAATATATTCTTACGAATATCTACAAAAAACGTCTACTTCAAAATGTTATTTGGACAAGGATTAAAAATGTAGCACACATATCAAATTGGAGACATTTGATGGCGCGTGTCCTTCACAAAAGTTAGTGACGCTAGTCCGGAAAGACAGGATACGTGTACGTGAACGTTTCACACGTGTCACGTACATTTTTGCACAACACTATAATGGCGCAAAACGTTAGTAGAGATATTGCGAATTCCGATTCGGCGAACTTAAACGTTTGAAATATGTTGCCCGTATTGAAAACGATCGCTGGGACAGTAAACGTGGGTCTGCCGTATATAATACGTTCGCGTTCGTGTGTACGTATAAGTGATTCGCGAGTTGACTTCGACGAGGCACAAAAGCCTCCTCTATATAGCCTTTGTGACATAAACAATGAGCCGAGATACTTCATATCCACTGCCAAACAATAAACTTGACGTATAAATTCGTTTTCTATATTGTCGACGTCTCCAGTTGGGATCCATTTGTCAAAAACGAATGCGAAACGTTGCTGACAGAAAGTTTGGTAATTTAGAAAAGATCTTGTATATATTCATGTTTAAAATTGAAAATTTTTAATGAAATGTATTGGATTTAATATTTTTTAATGATTTAAATTTGTTGAATATATCAAAGTAGTGCGGATGATAGATGAATACTATTGTTTAATATTGGTTTGAAATTATTAAAAGTCGAATGGTTTTTTTTGTTCTAAAATTCTTCGAAAATTACATTTTTATTCTATTATGTATTATTTTTAATTAAAATTGTATTAGAAAAGCCATGCTTTATGAATATAATGCATATGATGACGATTTTCATTTTTAAGCTTCTTATCAAACAATCGCTCGAATTCTTATTGAAAAACAAGACGAATTCCATGTATTTTTTTATACTCACCATTTCAGCACACTTCTTTTCTTCCAGCAAAGACCCAAATCGAAAAACGTTATTCTGGCTCACAAACGTAGCCGCCAAATTGTACCGGTTTCTCGTTACCGCCCCATAGAAATCATCATAACGAGTTTTCTCGGGCTTGTTATATAGAGCGACACGCACGTTAAAGTATACGAGACTCGCATTCGTTATTTCAGCATAATAGATTCAGTAGAAAAAGAGCGCTTTCGCGGTTCTGTTATCACAAACAGAGCTTTTTAGCCGGCCTATCTTCTAAATACGATAAACCGTGCAGGCCAATATCACGCGATCTATTCGTGTATTTTTCATAATATGCGGATACCTTTTATAGGGAAATTTTTATGTATTCGTGACCTCTTTTTGTAATCAGTAACATGACACGGTCTTTTTCTAATTATAAATCAGAAATAGCAGAAATTCAATGCATAAGTGCATTTCTTTGTACTTTTATAACTGTGAATTTCCGGAATTTTCTTATAAAAATAGAATAAGGTTGGAAAATAGAGGGGAAATAAAATCTTAGTAATTTTATCGATTAATTATTAATATATGTATAATGTATAATAATTTACAGAATATATCGGCATTGGTTAGTTAACCGAGTGAATGTTTGATGAAATCAAATAGTCAATTGAACTGTATATTTGTTATCATTGCATACATAACGATCGGTAGTTCTTAATAAATATCTATTAACCGAATTTTCCGCAACATACAACGGAATAAATCATTTTCGCGAATGAACGATAGATGATTTATCACGTATAAAATACTCAGTAGTTAAGCTTTCGTATAATTTGTTGAGAACTTTGTTCGTGGAGATCGTAGAATACAGAGAGAACTGTGAATAACTTGTTTACCACGAGTTTCTTCTCCATATTCCCAAGATATTTATAACCGAGACTCGGAATTAATTCAGTTCTTATAAAGAATTTTCTCACCAGTACTAATTTTGGTGGTTTTCAAATAAATTAGCTCACCTTTCGTTTTTCAATATGTATGAGACAAGGATTTTCCTCGTGTTCACGTAATTTGTACGCCGAAGTCGCTTGTCGCCTTTTTTGAAATGAGATTATATTGGTCGTGAACTTTTCACGTTTAAAAAGTTTTTTTTCTTATGAACGGACCCCTCTAAAAAGTATAATTAAGGGCGTATGAAAAGTTTTTAAGTTTTTCCCGAACTCCAGCACAATTTTCAACTTATTTTCGCATGATTTGTTCGAAAGTGGCAATATACTTTTTTCCTGTAACTTTTTTTTTAACTCACTTTGATGTTTTAATATAGACTTCAACTTTTGATTTGTCCAATCAAAAATGAGAACTTAATATTTTTGAATTGAATTGGAATTCTTGATAAAACGATATTGATTAAAAATATGCGACATTATTTTTAGTATCGATTTTAAAAATATATACATAAAAGTATTTATAGTTAAATTTTGCAAATATAAAATTTCTCAAAGTTGTTAATGTCTTGTTGAAGGTACATAATATGTAATATTATATTATAATGTATTTTTTTTATTTCATAATAAAAAAGTAATACCCATAACAAATCACAATAGTAGAGAAACAAAGAACTTCTTCATCTTTCCTACCACGTAAAGCGAATAAATATTGAAACAAACGACAAAATACTTAAGACCTCAGCATTGAATCCGATCTAAGCGTAACTAAAAGGACAATTCTTAGGCGATATTTACGATGTGAATCTAAAAGTCAATAGTCACCGACTTCGGTCCACAGAGCCCGTGACCCGGAAAGGGTTAACGCGATAGATAGTATCCTTATCGAGTGAATTACGAGTATGATTTCATCCTCGTCGTCTTTTCTGAGGGTCGATATTGAATCTTTTTATGTTAGGTTATTGAATTTAACGTGGACCTTACGAAGTGTGTGGTGAATTAAGTCGAAATGCGATTTTTTGAGTTTAATGATGAGGATGACCGACTTAGAAATTGTCTTTTTTTTCGAAAAATTGAACTAGAATTATGTGCGAAACCTTTTGAGATTTTATATATGAATATCATGTTCGAAGTTGAGAAAACGTTTTAAATTATTACATGAAAAGTTTCACATTTCATCTTGGAAAATGTTCGATAATGTTTCAAAGTTTTCAGAAGGTATTTAGTGCTTGTTTTAAATGCATTTGAAACTTTCGATCGGATTCTATAAAGTATTAAAAATAAACATTTAAATATTTCACCATCTTATAAAACGGTTGCATTAACTGCGTATTGAAAAAGTATAGATCGTGCCTTAAATTACTTTTACATCAGAATAATATACGATGTGTATTATTTTAATGCATTAAAGAATCTCGTATTGAGCATCATTTTATTTGTGGTGTGCAATAATGAAAATTTTACTGTGCATTAAAAAATATGAAATGAACAATAGAAAAAAATTGATTTTTTAGCATTGAAATGATCGAGGTAGCAATGAAATTGTATGGAATGTTATTTGAATGTTTTTTTGTGTGTTAATTTACGTATTAGAATAGCGTGGCCCACCACCTTATTCAGTTGGTATCCTTGCTCTGATATGTTGGGTCGCGCTTGACAGTTGTAATTTGAGGTTAACCTTCAAAAAAATCAATAATTATTAATAATTTTGGCTGATTTTGACCCCCCGCCCCCCGTTGAAACCAGGCGGCGCAAAAAGTGGTCGTGAAGAAGGGCATCGAGAGTTTCAAAAAAACGTTTGTGGAAGCTCGAATCCGAACTGACAACTGTCAAATTGACAGCTGTCAAACTGACCCACAGCGCGCCAACCGTCAAGAGCATGAATTTATTTTAGAAATGAGTTTTAGGAATACGAAGTTTCTTAATTTGACGTTTCACGAGATTTTAGCCGGTCCGACAATTGGCACCCGTAGAACACCCCCTTAAAACACCTACTCAAACAGAAATCTCACAATCGACATTAGCACTAGCTCAAACATCTTACATAAACGTAGACACGTGTGTGACACGTAATTGATCCGGTCAAATGGAACAGGATTAATTACATGTCGACGGAGAGTAGTTAAGTGGTGTGGCGTGACGACAAGTGCTAGATCGATAAACCAGACAGGAAGCGATTCCTCAGGAAGTCTGGCCCGATGGAGACGATCTTCGTCTGCATTCTGAATGTGCCTTCCGGCTAACTAGGGACGTGTTTAAGGGTGTGCTTAATGAATATCTGGGGGGGGATTTGGTAATTGGAATTTAGTCGGCGGTTAAGTGTTTTTTGTTAATGAATGGCTTGAGTAATTGGATATTCGATTGATTCGATGAGATATGGTGGTTATTTTTGTATCATATAATAGTTAAAAATTTTTGATGTGCGATTCGAAGTGTGAGGATTTCGCTTTGAGAAATTTAATTTTCGTGTTTGAAAATTAAAAATAATTTCCTATTGAACGATTTTAGATTATCGTTATTTATTGGCCGCGACACTTGTCGATTTGATGATCAATGAAATAAATTCATTTGACAAAGTTTAGCTGTTATAATATATCAACGCAATAATATTATCAAATATCTGCTGTCGACAGACTAATTGCAAAAGTGATCAAAATTATCTATTAATAGGAATTGTCACCCAATTACATGATTTATTTGCATTATATATTAAATTACAATACTTTTGATTCATTATAAATCATTAGATTATCGATTTTAAAATTTCAATTGAAAATTAATATAAATTGAATACAATAAAATTTCTTACATTTTCAGTCAGATCTTCAAAATGTTAAGTGTATATGAAACATAATATTACGAACAAAATCTTTTTGTATATGGACATGCTTCTCATATTTCAGACACAATTGCAAATAATCTATATGCTGAGTAGATGAATATTCACGTGAGAAAGCTGGATGAAAATCGTCTTCATTTCACATGGGATCAAAGTAGCGACCCTCCGGTGATAAACTGAACATTCTACCTCTGTTTTGAATACGATTAAAAAAAATATATATTAAGTTCCCATTCAACATATTTTTAATGCAATTATAAAATGGGTGTGATTTGACTTTGCATTAAAAAAATATAGGTAGTGCCTTAAAACGAATTACTTGTGCACTAGGAAAATATAATAGTATTATTTTATTCATAAAATAAAAATGAAAAAAAAATAAAAAATTGCAATAAAAAAATGCAATCAAAAATAATAGTGTGCAACAAAAAAAAAGTACATTGAAAAAATATAAAATTTGCAATATAATGAATAGTTTGCGTATTAAAATAAAAATAGGTGGCAACGTTGCCCGAGCAGTCCATCTCTACAAACAATACAATACAATACAATTTTCAACTATCAAAGTGTCAACGTTTACTTTTGAATCAATGTTGATTTTGTTTGAATTCGATTTATTACGAATCCATCCTATTATGAAAGTTGTGAATAATAGTTGGTATTTCGTCTTGTACACATTTGCGGCGTTGCCGTCCTTTATTTACATTCATTCTAACATAAGTTTATTCGTTTAAAGATACAGATATTTTTTCGAATACACAAATTTGAATGCTCGTACAAAATGCGCACATTATTTTTTTTATTTAATGCTCAGGTTCATTGCATATTTATAGTATTTGATACACGTTTAAATTGTTCCCGCAAAATATCATCAACATGATTTTTTTCAACTTTTAAAACCCCCTTTCCTTAAAAACGCCTCCCACTTTTCAAAATTCGATTACCAAAAAATACCAAATACTCAAATTTCATTAAAAAAAAAACCAAGAAAACCATCTCCATTTTCAAACGAACGAATCAAATTATCATCGGCGTTCATAATTGGACCGGAATGGATTATTGCTCTAATTCGGCGGTTGTCGGGCTCGATTCGCTCGAACGCATTTTGGACGATCAGGAATACTGAATACACACTTACATATATAATTTATGCGAAAATTCGGCTCGATATTTGTCCAATCCATTGTCGAGACCGCAAATCCATTCGGATTCTGTGTAAAGGCCGACAATAATCAAATCTAATTGACGGACAGCTATTACGCGTGGTCGAAATGCGTTGTGGTTTTAGACGTTTCTATCGCAATGAAAGTTTGTATTATCGCTCGATTGATTCGGTGTATCGGGCTTTTAATGTGTTTTGAAATTAGACTTAGTTTAAAATGATTATAGGAATGTTTTAAAGGTGGGTTTGTTTAGGGAGGTTTTCGAAAGGTTAAGTCTGTTTCGTTGTATTGCGGGGGATTTCATTTATCGATTAATGATGCTAAAGGTGCTTTTGAATCTCCTTTTATTTGATGTAAATAGAATAAAATTTAAAATGGTTTTCCTTTGAGAAGATGTATTACAGTAAAACTTGATTATGCGGACTAAGCGGGGATTGAGATGTTCCTGGTGGTGAAAAATCGGCATAATTGAGACAGTAAAAAAAATAAATTTGCGAATTAATTAATTATTGAGTTGAATTATTTATAAAAAATTTTAGTGTACATAATTATGCAAAATTTTTTTTTATATATTTTATATGTATTACAGTCTATTCATTTTTACCATTTTAGTTTGTTTGACACTGAGAAAATTTGTGAATGTAATATAAAATCACCATGGAAGTTTCTTCATCGATCCTCAAGATAATAATATATATTCAAGTCATAGTTTTTTATCCCATTAGTGAGAACTTTTTTTAATTCCAAGTTTTTCAAACCAGGAAATGATTTGATTTTGTATAAAACAATTATTTTTGAAAATAAATTATGTTACTTATCACTTTATAAGCTGTAAAGATTATACAAAAACAGAATATCTGTCAGGTTTTAATTTTATCACCTTCATAGTTGAGTCTGTCATGAGTCAATATAATTTTGTAACATACTCATAAATTTTTGGATAAGTGTTATGTAAAAAAAATATACAATTTTTTTTATAGTTCGGATAATAGAGGTTTTACTGTATTTGATGTAGCTAAAACGATTCCAAATAATAATTTAATAGACAATATCAGATGTACATCGAAAAATTAATTAAAATTTAATAAATAAGATCAAAAACAAAGAAGATAATATTTGAAAACGGTGTATCAAATTTATGAAAATCCTAATTGAAATCGTGCATAGTTATAAAACGAATTTGATCAAAACGGTCTCATATTAAATTCGCACAACAAATTCATAATAAATATCACATATTAGTACAAAACGATTAATGAATTCGCGAAAGTTTTGTATTCATCTGGCGAAATTACGCTCGGCGCTTTAACTATCCGTCGCATTAACGACAATTTCTCACGTTTAATACGCAATATATAAAATTTAATAGGTACAAGAGATATGAGCCATGAAGTTTTTAATGAAAATTAGTTATAGCATTATGCAAGAGCTCGACGGCGTCTTTTGCGCGAACAACACGTTAAATATGAACGTTGCGAAATTTAGGTGGGAAACTTTAGAAATTCGAACGAGTAGGCTCTAATGTGCATCAAGAGCTCTTTTGGTAATTGTTTAATTTGTTATACTAGATGAAATGGTGAAATTAGTGAATATTACATTTATTAGCGACGATTTAGATCGCAATACTCAAAAAAGTGTTATTTTCTTTCGAATACAGATGAAATTGAAATATACTAATGTCGATTTATTATTTTTATTATATCATGCAAAATGATTTATATAAAAACGCAACGTTTCAGGTCTATGAAAATAAAATTTATGAAAATCCGTTTATTTAGGAATAGTGTTGAAAGAAACATTTCGTATCATTCCGCAGAAAAGTTTCGGTCATAAAACTGTGAGTTTCCACATTTTTCGCCTGAATATTAAAACGATTCTCGTATATTTAATAAAAAGTTTCACCCCTTTTTCTCGCGAAACCGTAAGGGATTTAACTTTTTTTTTCTCGCAGACGAGATTGTAGTGAAAAACATCTTAATGTGAATATATTGCAAAATATCAAACGCCATATTTTACTACGGTTTTCATTGCGAGTTTTTTTTCACTTACGACGATTTATTAAATGATAAATATTAAAAAATTGTACAGTAACGTAGATACGAAAAAAAAACAGAATAAATACCTTGAAAGTAAAGACATTTTAAAATTTTCTTTTTCATATAAAAAACAACTTATAGTTTCTTCTAACCTTTATTAGATAAATTCTTCTGCAAAGTTTGCTCATAAATGACTACGTAATATCAAATTTTCAACACGTATTACTTATACAGAAATTAAATATATGAAATATGAGTTACTCTTAATTTTTTATTTATATTTAAAAAAAATATATATTATATATTCTTCACATCTCATGAGAACGCTTCAAAGTCAACACACGAAACTCTACAGTCGAACCTCTACATTAATGACTCGTAATGTATGAAAGTATGAATAGGAACACACACACGTATTACAGAACTGTCAATTAAATATTTACGCGTAATTAAAATGCCGTTGTGTCTCGGGTTAATCGCTTTCTGAAAGGTTAACGCGGTTGACGAAGGACGAGTTTCCAGTTGAAATTTATATGGCGACCTGACGGGTCGGCGGACAATTTGAATTTGCATTCGCGGTTGGGCTTTCCCGCCACCGAAATTGTTAATGTTGTATCGTATATAAGCTAGGATAAATACGTAAAACGGTGTGAGGTTATGGCGGGTAATTGAAATCGCGACGTAAAAGTGGATTTACGCGATGCGGATGTTTGTAGGAATTTGTTTTGTTTCCGTAGCGCCATGTTTAGAATGGATCTTTGTGTTAATGGTTTTGCCGTTTGAATTATGCGAATTCGATTTCTTTATGTGTGCATTATATTGTGTTGGATTTTGTGAATTTCGAATCATAATGGAAATATTTTTCCGCCTACATGAACTAGTTTACATTTTGAAATTCGTGGAAAGCGCTATGAGTTGTGGGAAAATTAAATTTTTGAAATTTCATCGGAAACATTAATGTTATTTTGAAGCATAAAATTATTTTTTCGAATTTTAAGGGTATCGTGAAAAGTATAATTAAATTTTGTCACGTTTGTGTCACAACGATGTGCATAAAATAATTTTCAGATAATTTCATTTAACTAGTTTTTATGTAAAACCAAAGCAAACAATGCAGTTTTTGAACTAAAATACATTATTTCAATAATATAATATTTTTTAAATTATTTATAGTCTTGTTATCGTGTTAGATTTAAAACAGTATAGAATATAAGTAAATTGATGAAATTATAGATTATTGATGTGAAAAACGACGAGTCACTTTTTCCATGTCATTACACCACCGATGAAAAATATGAAAATTTTAAATGGATTCAAATAACCCTGTCATGCAATGACATTGACGATCGGAACTAATTAAAAAAAAACAAACATAATATTCAAAATTTATCAATCGACTCATTTCAACAAAACACAACAGAACAACACCGAATTAGCACCGACCGGTAACCCCTTAACCCTTTGCGCTCGTAGAGTTTTCCGCAGTAGGTATACCGTCTACTCGGAGAAAAAAATCCAGGTTTTTGTATAAATCACTAAAATTAATTATATCTAGCATGAATAACAATTAATATACATTAAATAATGAGGAATCGACAGTAAAATAAATAAATTTTCTATCTTACAATAAATCGTTTCAAGTTCTGCAGTTTAACGATCCCTAGCTTTATTAAAAAAATTCTCTTGAAATTAGGGTGACGACTTCATTCAAAATATTTACGGTTCTCAAAATTTAACTACACTACATACATTTTACGATAAACTATTATTTATTATTATTAATCATAAAAAATATAATCTTGAGACATGGTTTATTAATTACACTGATAAAAAAAATGCGAAAAGTAGCTTTTGTACCGAAATCAACATAAATACTATGGTCACAGAGATAACACCCAAAACCACAATAGCGAGAGCGAGAACGTTACCTGGAAGAGATAGAGAGATAGTGATCGTCTACAAAAACCGTTAGCTGCGTGTAATGGTAAAACTGTATATATTGGTTCCGAGAAAAAGTATACCTTTTCGCGCTAAATTATTGATTTCTAGATTAACTCAGATAAAATGGGTCTTTTAGTGATGCAGTATCAATTTTGAGGATTTTACCTACAATATTCACTCAACACAATATAAAATATTTGCAGGTAAACTAACAAAATCGGCAATATACTTCGTAATGTTTATTGGTGCGTCCATCGCGCCTTACGAGCTATACCTAAGGTGACTATTCATATTGGTTTTACCAGTATAGTACTGGTTTTTCGGGTATTGTCCTGGTTAGTTGTAAAATAAAACCAGCACAGATTTACCCATAAATAAGTGAATGTGGTGGCATAGCGAGAGTATATAGCGCCTGGGGTAAAACACAATTTTCGCGTCACCCGAAATGCTATCTCCAAAAACTCAATAATGAACGTATTGCTAAAAAAAAGTGATGCAGGAAAATTCAATCCCTATCCACCCCCCCATGGTTTTTTTTATAAATACTGGTTTTTTTATAGTACTGGTTTTTTTTATAGTACTGGTTTTTACTTTGAAAAAAAATCGTCACCTTAGCTACACCAAGCCAGAGCCGCGCTTAGTCTAGCGCGCCCAACGAGCGGAAACGGCTTTAAAAACGGCCAATTTGAAAAATTCAAAATCTCCAACTGCAAAGGACAACCGCTCTCCTCCTTCGAAGCCTTCCGGAGCATCGCACACATGTTGAGCCGCGGTATTTTCAGGCTTTCGTTGCGCATGTCGCAACAAGTGAGCCCACAGCCAGTGGCGGCCGACGGACGCCAGTCGCCGTAGAGCGTCTACGCCGGCGCACTCTACGACCGCGCCGCACGTATGCCCGCACTTTTTGCTTTTTTAATACCACTTTCGATAATTGTTCGATTGTTTTTTGATTGCCGATCGATGGCCGGAACGTCGGTCGGGTCGCAGGGCGTTTTTTGAGCGGTTACGATCGGTCCCGGAGACGTTTTTCGAACGAGACGGCGCGTTTTGTTTGAAAGTTTGATTGCGTTTTTATTGTTGCGCTTTGTGTTCGATCGGGTTTTTTTTAATGTTTTCGTGTTGATTTTGGATTTGTTAGGTTTTGTTTCTGTTGTGATTTGTCTTGTTTGTTTATTGATTGTTGGGAAGGAATCGAAGTTTGTATGTAGTTAAAATAATTATAATCGATTGGCTTTATGTTTTGAGGTGATCATTTTTTTTTATTATGATGAAATTTTTTTATCACTTCGTTTAAAATTCGATTAATGGATAAATTGTTTTTTTTTTCAAACAAATTATCGTATACTATTATATATTCATTTAAAAAAAATTAATGCGTCACTCATAACAAAAAAAAAAATACCATGGCTTAAAATAATTTTATTTTGTTAAAAAATAAAAACTTCAATATAAATTCCAAAAAAATTTTAACGAAACGAAAGTCTTTGCGCTGCGTATACCAAAGAGTAACGGAAATTGAAAAACTTTAATGAAAAGCATTAACGTCGAAGCAAATTTATTTTCAATATAACATTCAAATTTTTTTCAATTTACTTTGAAAAAAATGTAAATATAGATCAATACAAAAAATGAGAGATGCGCAAATTTCAACCAGTTAGCTCATTAGCTTCGATTGAACGGATTCAAAGGAATATACCATGATTAAGATTAGAACAATCGAGTCGTTACTAAACGGAATTCGAGAGTACGTATACTCATGCATTGTGTTCATATTATACAATTAAGATAAGATTATTTTAATGATGTAGAGGCAGAACGATAGGACCGGAGATATCATTATACTGCGTACATTGGCTGATACGTGGAATCATTACCGAAGAAACTTCACTAATAAAATACGCATCGTATGTATTTAGTGTAAAATTATCAATATCGGTTCGAAATCAATAATGATGAAGGATTAAAATTAAAAATAAATGGCGGGAAATTAAACATTACGTGTTAAATGTGGAGATCGGCGTTGCGAAAATAAGGTGAGTTTTTTTTATATATTATATCTTTTCTTGTATATAATTTTCTTGAACTGCGTTTTGTAATTTGTTATCAAATTGTTTTGAAATTATGCACTGATCCTCTAACGCTATTTACCAAACATTACAAAATTCATAGGAATTTTAGAGCTACCTTAAATCGCATAACACCTTTGATGAAATCAACTCTGCGACATTCTCACAACAAAACTCGCACATAACAACACAGATTCAAACAAGGCTTTGTTCCTAAGCACACCATTATTAATCAAGTTTCATATGAAAAGCTGAGAATTTTACTCGCAATAAAGAGTTAACTCATAGCGGATATATCACTTGCATATCACTACATTTTCCATTACATTTATTGAACATTTATCGTTGCAAGTGGCACTGGAACACTTGATTTATGCTCGAACGTGAAAAGATTGCTGAATATCCTATATAAATTCCAATTCCGCCATGACAGCTTTAAAAGTGTTCAGGTTCTGTTCGAAGAAGGGATTTTTCTATTTTTCGGTCGATGATGGAAATTGGATTTGATTTTTTTATGATAGCGGAAGATTCATACGTTTTTGTTTAAAGGTTATCTAGTAATAAGAAAGGCATATGTTTTTTTGGGAAAAATATTATTAGAGCAAACACAGTTTTCGCATTACGCATTTTTTTGTATTTCAATGTTAAAAATTTTATAATCCCTACTGAGTTTATAACAAAAAAAAAAACGTTTACAATCTATTTTTTATTATGCATAATAAAGAATAGTGCCGAACACCCGCCCTTGCTAAAATTTGAAAATAAAAAGTTTTTTACGAGCATAAAGATTTTAACAATGCACGAAAGAATTTTCATAAATGTCGCCGGAAAAACCCTTTTTTCGAATTGAGATGGAAAAAATCGGTGTATATATTTTTTTCTATAAAAAACGAGGGTCAAAATGAGATTTTGTCTCAGAGGTAATATTCATTTTAGAAAAATTACCGATTTGCTCAATTTCCTGTGACAACGTAAAATATAAAAAGGCGTTGATTGAAATTTTTTAAATTTCTAATCATTTATTGGAATAAAAATGATAATATTAAGATGTGAAATTTTTTTTTGTCTGGAAATTTATATAATCAATTCTCTTTAAAGTATAAAGATGTAATTATCGCTGAAAATGTTTAATGCGGAAGAAATTAACATTATTTTAAAAATTTTAACGGAAACTTCTTTGATATTCGATTAAATTAAATTCATACAAATGTATAATGGAATAAATATTTTAACACGCGATGAAAATAATGAATGAAGCTTAAAGACCGAAAAAAATCATTATTGCGTGAATTTTTCGCGATTTTTATAGCAAACACAAACACGTAAACGATAATAAACACTTTTTCGATTAAAAAATCACTAAAAATTAAAAAAAAAAACGTCGAAACGAAATTTTCAACACGAAAAAGTCAAAGTTTCAAGTTGCGACCGTACGGATGAATTATTGTGTCATCGGATCGGCGATTAGGCAAATGGCCGATATTCGAGGATCGGCGATTTTCGAACATCCGAGAAACGATATTGTGTAATATTTTATTAATATATACGGAAAATGGAGGAAAAAATCGGCCCTCGTCAGCGGTGCGTGACCTGACCTAGAACGTATTCGAGCATGCAAAAAAGGATAACGCGTGACGCCCACGAATATGTCCGCTTGTGGAAATTTTAAACTTGCCCATCGGTTTTGAAGTCTCGATTTAGAAACGATCGAATTTGAAAGGCTTCGTCGATTATATGATAATCGGCGGTGATGAGTTTGCAGTGTTTTTTTGGATGTTTTACAACGCTGACATGGAAAAAGTCTCGTTGAAAAAAGGATAATTTTTACGAATCCAGATACTGTATTAAAATTATTCATATATTGTCTTAATCAATTCATATTAATGTAGATTCATATAGGTGTGCTTATTCGCGTCAATTTTCAATAATGTTTCTGAAAATTGGATAAGGTCTGATTAAGATATATTCTTGTATTTATATGTTAAGGGCTCTTCAATCGGAAAATAGTTCATGTATGTAAACGATTTGCAATTCAAATGTTTTTCAAACTGAAATTCACAAAAGGAACTTTGCATTGTGATTCGATGGTGTTTGCCGCCAGACTATATGCAGTTTGGAATCTAGGTCTTATGGTAAAAGGAGAAGCGCATTTTAAGCTGTGTTCCAACAAAACTAAGTGAACTTTGTATGGCAAAGTGCGAACTGTGCTGTTTAAATTCGAGTTTCTCTCGTTCTCAAGAACTCTGTTAGTTTAAACCACTAGTTTAGTTGCATTTTCTGGTTTGTTTGATATAAGGTCTTAGCATAGCTTTTTAATTACTACGATTTTTTTAAGGAAGAATTTGAAGTAAAATGTAATATAAAACTACATGTTTCAATATAGTACATACATTCTTTGAAATGTTTTTAATTTTTATAATTGTATTTCAATATTCAAATAAGTCAAATATTCGAAAATATAACTTAGTAATGATATAAAAATCTCATAAATCCAATTTTAAAAATATTGGCTTTTTATATATAAAATTTTCAATGACAACCAACAAAAACGTCTTAGAAATTGCGCATGCATTTCAGCTATTTTACTTCTTTATATATAAAAAAAATACTAGATTTATAGGCAGACGGTGTCACACTTTACAATGACTCGTGTCAGCCTGTAAGCAGATTTGGGCAAGGCATAAAAATTTATGAAGAAATGAAGCTTTCAAAAAAGCTCTTCGCTTCTTCCGCCTTTCCATCGCCAAAGGCAAATATTTGAGATGAAAATGCTTTTGGCCGTGGACACTATTGTTGTTATCGCAGCCTATCGTATCCTGCGATACCTTATTTATGGGAAACCATCGATCTTACCGTAGAAATTTAAATAGGGAAATCCTTATAAAATATTATATGAGCGGATTGAAAAAAAAATGTCGTATTGTATTTTTTCGGCTTATCGAAAGAATATTGTCATCATATTCAATATTTATTTTCATTTGAGATTAAGATTTATGATTATTTGGGAAAAAAGTTTTTTTAGGGTTTCAAAAGATCTGAAAGTAATGAATTTACTAGTTATCGTATCAATTTCAAATTATATTACTTTCAATAAAAATATATCAACGAAAAAAATTGATCTTACAATTCACTAAACTTATTTAAAAAATTTTGTCTATTGACAAAATTTATGAGATTACGAATCTCGCTCGTTTCGAACAAACAAACATCGGTTCAAAAATACACAACAAAACTAAACAAAACTTCAATTTCCAACTTCCAAATACCAACCGAAAATTCGCGGAACCCTATTCAACATTCGCACATGATCAAACACAAAAACCACCGGAAAAGCCAAACGACAAAGTGGAGGATCGATTCCACACAGGACGAACAGCCCGTATCTTCGAGTGACAAAAAGCGCGTCAAACACAGATACTTATCGCCATTTATTTATACATCATCGATGCTCTTTCGATATCGACGACGGTAAAGTGTCGGCACGTGTTACAGAAAGCCAGAAGGACTCTTCGCTAATGAGGATCGAAGAGGATACGACGTGTGGAAAGTGGACGTTTGAATGCGGAACGATTGCGATTTGTCTGTTCGGATTTCGTGGATTGGAGTTTATTGTTGGGAGGTTTTTTAATATAGATTTTTAATTATTGGATGTTATGTTATACTAGTATATAGGCACGATGTTGATAACATCGGCTGTGAATTGATAAATTTATTTTAAAAAAATCATTAAACACGTCAAGAACGCGTCTGTTTTAGCTTTATATGTCGTTCCAGTTCAAGCACAAGCCGAACGAATATATTATTTGATTATTTACTAACGAAATCTATTATACGTAACTCGAAATATTTTTAATAATGTTATACAGATATCAAGAAAAGTAATAACTATACTATTACGTAATTACTATATATAAAAAAAATAAACAAATTTGAATATTTTTAATTAAAAAAACTAGTTCATTTATTATTGTCACAATTACGATATATAGACAAAGCTCAAGGCAGTAGGTAATAAGCATCATATTATAGACGTTAAATATATACGCATAAAGACCATAATAGAATACCGAAGTCACGAGCATAATAAGCATGATATAATAGATGTTAACTGTATATACGCATAAAAACCATATTCGCGAAAAAGTCGCGAGCTTTATCGACACGAATACACAAAAATCCGCTATTATATATAGAGACTAGTATATAAGCCCGATGTTAATAATATCGGCTGTGAATTACGTAATTATATATAAAAAATTAAATCTATGCAAAAATGTTTTATAACCGTTCCGTTGCGAAAATTCGATACCCGTTTGTTATATATAGGAGGATAATGTAGAGGCCCGATATTGATAACATCGGCGGTGAATTTGTAACCATACTATTACGTAATGAAATAAAAATTATTATACAAAGATTAAAGCCGTTATTATAATGACCATAAAGACTAAATTTGGGGGTCGCGATTTTCGAGCTCGAGAATGATGTAAGTAGCAATTATAGTATATATATAGTATATATATTATAAATGCCCGTACTCAATTTGAATATTTAATATTTAATTAATAAAACCAGTTCATTTGTTATTGTCACAATTACGACATATAGACAAAACCAGAGATAGTAGGTAATTAGCATAATATTATATACGTTAACTGTATACGCATAAGCACTATATTCGCGAAAAAGCCGCGAACGTCATTGAACAGACACACAGACGGACAAACGGATATACACACACAGAAATCCGCTATTATATATTTATATTAGTGCATTATATAATAATGGATAAAGTAAAATCAAGACGGATGATACGAATTTGGAGTTGATGAAGGTATAACGTAAAGACGAATGGTTCAAACAGTGCTTAAATACCGAATAATAAATGATCAAAGGAACATAGACTTATGAGGCAAAAACCAGGAAATCCGCAATGTTTGAAAGTCAAGATGTGCATTAATCAGGATCAACTATTGCATTCACAAGGGGACCCTTTCAAAGGATTATTACGGAAATATTAGACTAGACAATTTTCAGTGTCGTTATATATAAAAATTTAAGATTAAGATAAATAGTTATTTTAATGTTGAATATTATGTAAAAGATAGAAAAAAAATTCAATCAATAAACATATCAAGAAATTTCTTCTAGAGATCAGTAGTTATTTTTATATAACGAAGATTTAAAAAAGGTCACTATTAAATAATTGAATTACACCTTTAAAATGAAATTTTTCAATTTGATCTTTTAATTTTTGAAAATATCAAATTGAAATAGAAATTTTACCAATAAAAAAAAATAAACCAATTGAACGCCTAGAATTGCATAAATCTAGAACACCGGTTGCATTGACGATGTGAAGCTTTCAAGGGATTATTGTCAAGTAGCTGAAGGCTTTTTCTGCCATTTGTGGAAAGTGCACCTTTGAAAGGCGTTTTTCCGAGGAAAATTTTCCGAAAGAGGATTCGCCGGTCGCAGGATTATTCGCAATTATGCAGGATCTGCCGCTCGGTTTTTGCACGTGGTTGAGTATAATTCGTACGGAATTTATAATTAATTGGATGCTTTATGCGGGAAAAGTGTCACAGTTTACAACTTTTTGCTGAGCAAAGAGCTGAATCAATTTCGTTTTGTTTATTTATGGATAAATTTTGTTTCATAAAATGCGTTAAGGGAATTGAAATGTCGCGAAACTAAGATATTGTTGTTTTTTTTTAATTAAAAAAGTATCAGTGGTATAATATAATAATAAATGTTTTATGCAGTGTTACATTGTGATTTTATTTACGGCATAAATTTTCAACGAAATTTACCCATATAAGATATTTGAACTTTGATATTAATAAGCGAGCGTTTCATGAAATTATTCCGTAAAGCACACTTAATTTATAAAGATTTGTTTGAGAATTTTCCTAAATGCATTAAACACACCCTTATTATTTAACATAAACAAGAGGCAAAAGAGACAAGAAGCATATCCAAATCAAAAACAATATTAAAAAAAGCACTTTTCTCTAGCAAGACTTATTGACTTGTGTATAACAAAACGTGAAGCAAACGACCACAACATCCGTCTGTTTTCCGAAAGGATTAAAAGCGGACCGTTCATTTTGCACGAAAGCGTATCCCAAAAAGGTTCAAAAACACTAAAAAATATTTGAAAGCCATTATGTTCGTCCAAAATGGGAGAAAAGCGCTTCGGTCGCGCTGCCTGACGTTTTGACAGTGGACAAAAGCTTCGTTATTTTCTTTGGACACGTCACCGATTTTGTATTGTATCGCGTTTGTTCGCGGCGATTGCGCTGGAAAAAAATTAATATCTGACTAAGCAAATCCTGCTGGATTTCAGTTGAAAAGCCAAATGAAAAACGTGACGTTTCGCTCGGTGAAAAATCGAAACAGAAACGAAAATCGGCCCAAATTATGTAAATTCGCGCGGCGCAAACAGCTAAGAAAAACATCGATCTATTTCAGCGTCGGCGTAGTATTATTTTCTTGGAATAGAAAAAAATGCGAAAATAACGGCCCGATGAAAGAAAAGTCTCCAATCAGACTTTTTTGAAACCACAGACAAGCAAACACACTAATTCTTTGTGAAAAATGTTCATCGGGAATTCGCAAGAAAATAATAATAGTAGGAAAAATTCTAAAAAAAATTCGAATTCGCGTTGCTAAAAAATTCCGTCTTCTTTTGGTTTTAATGAGCGAACGAAGTGAAAAGATGTTCTTTCCCTTTACAGTCATAATCTAAAGTGAGTGTTCGATATTTTTCAAGCATCCTTATAGTATAGTAGTTTTGAGTGAGAATTTTTCATTGTTATTCATATTAATTGATTCTTCGTTAAAAAGATGAAAATAAATTTATTCAAACTTTTAACAAGATACAAAATGCACTGTTAAAAGTTTAATTAATATTTTAAAATCATTCCAATTACTTGAATATTTTAACAATAAGATTCTCTAGAATGTAATAATTTGAGTGTTTCAATATATAAGTCCACAAAATATTACAAAACCCAACACCTAATTTTCATCAAATACATAATACGACAATAAAACGAGCCACAAAATTCACAAAGAATGAGAATAAATTTTGAATTATTTATCAAATTAAAGATCGTTAAAACGAGGATTGAAATGTCAAATATTTCAGCATCTTGTGCAATTATACAAATTCACCGTTCAAGCTTAAAGACGGACGGGCAGACATTGTACGTGAAATTTCATCGCATCGGAATTTTGCAATCTGACAAGAAATAATAAAAAATAAAATAAAACACAAAAAAGCAGACCGATTTCAGGAAATTTTTCAAAAAAAAAACTTTCATTAACAATGGAATAATTCCACAAATGCGAAGAGAATTTCCCCGGCGATCTCCAGCTGATGATAGATGGAAAATGGTGCTTTTCATACGAGCGATGATATTTCTCTTTTTTCTCTCGCTGGCGTCCGTCGTCTTTTCATTCAAAGCCTTCCTTTTGGAAAAAAGGGTGAAATTTCTTATAAATAATGTCTTACATACCGACGTGCTCCTTACCTTTCTGTTTGAATGAAATGGTTCCAATAAACGCGGTCGTGCATTTAATACACTTTAATGGACGAATTTTTTCGGTTTATATAATTATTTTAAATAGATACTCGATTAACAAAAGTTTCAAAATTTAAAATGGATAACTAAACTTTTTAAAAATCATCTACTTTTGTGTTTGGTTATGAATAATTTATGTATTGAAACAAATATGGTCACTATTTCTTTTCGAAAGTAAATATTTGTATTCGTTGCAAAACCAAAATAACTTTAAATTCGAAAAAGTTCATCGCATAAATATACAAAACCAATTTTATTTTCTTGAATAAGATTAATCAAAGTATAAATTAGAATCGAACAAAAACTATCATGTTCAACTATGCCATTGAGAAACAAATAATTCAATATTGTAAATAAACAAAAAACTAACAAGACATCTTAGAAAAAGTTAAAATTTATTTATTTAGCAACGTTCCATCGGGGAAATATCTTTTGCATTGGACAAGGTGAAAAAAAACCTAGGATTAAGCAGAAAGCTCTCGCAGCCTCTTCCATTAGGCTTAGTCGAGTTTTCCGTTCCGTTTCTTGTTGTTTTTTTCTCGTACTTTATTTCTTTTTCGCTTGAACTTGAGCCCTTATTAGACCATATGATAACTTTTATGACTAAGTTTCCCCACAAGTACAACATTTCACGCGAAATTATTGCTCAAGTGTCCGCAACAGCTGTTAAAACAGCGCATTATTCACACGGCTTGTTAGAATATAGCGTAATTATAATATCTGGGCTAAGCGTATAATAGCTATCCAATTTTACGATTATCTCCAATTATGATAATATCGGCGTTGTTTCCCGCGAAACGTTGTCTGCTGATTATTTAGATTTATGCGAAAGCGTGTATGGATATTGTGGAATTCATAGTTTATGGATTATAGGATGTGAGTTGTTTTAATGTGATGTTTATCAAAATTAGTTGGTTTTTGTGGAAATTAATAGTTTGTGGCGTTTCAGATATGAGTGAAATATGATCAAAAGTGTGAAGTGTACGTTTTATGGATAATGCTGCATGCGTGGCTTTATAATGGGATCGCTATCTGAATTAGCGGGTTAAATTTTGTGAAAATAGATAAAATGAAGCATATGAGAATATTGTATTGAAAAGGTATTGTAATATTCTTTTTGTATTGTAATGCGATTTTGAATCGTTATCTTCTATTTGAAAGCTTTGTAGTTCTCGATGCTGACATCGATAGATTATCATTCACAAAGGAATATGCGAATGCGTTTTAAATTTTCTTTCTACGAAGAAAAATATCTCAAATAAATAAAATTTTATATTTTAACTTATCTATTTTATAAAATATTTAAATATACAATATAAAACTTTAGACAACAGATTTCATAATTTTTCGCTAAAGAAACCATCAAAATCCGTATTTTATTCCGCCAACAAATTGGATCGGATTTCCTTCCACGGACGAGATAAAAATAAACCACACGTTTTATAATCGACATAATCCCCGAAAAACAAAAAAAGGCACTGTTCCCTCAGAAATAACAGGACAGCTACTTTTCTCGCTGTGAAAATTTATTCGCAAGGGCCCAAATGGGCCGTTTCCTTTCCAAACAAACTCACTCGCCGCCCGCACGTTTTATTTGTGAAATACCCAAGAATTTCAAATCCTCGACCACACACGAGCCTCCAGGACCAAACAGGACTCGCTGTGTTTGCACACAATTTAATAGCGACCTGCAAAAGTCGCAAGGGATGTCCCGCCACGTCGCAAAGGACCGATATTCGCATCGGCCATTATATCGGCTCAACTTCTATTGTGTGGGCTGGATTTATGGCGTGTCATATTTCCGTTTATATTTCCATTTTGAATTTGTGATTTTTTTGGTTTTTTTTTTTTGCGGTTTTCGGTGTGAAAAATGCGAGTTATGGACATTGCACGAAGCGTGTAGAATGTGTGCTAAAAGGCTTGAATTAATTTTTGTTTGGTCATCGTAAAAAATAGCAGTGTGTGTGTCGGATTGATATTTGAAATTCAAATGTTTCGAATGTCAGGTTTTTCGAAAATGGATAGGTTTTTTTTTGATTTTTTTTGCGCAAGTCAGTTGTACAGTTTGTATCGATGAACGGTTCCCAATTTTATTGTTAAATTTGTGTTGGAAACCAAAATGTATTTTTTAGAAAATGTTTTAAATGTTTATTTTGAAATGAAAATTATTAAATTACTAATTATATGTTACTTTTATAAAATAATACAGAAGAATATGCGAGCTCTTGAAATAAATATTGAATCGATCCACTGAGTGACATGGAAATAAATATTGACAAAAGAAATACGTATAGTATTTTTATTGAAAACTTTTTCATAAAAAATCGATACGAAACAAACAATTCGTACATATATATTCTTTTATGCAAATAACTGAAACACATCGTATATTGAAATCGAATATTCAGTCTCATATGATTTGTCACAAAATGAAATAATATCAAATTTTCGCGTCTCTTTTGCGAAAAGTTAATACATTTCATAAACGTTAAGCACATAAGCTATTGAAATAGAAAAGTTCAAGTATTCCATATTCAGAAACGAAAGTATTCAGAACCGTTTCAAACCGAGCGACATTTATGAATATTCAAAACTTCACACGTCCGGAAAAGCCTTTCACGTACGCATTCAAATCGAGATTTTTCCCCGCCGGTCGGAAAATCGTTCCGTAATTATTCCTTTTTCCCTGCCGAATATACGATTTTGATTCTGACCGGTTCTGAGAGGCGTTTAATTTCCAGGAACACGCGGAAAATATCCCTTTCGCGTTTTCACAACAATGCGAGCCTTCGGGTTCGTTATTCGTTTCCGAACGAGCTAGTGGTCCCGAACAATGAATAATTCAAGCGCCACACTACGATTTGTGCTGCTTTTTATTTATTTTGCACTTTTTTCACTTCATCGGGCGAATTCGTGCGTGTTTCTTCGTGAATGTTACGAATATTTTTCAGATACGAGGAAAATGATGGAAGGAATCGGCACGTGAGGTCGCAGATGGAAATTTTCTCACTGGGGAATCAGTTTTCCGATCTGGAAATTCAAATTTTTCAATCTTTATTTCGACAAAACGTATCAAAACGATCTCAATAAAAAAAATATTTATTTAAAAAATCAATCATACGATTTTGTATCGGAATCGCGTAGCTTTTTTACTAATAATATCAAATATACGGAATGAAACACTGACTGCGTTATTATGGATGTTTCGATGTAACTTTTTCACCAGACAAGCACTTAAGGGAAATAAAAGCAGACAGAACTATCCTTCGGGGGTCTATTACGTGAAAAAAATACGATGTCGTTTGTCCTTTGGCTAAGGGCGAGTTGAAATTCCGCGAGGACCCCCACGGTTATTTGTTTTAATTCGCGACCCAAGGAAAGTCGGCTCTTTTTCCCATTTTTTATGTCTCCATTGCAAGATTTCAGTGCCTCTTGTCCGATAGGGAAGAGTTATGTTTCGGAATTGCATCCATTTTTTATCATTTGGCGGAAGTGTTCGCTTCGAGTCGGCTATTTATCTCAAAATTTTTGTATTCGAATGTTACTGAATTGTTTATTTCACATCAAAGCTTTTATCGAGTTTTAAAAAATTTAAAGATTTCTTTTTTTTCCAAAATATTTCTCATAAACGAAAATAAATAATTTTTCCGCAATATTTTCAATTCAGCTAACTTTTTTTATCAATAACCGAATATAAAAAAATCGAAGAAAACACGAATATAACAAATTCCCATTTCACTTCCAAGATTAAACTTCACATGCGCAATAATAAAGTGAAAGCAAGCAAGAAAATAAATACTCATTTTCGAAATTGATAGGATTCCGAAATACACGTGTATCGCACACTAGAAGCAATCTGATCCATGTTTGTTCTGTTAAGTCGATATAAATCAGACTAATGTGCATTAAATAACCATCTATCCGAGGCAAATATTTGTTATGGAGGACCCAGTTGCGGGCCGAGGATTAATAATAATCGAAATCGATCGATCCTGTTTGTGCTAAAGCGCCTTATATCGTTGTAACGCGTGATGTATCATAGTTTGTTGGATGTATTGATGCTGCTTAAGTATTATTATACAAATAGTATTGTTGTGAAATGTGTACATTATCTGAAAATCCTATAAATCGACGTGAGAACACGTGTAGAAGGTTTGTATGCGAATTTGAATGTTTCGTCGTATGCGAAGTGGTACCTGTTGCTTTTTTGATTCAATTTTGAATGTGAATAAATCGAATCGATATTGTTTTCTTTTTTGGAAAGGAATTCTAATTTTTTAGTATATTTAAAAAAAAAAATGCTATTATATTCAATTTGGGTGATGGTTATTATGAAGATAAGTTAGTTTATATGAGTTGAGAAAAGTATAGTTTTATTATCTTATGGAACTTAAATTGAAATGATATATAATACTAAAATGATCAATTTATATATAAAATGTTTTATGTATCTTAGTTTTATCGAATGTTTCAGTTGAGCGATATATGTAATATGTTCAATAAATAAACTATTATTTGAACTTTCTAGTTTTATAACAGTTAACTTTTTCTTATCATCATATAGTAGACACATGAGATAAAGAAAAATGTTCTAAGCTTTCGATTTTGTCAAAAAGTTTTATCTTTGAGTGGGAAGTTATAAAAAATGTACATGTCCATATAATATATTTATAACTGAACATATTTGATACGAAGAATGTTTGTGTTACGATTCAAATGGCCAATTTTACGCCTTGAGACGGAAAAGTAATCATCTTCTCGTAAAAAAAAATGTATGCAAAAATAAAAAGGGCTTTTGCAACTCGCAGGAATCCTCCATGCAAGTGCATGTTTAAATATTAACGGGAAACACACTACGGAAACGCAAAATGCAATTCGAAAGATGAAAATGGAAAAGTTTGCTCGGTAGGCCGCTTTCTCTGCGCATTAGCTTGGAAAAACGTGAATTTTTCATCCGGCGCGAGGAAAACAACCTTCTTTTTTTCCAGCCCTTCCATCGTGTACTTGGGGCATTTTCCGTTTTATTTTTGCCACTCATCCCTATCGAGAGGAGATTTTGTATTCATATTCTCGTGAAATTTATTCGTTGCTTTATATCGGTTATTTTCTGCGCATTCTTCATAACGTCTCGAACGATTCGAGATAACTTTTTTCGCTGAAAGCGAGCGGCGTAAATGACTCAATCATATTTTTTATACACTCGTTTATGCGTAATATAAGATTAGGATATAAATACAGTTACGCTCAGAGATCTTGAGAATAATTTTATTTTTGGAATCATATTATTTTAATGATTTAAATTACTTATTTAATTAAAATTCCATGTTAATTTATATTTGAAGTATTCAATAGTGTCTAATTTAATTCGTTTTTAAAAAAATATTTTGCGTTTTCATGAATATTTTTTTGGGAATTCTTAAGTTTTTTTTAAATACTCCACATTCACTTTCCTCGTAAATATAAACAAAATGCCATACATTATTAATAGCTATTCAATTAACAGAACCTTTAGTCAATTTTCTTCAACGTAAATACATCGAATACCTACAACGTATTAAATATATAAAACACGGTGCTTTTCTTCGACGGCGAAATTCTCTCATCCGGGGAAAATTCTTTCAAGTATTTATAGCAGCGGTCCCTCCTTTCTCTGTATCTGCATCCTTTGCCAGCTTCGAAAGCGATGGTTTTCCACTCGATAAAGATACCACCTGGCCATGGAAGGACCTCATACCATTCGTTCTGTCCCTCTTGAACCTTCGAACCTCTGATATTCCCTCTGGGGTATACTTTCGGGTCAATTCGGACGACCAAAGACGGCCCTTTCGCGGCCAATAATAATAAAATGCCACGAAACGGGAAGGAACGATGTGGAATGTGATTCCGTCGTTGCAAATAGTGTATATGTGGTGGTTATACGAAGAGGTTTATTATCGAAATAAATCGTCCTGTGGGTGCTGGGTGTCTTGAGAAATTCGAAGCGTCTCGTTTGGTTTGGCGGAGTTGGCTGTATGATGAATTGAAAGTGTGAAATGACGTTATATTTTTGTGGAAAAAATTATTATATATTATATAAGATTTGAAATGATAAAAGTTATGAATGTTACTTAATATAGAAAGAGATTGGTGTTAAATAAGTTATTTGACTATTTAAAAATTTCTATATTTTATTGTATGTGTGACGAAATATTATTTTAATGAGTTTGATTGAATAAAATTTTTATTGATATTGTTGAAAATAACTTTTTGTTAGATTTTTGTTATGAAAAATAAGCATTTGATCCTTTGAATTACTAAAATATTATACATTATGTTTTAAAATTTCGACTTATAAACATGTCGAAAAGAACTTCAATTTATTTTCTTTTAAAAGGAGAGTTGATTTCAAAAAAATATAACTAAAAAAAGATATTTTTCCATTTCAAAACTTCATATATGAAAAGTAGAACAAAATCATATATCATACAATATAATATACAATATTTCATCTTTCAACGTTACCGATCAAATCCTTTAAAGTTATGAACTCGCGCAAAGCTTTTACTAGATTGTAAAGGCGAGAAATTGTATGTAGCATATTTCACGAAGAAAATAATTTGTTTTCTTGTTTTTTAAATACTTTCAACGCGAGATCGGTAATTAAGAAATTCCGAAAATTTCTCAAACTTCAGATTAAATAAATATTCACTTAAGGAGTTATATTGAATGAAAAGCGTTCACGTCACTATCAAGTTACAAAGGGAACATTCATCAGGCGAAGAGTCGACCCTATAATAAATTGCTCTTCAATCTTCGCTATTCGCTTTGTTGCATAAAATATCCTCCGTTCTATGGTATTAAATTCATAAAAAAAGCCTTTTACTAACGCTTCATTATTCGGTTGATCACTAGAGGTTTATTCTGGATATTACTTCCAAACGACAATGGGGAACAAATTCAATGCAATTTTATAGCGAAACTTTCATAGTATACCACAGCTCGTTATTCATGTTCTTCTTCATTTTAATATACAGGTTGTTTTCAACTCACAACGGAGATAAGTTCCTGTCGAATCCAACTAAAAAGTTAATCAATATTGTTTATATAGATTCTTTCATTTTTAATTCGTATCCTGTCACGGTTAATATAATAATATTAAGTATAAAAATATTTTACTAGATATATCTAAAAAGAACGAAAAAAATCTGCTAGATAATGAGTTAGCCCATTATCTGCCAGATTTACTCATAAAATAGTTAATTACAATAATTTGAACTAGTCCATATTGTTTTCCTATATTTTGACCGTGGGTGATGATAGCTTGTGAGTTAGTAAATAATTTTTGAAAAATAATTAATTAAAAAAAAAAATCATTCGAACCATCTCAAGTCGAAGACTAATAATTTAATGTAATTTAGATTGGATACTAAAATTTCATATGATTTTTATGAATTGTCAAAAAATTTAGTTTTTGGTATTTTATCAATTCATAAAACTAGAGAACATTGATTTTCTACTAAATACTAAATAACACAATAATTTGTCAAATTAGTTGAGGATTATTGAAAAATAATCATCCCCTATATATAATAGTAGATTTCTGTGTATGTCCGTTCAACGACGTTTGCGACATAGGTCTTTTGAATTTTGTGAACAAATTCGCGTAAAAAACAGCGTTGAGCTCAATGTAGTACATATTCGCATCTCACTCTTGCATACTTCACTGTACAAGTACGAGTAGCTCAACGTTCTCAGTCATGAGTGGGGGGCATTCCCGTCTTTAGTGCGCAGTGGCTTTCAAGCTGGCAACTGGAGTGGACCTATGCCCATTTCGTGAGCGTTGCCAGATGGTTTTTAATGATTTCAACAAATAAATCACAATTATTATAATTTTTAACTTCAATTATAATTAATTAAGGGGATTAGCTAGGAATGTTTTTATTTTTCCGATTTTAAATCGCTAATTTTTTAATGTGTAGTGACTACCCAACACCGGAACGCGCGTTTTTTTAGTACCGTAAGGGAAGGGTTAACAACCGGCCTATATACTAGTTGAACGAATAAAACTGAATTTCGAAAGTGAATGTAAACACACAAAAACGCGCAAGAATAAAAAAAACCAAGCTTCACGAGTTTTTATATTCTTACGTTAAAAAAATAAATTTCAACCTAAAATTTGAATTTTCGACAGAAATTCCCAAAAAAATCATCACCCGACAATCATCCAGGACTCCGACGACAACCACGCTTTCCCAACACTCCCCCGACATATATTCACGTACAAAATTAGCGTTTCGGCGGCGAAATAGACGTGTGCATTACACGCCTTTGAAGTGTGTTTTTCCGATACAGCGGACCGGCGCGAAGGGCCCGGAATAATCGAGGGCTGCACCAACAGTGCCCAGCCATCCGTGATCCTGACAGGAGCTTCACTCCTGTTTTTCCCAAAGCGGGAAATTCGAGTTGCCTCCGGCGGCAGGTTGGTTCGGAGTTGACGTGCGCGAGTATGTGGTTTTTCGCAAAGTTTTGTGTTTGGGGGTGGATCGAAGGGGGGTTGGTGTTTTGATGTGTTTTTTGTATGGAAGGTGTTTTTGGAGTTTAAAGTTTATAATGTGTTTTTTTATTTTATTTTATTTAATACTAGTATATAGGATCGATGTTAATAATATCGGCTGTGAATTGATAACCATACTATTACGTAATAAAATAAAAATTTAAAATGTCTATGCAAAATTATTTTATAATCGTGCCGTTGCGTGATGTAATAAAATAAAAATTGAATATATGCAAACATATTTCATAACCGTGCCCTTGCGGAATGTCTTCAGAATATAAGATTATATAGGATGAGATTGTAGCCGTTATTATAATTACCATAAAGACTAAATTCGGAACTCGTGTTATAGCCATTCTCGTGTAGCGATTATAGCCGTTATACTTTAACGGCATACAGGCTAAATTGGAACGATAAGTCGAGAGGCTCAGGATATAAACAAACACAGACATCTGTCATCCGTGATTATATAAGGGGTTCAAATATTTTTTTCCAATGCGTAATAATCGACGTATTACATAAGTCAATAATGCGCTTTCTCAACGAACATGCAGCCAATCGACACTTTTTTACAAATTTGAAAGAATATATGCCATATTGCATACACATTTGGTAGAGACGCTATTCCCAATTACATAAATCAATAGATACGTATATTCCGTTCTCGTTTTCTATAATTTTATCGTTTTATTTCATAAGCATGATATTATAGACGTGAAGTGTATGCGCATACAAACCATTAACACACATTACTAACATCGGGTCTATACACTAGTATATTATATTTTTAAAATATAGCATATGTGAGTCGAACTTGCGACCAACTTCGAAATTAAAACTCAAATATGCACACGCATATTATTAAATTCGGCTAATGAAGTTTGATTAGTTTCGGAAATTAGACAAACCCAACTCAAAATCCGATCCGGAATATAGATAGCGGCAGCCTAAAAGTTTCAGCACACATTTGAGCACAGCAAACATATCCATCCTTCACCTATTTCGTATACGAACCATCTCTGCAAACTTATCTATCCTATCGGAAAACTGGCACCGAAATTAAAACCGCAGCAGCGACGCCCACCTGCCCCAGCCAAAATCGATCCCCAAACCAAAACAAGCTTCCTCAAAAGCTGAAAGGAGGCTCTTCTCTGAAAAGCGGCCCAGAAGTGAAAGTACACCGAATTGCTGATCACCTCTGGCACCTGTGGGCCGAGTTGGCAACTCGGTGGTCCATGTGAGCTGGAAAGTTGGGAGATAAGCCCTCGTCGAAGGCATAAAGGAAGTGTTCGTATGTGTGGAGGGAAAGTCTGGCTAACCGTGCGAAAACTTGTGTATGCGGGTTAATATCGGTGAGCGTTTTGTAGCGGGTGTCTACCGCGAGTGTGGTCTCTTTGTGAGTGTGGTCTTGTGTGTTTGATGTGTGTTGATTATTTATTGATTAAGTTTGGAATATTTTGGATGCGGGGATGGATCGAGATTAAAATCGTCATTGATACACATTGACATTGAAATAATATATACACAAAGAAAATTTGTTATTATAATCAAACTAGTGTATAGGCCCGATGTTAATAAAATCGGGATGTGTATGTGTTTATTTTAAAGTTGACGCGCGTACCCGATTTGAATATTTAATTAATAAAATCAAAATAGTTCATTTGTTATTTGTATGTGACATAGGTATGTGACACAGGTAATGAGCGTTATATTATAGACGTTAAAATAAGACGATAAGATTATAGCTGTTATTATAATGACCATAAAGACTGATTTCGGAGCTTGCGTTATAGCCGTTCTCGTGTAGCAATTATAGCCGTTATATTTGAACGGCATACAGGCTAAATTGGAACGATATACAAACAAACACAGACATCTGTCATCGGTGATTATATACATGTATAGGGGATTCAAATATTTTTTCCACTGCGTAATAATCGACGTATGGCATAATTCAATAGAGACGCTTTGATATTATAGACGTTATGTGTATACGCATAAAGACCATATACGCATGAAGAATTATACACGTATATAGGAGATCGACGGGTCGATCATTTTGAAGTCGCGAGCGTCATTGTGACAGACGAATAGACGAATAGACGAATACACGAACAGACAGATATCCGCTATTATTGGGGATTTTTGTAGCAAAAGTTCTAATTTTCGTAGTGAATAAAAAAAACTTAATTTTACAACTTTGGCGCTTAGCACTATTTACTGCTGAGACATTTAAAAACGTCCAAATTTGTGAAAACGGGACACTTCGGCGTCCCGAAACTGCACACAGCGACAACGGGACGGACCGAAGAACGGGACAAACAGAAAAACGGGACAAACCGAAAAACGGGACAAACCGAAAAACGGGACAGTCCCGTTCGAAGCGGGACGTACGCCCGCGCCGAGCTTCCGCCCCGGGCAAAAGCCCATGCCCCCTCCGGAACCGTCGATATCCGCCCATCGCGATCGCGCGCCGAAAGCCCCGCCGAAACCGGCACCTGACCACGTGTGCGTGACGTCACCGGGTCAGCTGTGACACGTGCGACGCCCACGCACACCGGCACACGCCGCGGTTGACAGCCAACGATCGCGATAGACGCCCGCCCTTGCCGCCCACCGCCGCCCACTCGCCGGTAACGATCGATGGCTTCCGAAGCCGTGGAAAAACTGTACGAGGCTCATCCTTCCCGGAACACTTTGCGGGGTGCCGTTCCGGTTTCGCGGGAGTGTGTTTGGCGCCGAGATTGCGGGGTCCGATAAGGTTTTGTGGGGTTGTGGGTTTTTTTTTTTGGGAAATCGGGCGTTTCGGTAGTGTGAATCGGTGCTTTGTGATCGGTGTGCCGCGGCACTTTGGTGTGCCGCGAGCCGGATACAAGTGTGCCGTGGTTGAATTCAATGTATTTTTGAAATTTTACAATTTTTCAAAATGTAGTATTGAATATTAAAAAATGAACCGAAGAATAAGAAAAGTAAATTGAAGTAATTGAAGAATAAGTAAATTGGTAATGTTATGGTGATACAGTTTGATCGAGATAAATCATTTGAAAGAAATTTTGGTTCTGTCTCCCTTTACACGGGGGGGAGAAGATTAAACTTTCATGCACTACTTTTATAGCATATTATACATACGTGTTAACAGTGCTTTTTTTTAAAAAAAAAGGTGCCGGAACGCACTTTTTTCAAGCCTTTTAATTAAATTATTTTATGGGACCTATGATACCCCTATATTCAAAAGGGATTAACAGTCAATGGCTTCCAAGAAAAAAATCAAAAGATTTCAAATAAAGAAGAAAATAAAATTTTGCAAACATTTATTAAAATTTCGTGAAAAAAAGGTGCCGGAACGCCGTTCCATCCGCGTTTCAGGGTAAAAAAAGCCCTGTTACTCATACTCATACTCAGTGCTTTTTTAAAGAAAAAAGGTGCCGGAATGCTATTCCGTTGCGTTACAGGGTAAAAAAAACCCTGCTCCTACTCATACTCATACTCATGCTCCGGCTCCGTCACTTTTTTGGATTTTGCACTGGATTTTGTGCGTTTTTGGTTCGGGTTCGGATTTTGGGTTTGGGAATCTTCTTTTTGAGCTTTTTCGTGTGGTCGTTTTTCTGAAGTTTTTATGAGTTTGTTTAAGGTTGTTCAAGTTGTTGCGTTTTTGATTCGTTTGCTTTAATTTTTCGTTTAAGAGCGAGGTTTCGATTTGGGAAATATCTTGTCTTCGAAGATGATTACATTAATTCGATTTTAAGAAATATTTGTATTTATAGTTGAAGAGTTGTCGAGGAGATTCGAGCTTACTTTAATTTTTCCTTCAAAAACAAGGTTTCGATTTGGGAAATATCTGGTCTTGAAAAATATTAACCCAATAATAGTCAAATGGATTCGATTCAAACAAAATTTTTGCTATATTTTTATCAGTTTCTGTGTATTTGTAGTCGAAGAGATGTTGAGGAGATTTGAGTTGTTGCGTTTTTGAGTCGTTTACTTTAATTTTTCATTTAAGAGCGAGGTTTCGATTTGGGAAATATTTTGTCTTCGAAGAGATGATTACAATAATAGACGAATGGATTTGATTTCAACAAAATTTTTGTTATATTTCTTTTCATCAGTTTCTGTGTATTTGTAGTCCAAGAGATGTTCAGGATGTTCGAGTTGTTATGTTTTTGAATAATTTTTTACTTTAAAAACCAGGATTCAACCTGGAAAATATCTGATCTTGAAAAATAATTACATGACGGTAGTCAAGTGGACCCGAAGTTCAACATTTTTCAGTTATAATTCTCCTCATCAAAGTTCCTGTGTGTTTACATTTTTAACTATTTTGCTATAATAATTTTTGTTTTCTGAACCAGAATGAAGCCTTAAAAAAATGACGACACAGCAGAAGTCAAATCAATCCAAAGTTTAACAACATTTTTTTTTAAATCCTTCAAAGTTTTCGTGTATTTGCCATCAAAGAGACATTCGGGATATTCGAATCATTACATTTTTACATAATTTACTATAGTATTTCTTTTACAAACCGGAACGAAACCTTAAAAAATGACAATTCGTTGACATTTAAATCCACCTAAAGTTCAACAACATTTTTCATTTACTTTTCTTTATGATCATCAAAGTTATAAGTTTCGATCAATTTATAATTTGAAACAATACATATTGAATTTTAAAAACTTTTTAATAATTACTACTACTTATTGATTCAATAATGGTTTTAATCAAATATGCAATATAAATAATTACACACGATACTCCATCAAAATGGCATTATAATGTACATTATTTCGAAAACAAATATTAAATAAAATTCTCAATTAGGACAATAGATAAAACATAAACGGGTACCGCTGAACAAAACGTGTCGATAAAGACTTAGCGATGGAAATTTTGTATATAACATGTTGAAATATAATTAAAATCGAAATAATTCAGTTTTGTCAAAACTTTCAGCAGTTAGAGTTTGTTTTAATTACATAAGGATAAGAATGTAAGTATAATATTGTCTATTTAAAGATTGATTTGATTTGATTATCGTGAAAATAAATAACGATGGCTTTATTTGAAGTAATTTTTACAAAATCGATACGTATTTATTTACGAGAGATTAAAAATAAAACAATGATAATCTAAAATCAGATTGTTC
This sequence comes from Hydropsyche betteni, assembly GCA_028571205.2. Taxonomy (NCBI): domain Eukaryota; kingdom Metazoa; phylum Arthropoda; class Insecta; order Trichoptera; family Hydropsychidae; genus Hydropsyche; species Hydropsyche betteni. Next base: position 1,813,765 of record JAOXNN020000084.1, read on the forward strand.
GAAATGAATATCTAAATTGTATGATTAATAGGCGATGACTCATTTTAGATATACGATATTGTTTCTTGACTTATTCGATACATTTTGCTATATATAATTTATTTTTTCCTTTAATTCAAACGTCGTTTGTAATTTTAATTCATTGTATTGGCTTTCAATGGAAATTCTGATAACGGGTTACAAAAATGAGAACATAAATTTACAGTAGAACCTTGTTTATCTGAACTAGACAAGGATAAATGTTCAGATAACAAATATTCAGATAATCTAGAATAAAGCTTGAATGTTATTATCGAAGTTATTTACGATACGATTTTATGATGTTTTTTAGGTGGCCGAAATATTAATTTTTATTTTGAAGTAAAAAAGGAAATTATAAAGTGAATTAAGATGATTTGTTGTAGTGTCTTTATTTTAACAAAAAACAGGCCTAAGTATGAAGCTTTAAGATTCTTCAAATTTTCAACTCCATTTTATAATTATATAGATTCATATATTTTGGCATCGAAAATATAAAAGAACTTTATTTACATAAATAACTCGTGAAGCTTTTTTCTTGAGTTAAATTACTATGAAAAATAATTATTGTAAGCGAGCTTTTTGTTTGCATCTCGTATCATATAATAATCTGTTGTTTTCGTATAATTTTGTTCTACGGAGATAATCTGGGTTCTATTAAGTTCAGGAAACATATTTGTAATCTTTCAGTGTTTACGTAGATATTGATGTGAAGATAAAATATATAATAACGACAAAATAATAATATATTGATCGTAAATCACTATTAAAATTATTTATCATTAATTTGAATACGTTTAACAAGCAGATTGATACTTTATTTATATTTTTTTATATTTGAATGCTCATTTATCAGGTCAATGCATAAGTTTCTTTGTAATTTTTTTTATCAAACCATAATACTGTTTTTTTATATAGGTTTTTATTATTTTTATCAATTACACAGTCATTAGTGTTAATAACCTATATTTTTAATAATAAATATATATAAATGTACCGTTCTAATAAAAATTTCAGATTTTGAACTGAATAATGACATCAAAAATTTTCCATGAAAGATATTTTTTAATAATATAAATAATTTTAAATTGTAAAGGGAAAGATACGGATGATATGATAAGATTATCAACGATTTCCCATTTAAACTTATACAATTTATATTGGGTCATGAACGCTTTATGTGGTTGCGCATTATCATGATGAAAGACGACTCTTCTGTTCGTCAATTTCAGGCTATCCTTGCAAAGGATGATTTTCTATTTCATCTATTTACACAACCGAAGTTGTTTCAGAAGCTCGTTATAACAAATGCTCTTTATATCCTTTCGAATACGGCATAATTTTTTTATGAAGTTAATAAGAGTTGTCTAGGTTTGGGCTAATTTTTTTTCGTACAATATTGTAGACTACTGATTTTTCAGCTCCCGTCACTAAGAATGTGTTAGTTTTTAATATGACAATTTTCAATGAACCCCTTATATCATTCAATTTTTTTTTCAAATGTATATGGAATGAGCAGTTAACATGTAAAAATGTTTAAAAAAAAATTAAAATTGAAAAACCTTAACCCCCTATAACGTGGAATCTATCTTGACATTATAGAGCGGGTTCACTGTAATCTAATTATTGAATTATTGCATAAAGCAAAAATGATATTCATTCATTTTCGCTTCTGTCTTTTACATTCTTAAACTTTTTTTCTATTTCTTTTGTTCGAAATCACTTTCATCATCATCACTCAAAATAATTGATTCTTTTACGTTTCGATAATATTGATAGTTTTTTTTTTATTGAGAAATTCCGTGACCAACGATTGTTTTTTTTTTTATTAAATTCAAAATATGTCCAATAATTTTTTTTTCATTATACTCGACTGCATTATAGTGAAATGCGAAAAACGAGTAAAACATTAATCAGGGGATGAGCGTATTTTCGTTACGCAAAAAATTAAATGGTCAGAATTTAAATCATATTTTGGTCAGGATAAAATAAATGGTTAGAACGTAATAACGAAACTGTCAGAATAGGTTAGTTTTCTTAATATTATTCTGACCATCTATCTATATATAAAAATGAATGTTTGTGTATTTGTTTGTTTGTTTGTTTGTTTGTTTGTTTCTAGTAGGTAGAATTGACAGTTACTAGACCATGACAGGTTCTGGACCACATGCGCTTCTAGCCCAGCAATTTAAACTTTTATCGCTGGGCTAGAAGCGCATGTGGTCCAGTAGCGCATGTGGTCCAGAACCTGTCATGGTCTAGTAACTGTCAATTATACCTACTTGCGCCCGTATGGTACATGGGCGCATAAGCGTATACGCGTTCAATTTTCGCGACTACAAATCGCAGTGGGCGCCCGGCCCAATGACCGCCAATGACCCAACTACTTTACAACTCCGAAAACGGTCAACTCGCCAAAAGTTTAAGAACCGCCCCGCCCAAAAACGGCGAGAGATCCCTAACCGGACGAAACCCTAAGTAGACGGTTGGAGACAGGCTCGTTCGACCTGGTAGCTAGTGTTGTGTGTGTGTGTTGGGCAGCGGGGCTGAGCGCCGTGGAGCTGGGAGGCGCGTGGGGCGCGTGGGCCGCGGGGGGCGCAGGCGCCGTCCATAGGCTCGGGGGCGCCACGGCTGTGCCCCTGGCCCTCGTCGGCCTGCTGCACCACGACAGCAACGATCCGCCGATCTTCTACTGCCCCGAAAGTACGCACACTCCGCCCCGAATCCCTTTGTCCACTGTTCACTTCTTGTACGCGATAGTGTCACACTTTGGTTGTGGGTGCAGAGTCGGGGTGCTTCAATCGGGTGCGATGGGATTTTTTCGATGGTGTCGTGTCGGTTGCGAAGTAGGAGTCGGGAAAGGGAGCTTCGAATGTCGCGGGTGAAGTGGAAAAACGGGTTGCGGTTCTATGGTATTTTTTAGGGGTGTTAATTATCGGCTCGGTTGAAATCTCATGAAACGTCAAATTAAGAAAGTTCGTATTTCTGAAACTCATTTCTAAAATAAATTCGTGCTCTTGACGGTTGGCGCGCTGTGGGTCAGTTTGACAGCTGTCAATTTGACAGTTGTCAGTTCAATTCGAGATCATACAAACGTCTTTTTAAAACTCTCGACGCCCTTCTTCACGATCATTTTTTGCACCACCTGGTTTTCAGGGGGGTCAAAATCAGCCAAAAGTATCAATAGTTATTGATTTGTTAGAGGTTAACCTCAAATTACAAATATCAAGCGCGACACAACATATCGGAGCAAGGCTACCAACTGAATAAGATGGTGGGCCACGCTATTAGATCAGTGATGTTTCGTTTTCTATGATTTTTTTTGTACAAAAGTTCTTAATTTTTAGAGTCCAACAGTCAAATTTGGGACACTGTAATAAAATATAATAAGAAAATAAAATGGTAGAAGACAATGCTATTCAAATTTCTAAATACAAAATTGATTTTGAGTATTTAAATACAACAATGCTATACAAAGTTAACAACGTAAAATATTTTTATTATCATCATCATCATTGTCGACCCATTTTGTGTCCACTGCAGGACAAGGTCTCCCCATAAAATATTGGGGGTCTAGGCTATATACTTTATCCGAGAGCCAACCTCGTATCGAATTTTTATTGTATCATTGCAAATTTTTCATTCACATATAATAATTTTTTTTATTATTTTACATAAAATTATTTTGAACCATAAAGTCGATTGATTAAAATTTTCAATTTCGATCGTTATTTTTTACAAATTCGTTAAATTTTCATACTAAATCATTAAGCTTAAAAGAGACCAATTCATTTCAACCAATCTCAAATCACATTAATATTCAATCATACCACACTTTCAACAAAACGCTAATTGGACTAATTGGGTCTGAATTCCAATCGAAAATCCGCGAACAAAAGAACATTCCAATTGGAGCATACCGTACTCTGCAATTAACATGAACCTTTTATAGGTACGAATTCATATGACAGGACGAAGCCAATATCTGTATGAAACCGAATCCCTACGCTTCCACATAATGAAAACCCGCATGCATTATGCATTATAAACTGGTGCATCATGGCTTTGAAAAATAAAATAACACGTGAAAAGCTGAAAACCCACTAGCTCACTATTCCCATTAAACCGATCCGACCATCATTAGTTGCCATCGGCAAAAGCATCGCTTTCTATACATAAAAAAGCACGTTTTCACCTGAAAATGTATCATAGTGAAAGCACACGATCTGACCGACGCCATATAAAATGGACGACTAAGAAACCGAGCTTCGGTCGATTGTGAGTGCACTGTATTAATGAAAAAAATACAAAACATCCTTTTTATTGTTGATATTTCTGTAGCCGTTTGAACACTTGGATCCTTATAAATATTTATCGTATGGTAAGACGACTCAAGTCGATCCTGGATTTATGCGCTTTCAGAAGTCCGCTATCGAAACGGGCAGACGTACGTTCGAGTACTCTGGTTCATAAATTATTGGTTAGTGTTCTCGATTTAATAATTCAATTATGTTTGTTTACACGTGAAATATCCATAAGGTTTCCTAGAAAAATTGGCGATTTAAAAAAAAAAATTGTATGAAAACTATTAATAAGTTCGGTTTTGAATATTGTTTTGTTAATTTAATTAACTTTTGATTAGAGTAATATTGATTAATTAAAAATCATTATTAATTTGATCAATAGACTTTTCATAATTAATAAATAAACATATTTATTGTTTAAATTATACTGTTAAATAAGTATTATATTATATTATATTGAGTGGTTCAAAGGTCTAGAAAAATTCATGAAGATGTGATATAATCTCAAAAACTGTGTTACTTTGAACTAAGATATGTTTAATTTGAAATATTCCAAATAACATGATCTATCTCCTCTTTGAGCCTTCTCCTAGGTCTTCAGACCATCCTGTATATAAAAAGAACTATTACATAATGAATATAAAAACGGAATTTCTTAAAACGTCAATTTCCCTAGCGAACTCAATATGACGTATTCATATTATTTCATGCCCTTACATAATGCATCGGTATATTTTTACAACACTTAACCATATTGGATTCGGTAATATTCAACACGCGCATGCAGCAACCTATCTTTACGCAAAATATTCATATATTTTTTTAAATATATACATAGATTTAGCGAAGATCCGCGTTTCCAACGCGACTGATTGAAATACGAGCTTTGCAATATCCATTTTAACAGTCGACTGCTTATCCTCACTCGCGCCATTGTCAATAATTCACGCGGAGAGGATCAAACAAGGCGGCATTCCGTTCCGGAAGTTATTTTATCACTATCATACGTGTCGGGATTAATATAATATAATATAAATTTTTAATTATGTTTAAAAAAAAACTAAATGAATTTTTTTGCTGTATATTTTCGTTTCATATACAATGTTTGCACATATTTAGTAGAGTAAACACGCCAAATTTTCCACGCCTGAACGCATCCAATGTGTTAAGGTATAAAGCGTGTTTAGGAGGAGATTTTGAATGGAGAACGACGCCATTTTGTGCGCGAAAAAAGCCATCGAAATGGCGCTCGACGGAAATTAACAACAGGGGCGGGTGCACAGTTCGCCAGTACAAAAGCGAGCACCCTTGGTGGAAAACGCGAAAAGTGCACTCGCAAACCGTCGACACCTTTGGGGAAAGTCGTCCTCGAGAGCACTTCGACATATTACGAAGGCTTTTGCCGGTTTCGTGTTGCAAACGAAGGCATTTTCTTTTTTTAGATCCGTTTTGTATCGTTTTTTTTTTTTAACGAAAGAACGAAATAGTGACGCACTTATATGCACTACCCCTATCGATTTTTTTTGTTTCATAGTTTATAGATGAGATGGTAAAAATACGATTTTTATTGAATAGATGTTCACAGTTTCATCAAATACACTGAAAAATACACTCCGATCGAAATTTTGTAGTATAATCACACCTTTTCACTGTACTATTTCCCTTATACGAAACCATGACAATTCACCATGAAAACACATAAAATAACACACCCAAATCGTTCATGCATATCTATGATGTATTGTAGATAGAACAGTGCATGAAATGTTTAGATAGAGATAATCCAATGTCAGTTTTGCATGTGACATTATTTATTATTTTGTTTAACCTTAATGTAAATTTTTCACATCGTTTTGATGTTCCAAAGATTTGAGCTAGAGCATTCAAAACAAATAATCTTTGGATCATCAAAAAGTATTTATAAAAAAATAAATAAATAGTATCAGAGTTGTTATGATATTGTCGTAAACCTGTCAGATGCATTTTTGATTGACGTTGAATGTTCTGTTTATTATCGTAATTTTTTAAAATATGTTCCAAGCTTTATCGATGTTGTATCTATATTTTATTTTAAGCTTTTCAAAATTTTAAATATAAATATAAAATATGCTTTAAACATTTACGAAATAATATATCAATAATAACCGTATTGAACTTAATTAAAAAAAAAAACATTTAAAAAGCTTAAATTACATTATTATCGTATACGCTTTATATGTACAAAATAATATTTTCATAATAAAAAACATGCAAAATGATTAATTAACACATTTATTATTCAGATGAAGAAGACGAGCCACGATGTGTAACGTTAACGAACCAACACAAAGGAGCCATTCGTTTTATCAGGAAGGTGAGTGTCACGTTTCGCTTATAATTCCAATAAAACAAATATTCATTTAATAGAACACTCCATGGTGAAAAATAATGCAAACGACGTGATTATCACACAAACATAAGTCCGGTTCGTGACCGGATTAATCATGTCAGGATATTTACGTGCATTATGGTGCATTGGGGAAAATCGCATGGAAAATTCGCTGCTTTTACAATCGTGATAATTTCAGCGCAGTGTGGATTAGTTTTGTTTAAAATTTTCCGTGGTGTTTGTTGTTCGTGCATATGTGGAGAGCACGTGAGTTTACAGGTGAAAATTCTAGGCAAATATCGAAATACACGTGCTGGATTTCGACGGATTTGATTTGATCCGTTCGTGCTGAATGTGCAGTTTCGAATATACCACAGGATAAATAATCCCGATGTATGAACACGATCTGAAAAAATGTTTTCAAAATTCAGAACGTTTTCAAATTTGATTTGTATCAAAAATGTGATATAATGCAATCGCTTCTGGGCCTATGACGTGATATAATATAACGAAAAAAAGAACATTTTTTTAGAAATCTTACGTCAATTCATATTCATTTTTTTCTAGCAATTCATAATAGTATTAAAAAAATAAAATAATATAATATATTAGAATTCATTAGTCAATTGAACCATTTTAATACCGACATAGAACGGATAATTTCCTTTACAGCAAGAAATTAAAGAAATTTTTAATACATATCTTTCAAGGTCAAAGGTGTTGTACTGCGCCAAAGTTTACATACATATATATAATAATAATAATCATCGTATAACTCCAATACATAGGCGTGTACAAAATACATATTAACCCTTCGCGTGACGGAAGATCCACCGAAACAATCCGCATATACACGTCCACGTTTTTCCGCATTATTATAATTTATGTTTTGTGTACCGTTCGAATATTTGATTTCCCACTGTCTCGTTTATTGTGTTTTATTATTATTTTTTTCATATATATATGTGAATATAAAACTGTGTGTGCGTGTTGTTTTTCAACAGATGAAGTATTTTGTTGCGCGGCGCAAGTTTAAGGAAGCGCTTAAGCCTTACGACGTTAAGGACGTCATCGAACAATACTCGGCCGGGCATGTAGATTTGCTGGGCAGAGTGAAAAATGTACAAAATAGGTACAGAACATATAACCCAAACAATTACAAATATAAAAAAAATCAGCACCCCATTTATATATTCGATAATAATGGTACATGCGTATTTAAAGTAGTGCAGATGTTGTTTGTGCTCCATAACTAAGTTATCGAACACCTATCTCTATGTCTATCCTTCATAATTGTCTTAAAAAAATATATATGTATATATATATAATATATATATGTATATTAAGAAAATTTCCGTGTTGTATTTGTGTACATATATATGGTGTTAACTCAGTATCCATAACATCTGTATAATCTCTAACTACTCACATGGGTCGATATGAAGCTGTCGCTACGTTTTGCTATAAATCGAAATCTATAATAGTAAATTTATATATTTTTTTGAAAATAGTGCGTTGTTCAGCGAACGGCTTCATTAGACCATAAATCTAGACTTGTAAGGGTGTAATGGCCCGCAGATACATTTGCGGAATGGGCTGTGCGTGTACTTATTATTAATAACTTGGCGGTCGTTGTGAGCATGATACACACTTCAGCATCAAGCATCACCGATTCAGATGAAAAAAAATAACCATAGAAACACTGAAACGGATGCAGGCAGTCCGTATCGGGCCTTCGATTGTATGATTCGAAATGTGAATGCGAAATTTTTTGTCGAAGGGTCGAAACGGAGGGCTCACATTCGTGTTACACATATGTGACATTTCACAATATGAATATCATTTTGAGCGGTTTTACACTTTTTCTTTGTTCAATTTCGATACCATCAAGCATGAATACATTAAAATTTAGATGCATCCGGATTGATGAGAAACAATTTTATTCAATTTTTTTTATTACATAGATACAACTCACTACTCAAAAAACAGACCCAGTAGTGATTTTATTTTCGAATGCATGCCATATTAGGCAAGGGAAATGAATTTTTTATTTTGAACCACATATGAAATACACCAAAAAAAAAAATCACGCATCATTCGAGCTAAACAATACGAAAAGCGAATGCAACTCGTCTGAAATCACCAAAACACACACACCACGAGACAAATCGTCTATGAAACGACAAAAGATGACCTTTTTTACAAAATACATTAGAGAAGTGTGCATTTTGTCCTTATAGTGTATAAAACAATTATATATAGACACGGTTCCCATCTCGTTGCGGATCGATGACGTTTCAAGTCCCCCCCATTGTCGACACTTAGCCAACTCCTTTAAAACTCCATTCAGTTGGAAGCTGTGTCATTTATGGCTGCTTTACCTTACATGTATGTGTGTTGTTTTCTTTTTTGTATGTCTACGTGTAGCTCAAGTATTTTCTCGCACGCAAGAGATTTAGAGAGGCGCTGAAGCCTTACGACGTAAAAGATGTCATTGAACAGTATTCATCGGGGCACGCCGATCTCCTCAATAGAACCAGAAATCTACAGTTCAGGTGAGTAATCGCGAAAAACGACGAGTCGACATAGTTAAACTGCCAATTTGGAAAAGTAAAAGAAGCGTAAAGTGTGCCGTCGGTCACCGGTGACCGCGCCGTCGCGATAGACGTACTAGACTTAGCGTCGCCGGTGATCGACGTGTCAACAACCCGATCAATTATTAAAGTAAAATAAATGGTGACTCTATATAGATGATAGATTAATTGTTTAAAGATCAAACGATTTAATGTTTAGTGCATCGATTTATATTATAGAATACAGAGTGTAATAATACAGGTTATATGTTAGATGGGACACGTGTAATAGCTTCCACCCTGTATATTATATTGCGCACTTTGATAGTTCATTATTTCCGGTACACAATTTAATGGAAACCATCGGTAGATCCCCGAAAATTCCCATCCTGATCACAATCACTTATCCATGACACATAAAGTTAGAAATAATTCACAACTTTGCTTCATCATTACCATGGTATAGGTATCCTATACGTTTTTTCATGTCCTAAAGCATTCTTTTAGATCTAGATGGCTTCTATACATATTTTTAGATCAATTTTTTTAATGGAGCACCGTTTTTTATTAATTTTCCTTATATTTATCTATCTGCATATACACTGCACGTGTTATAATATTTTTGTGCTTGGGGGCGATATGGAATCAAAATTATTTTAATATGAGCACTATGCTTCTATGGCTAAAATATGAAGGGTTTGCTAATATTGCTGTCTTAAAAATATATTGAATATTTTCACCGATGGATTTGCATCACAATTGATTTTTAACATGTTTTTGTAGTTGATTTTGATGCGAGTCGTCGTGTATTATTACTAACTTATTTCCTGTAGAGTAAATTTGTTCTAACATCTTATATTCGAATTTAATATTTTGTTATGTGCTGAAATTACTATATTTGCCATTAGCATATTTTTATCTTAGCTTCATTCAGGTAACGTACCAATTAAATAAACTGTAACATATTTGAAAAATCGATAACAAAATAAAATAGAATCAAAAATTTCAAACTATTTTCAATTTTGACGATGTATTGAAAACATTTTAGGTTAGATCAAATTCTTGGAAAACAAGGCTCTAAAGCTAAAGATGTTTACGCATCCAAGATCAGTTTGGCCAGTAGAGTTGTCAAAGTAGAAAGACAGGTATAATTTTCTATATATGTTACGCCACGTTTGTTTAATCGCTTCGTCCATGAACGAAGCGAAGGATCTCACTTTTTATATGAAATTTAATGCTTTCTGGTGGAGTATGGGCACCATTTAGTGGTATATCATCAAATATGATAACGTTTTTTACAACACATTTATGGGAAGTATTAAAGTTTCTATGGTATGTTTGATATTCCGTAAAAAAAAATTGAGGCAAAATATTAAAAAAGATTCATCACCAGTTGATATGACGTAAGGCACGTCAACTATCATATTTGACAGAAGATGACCTATGATGCTCTTATACTAGATTCCGCCTATCCACCATAAGATTTTGCCAAATTTTATTAACTAAGCGAGATTATTTGCTTCGTCCATGGACGACGCGATTACATAAACGTAACACAAAATTTACATAAAAAATAATAATAAAAAATAAAACATAAAAACCGACATATACAGGTAGATGATATAGAGACAAAGCTCGACCAATTACTCGAGCTGTATTTAGAAGACCGAAAGAAGTTCGATGTGCTGGCGATAGAGGCTGCGCCCCAGCACCCAGTCAACGGGGGCCCACCTCCAGGCAACGGGCCTACGCCCCCGGGGGGCGCAGTGCCCCCGACAGCCTCCACCCTGCGGCCCAGGCCGATCCTCGTCGACAAGCAGTTCTCGGAGCCGAGCTCGCCCATCACGAGGACGACCTACATCCAGGAGCAGCAGCAGGGTCATCCGCCTCAGCAGCAGCTCCAGCATCAGCAGCAGCAGGGACCAGTACAGCAGGGCCTCAACCAGGCCGCAGCTGCTACCACACCACGGAGGCCTATGCACCGCGGCTATTCGGATCTCGGAAATAGAATAAGAAAACGCGTTACGTTAAGGTTTGTTGGTTTTCATAGAGTATAAGGCCAGGCGCCCACTGCGATTTGTAGTCGCGGCGATCGTTTGGTCGCAAAAATGGAACGCGTTGTTTTAGGTTAAGTGCGCCCATATACCATATGGGCGCAATTCAACATAAAACAATACGTTCCATTTTCGCGACTAAACGATTGCCGCGACTACAAATGGCAGTGGCCGCCTGGCCTTAACCTAAAACAATGCGTTCCATTTTCGCGAATCAGGCCATGCGCCCACAGGTGATTAGTCGTGGCGCGATTTATAATGGAATACATTGTTTTAGGTTGAAGTGCGCCCATATGGTTTATAGGCGCACTTCAGCCCAAAACAATGGGTTCCATTATAAATCGCGCCGCGACTAATCGCCTGTGGGCGCCTGGCCTAAATAATCGCCGCGACTACAAATCACAGTGGGCGCCTGGCCTTATTGAAAGTCGTTTTGGATATTGATTAGGGATCCCAATCGAATATCCGATTATTCGATATTCGGATATATTCGCCCCTTTTTTAATATTCGTAAGTTCGAATATTTATAAAATTAATCGGATTTTATTCGTGCTTTTATTACGTACATAATGTAGAAAGTTCCTTAGTAATAAATTCGTGTTTATATGATACATCGACTTTCAGAACTTTTTGATATTTTTGTTTAGGTTACGTGAAGAATTAGATAAAAATGGAGATGCAAGCAAAGAGGTTAAAAAACAACCCTTATTCGAAATAAAAAAAATAATATTTTTAATATTTTATTTTTATCCCTTTTTTTATAAAATATTCCCTTTTATTTCTTGAAAAAAGTAAACAGATATTTAATTAATTATATATTCGGATATTCGATTATCCGAATATTTTGCCTATTTCATATTCGATATCCGAATAATTGATTTTACGAATATTTGGGGTCCCTAATCTTAACCCCATTTTTCTTTAAAATTGACGTTTACACTACTTTCATACATGACGGTTCATAGAATGCAGTCTAAATTATACATTTTCACCAATTTTCAACAGTTCGATACCTCAATGTGGAGATGGGGTTCCCACGAGAGCGATAACCCACACCCACGATTCCCCCGGTCAGTCCAACGATAACGGTAAGTCATTTTTACAATTTTTCCCCAGTTCGAATCTAATATCCCTTTCAGATGTGTGCTTTCCATGTGAACCTTCACCGACTTATCAAGTGTATGCGCCTTAACTGTATGCAATCACAAAGAATATTTATGTATCGATGTTTGTATTTAATTCTGTGTTATTTATTGTGTTGCACAATAACCCCTGCAGAACCCATCAAAAACACACCGTAAATGTTTTATGAGAAGAATAATGGTGAGGCCACACTGTGAGCGCAAAACGCTTAATAAGTCCATCATGACATTCAGGAATCCATAGGTAAATTTCAAATTGAAAAGTTTCTTATAAAGAAACTTTCAATCAAAAAAAGGAAATTGCACCGAAAATTTTCCGATCGATTGTTCGGAAACGGAAAACGTTTTGGCGCAATGCGACCGCGTGCTTGAGCGATGCCGCATTTTCCGTACAAACAAACAAACACACACGTGAGCGAGAAAAGTTGTTCGTGGGAAATTTTCCGATTTTCGCGGAGTTTTCCCGCGCGGAAAAATCGCCCGGAAACGGAGTGCAGCACGCGACCGGAAGCGGCCGAACCGCGGCTGTCAACTTCCTGTGTCGGAAAAGCGTTTCGTCCACGATAAACGGCACGGAGTTTTCCGACGCTTTTCCGACTGGGCCGCGGTGTATGGGCTCTTTGTCTGCTATGAGGGGAATGCCGCATAATTAGATGCGATTAAACTTTAAGAATTTATGGCGGATTTCGTATGCGGCTTTTCCGGTTCGAAGCGAAGCCGTAAAACTGCACTGAGGCGGTAATTAATTTTGTTTTGTTGCAGGCTTTGTTTTTATGTTCGATTCGAATTGTTTTCGCTAATGGAAATTTCCCGTGAGTTCGATTTACAATAGTTTAAATGAAACAAATTTATTCTTTTGTACTCCGGATATCATTTTATAATATATTCCATGAAAGAAGGCATCGCCATTTAATTGCCATTTATAAATTTATTCGATAAAATTTGCTAAATGCAATGATTGAATTTTCTAATGTAACAAAAAATATTATTTAAAAAAAAATCATATATAATATTATATTTCATAAGTACGCGCGTAAAAGGGCAATATATTCCCGAAAGCGTTTCGCTTCAACTTTATTCGCGCTAATTTCGGATTCATGCGAAAATATAAACTTTTATATTTGATAAAAAAAACTACACACTCTTAATAAATTAAATTTTACGTCGTCTTCGACCGTAAAAAAGCGGTTGACGATATTCGCGCGTTAAATTTTCACGTTCTCGTACCCGGCATAAAATTGAATATTTTATAGGAACGCGACCCGACCGTTGGGCGCCTCTGAACACGCAAAGTCATCCGAATGAGGGTCAGACGCAGAAGACACATTTTGCTCATATGTATAGGGTGTGAAATTTTCACCCCTTTAATTTATCAACATTAAAGTATACGTATAATATTAATTATTATAATTTAAAATATTCTATTTAATTTTCGATCAAAAACTAAACTTTCTTTCTTTAAATGATTACAATATATATTAATAATAAACAACAGAAAAAAATGAATGCATCAAAACAATATAATATATAAATTTTATAACAAAAATATATTTTTCTATTACACTCTGTATAAACGTATATACGTTTTTTTTCGGTGGGTCATTTTCACAAACGAGACGTTTCAATCCGGTCAATTTGGCAGAAAAGGAAAAGCCTCGATTTTACTTTTATTTTTCATATACTTGTTTTTTTTCGGTGTACACGCCGTTTAGGTCTATAATATTATTTTTTTTTTTGGAAAGACTTAAACAGCTCGGAAAAATTTAACGAAGCCCGCTCAGACCAAGGAAAATCGTCAGAGGAAAATTTATCGCAGATGATTTTCAGTGCAACCGATATATTCAGTTTTACATGCAGAAAACGTGCTGAGATATTGAATTTCATCGATTTTCCATATTTTCTCGTTACATTATGTTATGAAATATTTTCATTTATTATAATTAAAATAAAGTATTGAATTGAAATTCGATTATTATTGAAAATTTTATATTACGTTATATTTACTATAAAAATATTACTAGTCCGTTCTAGTTGAATCATAATAATACAAAAATATCATAGATTGTGTATTGAAGCTCAAGACATGAAAAACACGAAAAGAACGGGCCAATTTCCCCGCTGCGGTGAGTTGCATGCAAAACGCTTTTCCGCACTTGTGCGCGTTTCCACCACTCGTCCCTTTGCCGCCTTTTATTTTCCGCCACTTTTGACGTTTTCCACGTCCGAAACCGCGGAACTGATAAGTCGTCTCGCTATGCAGGGGCGGGAGCGCAATGCAAAGGGGTGGCGCATTGCATTTGCATGCGGGCTACGGTGCAATACCTGCGCCAGGCTGTCAGGCGATCCCACAAAGGCTGCGGATCGGCTTAAACGTTGTCGACCTGAGCTTTTCAAATTTCATCGAATATATTTTAAATTCGATTTATCGTTGTGGGAATTGGTTAAAATTAATATTTGCTAGTATTCGAATAATGATCGAATATTCGAATAATTTTCGAATATTCGAATTATGTGCGAAATCGTTGGAATAATAGATATGGATATGTACATTAATGATTATAATAATTTAAAGAAAATAAAATTAACTATTTGAAATAAATTTAATATTTTGTAATCCTTTAATTTTAATTTTATTAACTCAGTCTTGTAATAATTTAAAAAAAATAAATTATTAAAAGTATAGGTAAAAGTATACTATGATTTTTTTTTTCGAAAATACTCGAATATTCGAATAAATTATTCGAAATCTTTTGTTTATAATATGATATAAGCTAACGATAGTCAATCGAATAAAATGAAAATTAGTAAATTGTTATATAGTTAAAAAATATTTTAAATACTAAAAAAAAATTATTTTTTGAGTCAATTTTTTTTTCACGTATAAAAAAAACGAATTTGCAAAATATTCTATTTAATTTTAATTATATATAGTTTTAAAAAAAAGTCTTTGTTGACATTATATAAGTAAATTTTTTAACTGTATAAATAGTTTCTTTAAATAAATATATTTTTACTCAAATTTTGAGGTTTAGGGATATATTTTAAATTTAGATTTACTCAGGATTTATTCTTACTATACTCAAACGGACGCAAAACGGACTCATGCATATTTTTTTTATTCCTTTTGGAATTCTCTGAAATGCAGTCGGATGCTAATGTCTGAAATGCATTGTGTTCGATAGTAGGAAATAAATTGTTCTGAAGAATTCATTTCAAATAATATCACAATTATGAAATATTCAAAATATTCTATATCGCAAAAATTAATTATGTCTCCAATATATATATTTTTCATCCGAAAATAGATAAATTTATTTTTGAAATTAGGAAATTTTAAGCACAAGACGTCAATTGAACCGCCAAAACGATCCGTTTAAAAATAGCCAAAATAAAAACGTACATTTCGTCGAAATCTCAACGGATTTTTTTCACACATTCAAAATATTTACGTATGCGATATACCAACTACGCTTTTCGCGTTAACAATTAAACCTCTCGGGAAATTCACAATCGGAAAAACCGGGAAAACCGTGTCGGCGCGCAGAGTGAAAATTTTCCTCCTCCGTGAGATCGGCTCCGTTCACGATTTTTTTCCGACAGAACCATTTTTATTTCATGAAAATAAATTTGAAAAGGGGAAAGTTCGTTATCGTCCAAATCCGCTCACTCTGTATTCATTGTATTTGTGTGAATTTTTCAGACTCTTATGAAGACTTTTCGTCGTCGACTTCCCTTTAAGGTCTGGCCTTTATTAACCCTCGAAGCGGTTTCACTGCCCTCTAACATTTAAGATAGTGAGTCCAAAATGCAGATATTTACTGTATATATATCTATATCTATCTATCTTTATATATATGTGTGTAAAACCTATATTTTTAATTGCTTGTTCGTTTAGCATCCCTTTAAAGTGGACAAAATTGAAGTCTTCGCATGATTAACACTATTGTGAACGAAACCCCAATCCCCCTACTATTATATAAATACACATTTAGACATAAGTGACTCACTTGTCGTGTAGAATTTGGCGTCCTTTATATTTGATTTATTTTTTATATTAATTTAATTCAGAAATCGATGTGTAGGAACGTGCATGATTCTATATTTTTTTTTATTTTCAATTTTGATTTTCGTCAATACACTATTTCTATCTCTATGAGAATGATTTAAATGGGTGTATTTTACTATGTGTATATATTTGAATTTGATTATTTAATGTGTTAGCTAAAAAGAGAAATGTGTATGAAAACATCATGTATCAAAATTTTGAGTCAAACTTTAGATTTTAACATTACGAAATATTCATTTAAATTATTTTTCGAGTTGAAAGTAATCATGTTTTATATCTAAAGTGTGAAAAAAATGAACACGCCTCGCTAATATTGGATGGGGAATGTTCAGTGTCGTTGCTCTTCAAATTTCATTATGTACTTTTTTCGACATCGTAAAAAACGTATATTTTATGAAAAATATATTTTATTGTATGTCAAAAAGAATGAAGCTCCTTTCCAGGCCTGAAATTTGAAATGAGCTGAAAAAACGTGAATGGGTTCTACTTTTTCATCCAAAGCAAACCTATTCAAATGAAAATATAAAAGTATTGGTAAATTCAAACAATACTTCGTTATAATAAAAAAAATAGACTTTCTCAGGTTTCCTTCTTAATAATGTTAAGGATTGACGTTCAATTTTATAACGGTTCAATAAATCGCATTATGAAAAGACAATGTAATTTATTACATCGATTTTCACGCAACAAAAAACCGTTTGGGTTCATCACAATGGAAATTTTCCTAATTTATATTTAAAAAAAATTATCACATCATATTTTGGCATTTGAAAATTGCCTCTTTCGTTCAACTTCTAACTGACTTTTCAGTGTTTTCTTCATAGAAAATTGTGCTTATGGAACGTTTCAGACTATTACTAGTCAATTAGGGTTAATGGGTCACAAGACCTTGAGAATGAAAAGTTCAATTTATCAATTAACCGAACAGTTTTCGATTACGCGAATCTTTGATCAAATTTCGCAAACTTCTAATGGATTCGAAATTGAATTAAATTTCAAACATGTAATTGATAATTCAATGGACTTTCGCTTCGATATGTTCGAACGAGAATTTATTATTATTCAGACATACGTTTCATGGAAATGCGAGAATATTAATAAATATGCTATTTCCGAGTTGCATATAAATTTTTCAATTTTAAACTGGCGTTGATTGATATTACTTTGAAGCTCTTTTTTATATAATACAAACTAAAAGTAGATAAAATATTTAAAATATATACAAACTGAAATAAGTTTTTTTAATGAATCGTATTCAAAATACATCTATCATTCGAATTCCAAAACTGAAGCATCCTTGACGACTCATATTTTGAATGATCGTCGAGCTGAAACGTTTTCGCTAATTATCGCAATTTTTCGTCGACCCGACGATCGAACCTTTTGAAGTCGGGAACGTAATCAGAAATGCATTTGTGTCGACCAGAAAGGTCATTTTCCTGGGTAATGTTCGTGTAAAATAGGAACAAAATAGGACTTGTGAACACCGTTTGCCCACAGGGGCAAATTTGACTCCCCCGGCCCGTTAATTGCCACCATCTTGTACGTAGTTTTAATTACGTTGTACTTTGTATACGTAGAAATAGTGGCCTTTAACGTGGAGCTTTGACCCTTTATACAATTATCAGAATGATTCTTTACGTTTTGGAATAATTGCTGATATAAAATCATTTTGTTGTTTGTATGATAGATGATTGAAATTCTGTTAGTTTTGTAAACAAAGGTGTACCTCGGAACGACGCGATTAAAGTGCACCTTGCTTAAATTTATTCTCAATCGATAAATTGTATATTGGTTTTCATTTTTTAATTCAATAGAGTCTACCAGATAAAGCATATATAATTAAACGTATAAGATGTATAAATTAAATACATTTATGAAGCAATGAAACAGTTTTCATTCAAATATGATTTATTTTAAGAAAGATATTTTTATGAATATTGATTCAAAATTTCAAATCACCTAATATCTCAAAAATAATATTATGATGAAGATTATTTCAACTATGTAGAAATATTTGAATATTAATAATAAGTATTTTTATCATGATCTGAAGAAAATCTAAAGAAAATTCACGAATAACTTTTACATAGTAAATGAGTGAATGTGTAATATATATAATTTTAAATGATATTGTTTATCCTTAAATTATCTATGTCTTTTCTATTGTAAAATTTCTTACTTTAAAAAGAAAAGACAATTTTTTTAACAATGATATACAAAATATTGAAAAAAAAACACATATTCAAAGCAAGCATTATTACAGCATATGCGAACGCCTAGAAAAGAATACGCATCACAAAAATGGGTCGATATCCCTCAGGCGCACGCACGACTTTCGATCGACCCGGAAAAGCGGAAAATCCCCCGGAAAATCCGTAATCGAAGCCCGAGTTACGATCGAATTTGCGCCTTTCGCAACGGCGACATCAAAAGGACGCGCAAGACGCTCGGAGGTAACGACTATGCCGCGGAAAACTCTCCTCTTTTCGGGAAAAATCCGCAGAATTCATTAAGAAAAAAGCAGAGAAGCTCCGCGATATATATAAGGATGGTCCTTGTCGTTTTTTTGCGCCTCGAGGTCGGCCCTTTTGTAGGGAATGCAAAAGAATGGGAACGGATTTTGCGGTTTGTTTTTTGTTGTGTTTTTTTTTTATCAGGGTGTGTTCTCTATCGACTTTTCTATCGGGAGGTTATTAAAATATGAAAAGCGTTGTTTTCCGGGCGGGTTTTATTGTTGATTGAGTTTTGAGGTCTGTTTGAAATTCTTGGAATGTTCGTACGTTTGTTGAGGAGGGTATGATGGTTTAATCGATTGGACGTGTACGCTGATTTAATTAAAATTCTAATATGAAAATTTGTTATATAAGGTTTCCGCAATATTTTATGATTATGTTAATTAAAATTTTATATTTTTTATATGAATATATAACGTGTTGAGTTGTATATCAATACGATTCTATAATAATGCATAAATGTGATTCAAATGCAAATCTCGTGACTAATTATTATAGAAAACATATTATATAATAGTCCCGCGTTAATTTCTAATTAAATCACTCACGTTTCCGCTTTATAACATACTGCATTTTATTACTGAACTCTCAAAATGCAGCAGTGTGTAGCTTTCGTGGAAATATTCACGAAATGAAAATTCTTCACGGAGACATTCGACACGTAAAGAATTCGGCGAATGTCGCGCTCGCCATATACCCCGCGAGCCTCCCGAAAACTCGAACGAATTAATTATAAATATTACACTACACGTTCGATGTTTAAGCAATGTCGTATTTTACATAATTTTAGTGCGCCATGCACGTTTTAAAAATAGATTTCGATTATCATAAATCTGAATTTATCAGCCGATGCGGCGGCCAAGTTTCACAATCTTCGTTCACGGTCGAGTTAACATTTAACCGTGTCACTTAACATCAATTTTAGCATATGAACGTATCGCCCTTGATTTTTACATTGGAGCCTCAACATAGGTTTCGTTTATACGTGGGAAAATTGAAAACCCGCACATTCGAAACGATAATATGTCTTATTCAACAATTACGCGTAATTCTCGTAAGGCCGGCCAGCGGCGGCCGTGGGAATTGGTTTTTTTATCGCGGAGGCTTTATTTCGGGTAAATACGTCGGCTTTTCTTGGTTTTTCCTTTCGTTTTCCACTCCCTCCGATTTTTCCGTTCGCCCGATTCGCATACAATTACATGAATAAAGTATGCTCGTGCGATTCGCGGGTCTTCCCGGGTCCCTGTGGGGCGAGTGTCCCGCACTCACATGGTTACCCTACGGTTATTCTCTTGTAGGGAATTATTTATCGATCTGGGCCCTTGGGGTCTTGTGTGTGCTTTTTCGGCTTGATCTTGTCTGGTCTAACAACAGATTTTGCAGAAATATTAATCGGATCGTATTCGCTTGAGGAAAAGAGGTGTTCATCGCGCGTAATTGAAAAAATCATTTTAATAAGTTATGTTATACACTTTTTCGATATAATATAAAAATCATTGCGTTATGGATTTCAGATACGGAAGAAAAAGCGTCCCAACTTTTTCGGACGTTTCCACGAAAAAACCTGAACATTCGATTCAATATTCCGTTATATTGCGGTCGTAAAATGTTCCGAATTCGAATAAATATATAAAAAAAAAGTTTATTCCGCACGAATAACATCCATAATCATCCCCTTCGAACGGGATAACTTTCGGCATAAAGCTGAATTTTCCGATAATTTTTCAGCGCTTTTAATCAACCGTGAGTGAGTTTCGAACGCCGAATTTCACACGACTCGGATCATTTTCATATTTCACAAAACGTCACGCTTGTTTTATCCCTGTGCGAGTTTCCCTAGTGATTTCGTCAGTGTCCAATTAAAATCGAATGCAGTTTTGATCCCAAGTGCATCAAATATTAACTCAATTATCGGTTCATCTCAGACATTGCATGAGATTTTGGTTTTGAAAGCCTCCTTGCTAAATATCATCTCGTGGGATCAATTTGATCTCCCGTCAATGCTTCAAGACAAAATTTGATTTCCCTAAAGATTATTAACTAGTGTTTCTTGAGATTTTCTTTTATTTAATCATTTATTTTGGAAATACTATAAATTGAACTTTCATTTAAATTTTTTTTCATTTTTGTTAAGCTGTACAAGTATTTTTATAGGTATTATTTAGATTGTTTCTTAAAAGATGTAATATTAATATAAATTTTGACTGTCTGTATCAGAAAAATTTTCCGCTTATATACTATAATATTTTGAAATGAACAATTTTTTCCGGAATTCGTAATATATTTTTTTTACGCCACAGAATCCCTTTGAGTTGCATACGCAACAATACGCTTTTTAAAAAATAAGCATTTTATACGTAAAACAAGCATTCAAAATTTTATTACATAATTTACCCTTTTAAAATATTTAAATGACAAAAATTCATTTAACAAACTCGGAAAAGTCGTCGAGACTTACAAAGAGTTCAAATATATGAATGTATATTTATTTGAAAAAAACTACATTTACAATATATTAAATTCACACTTGATCGAGCACTATATTGTATAAAATAATTAGTACTATTTAGCCGAAAAAAGTAATTTGTGGTATACAGACGTGAGGGTTCGTATAAAGTTAATTAGCATTCGCTTTGGGGTCGAACCTTTGACATTTCCTGTTTTCAGCCTGAAATCTCCTGGAACAACCGAGCGGTTAATTAATTTCGCGTTTTGAACCGCTTTTACTACAAAGGAAAGCTCGGCCATTGTCCCGTATCAAAAGCGAGTAACCGAAATCCGAATGTGATGGATTTCGGACACGATTTGTCAATTGATCGAGTTCCAATTATTTACTGCGACCAAATAAGGCTCAAATATTATTACCATAGATTCTAAATTTCCAAAAAATTACACATTTCACATTGAAACTTGTCAAAATACGTGTGGTATTGTAAAAGTGCGAAGATCGATGAATTTGATAGTCGTAATGAATTAGTAAAATTTGGGATTTTTTATGGATAATTTTTTTATGAAAATCGCTAAATAACTTCTTTCAGATTTATGAAAATGAACTTTCTAAAAAGTCAGCTTATTATAATTCGTAAAACTTCTGATTGAACTTTAGATTCTGGGTCGAATCTGAAAGTTTTTTTCGGGAAATCAACGATTCTTTCATTATTGAGTCCCGGAAATCCCGAAAAAATTTATTTAAAGTATCAGTTCTTGTTTTGACTTCGTTTTTATTACAAAATATAGAAATATAGATTCAAATTCGTCCTTAAATGTTTTAGTATTTTTTTAAAAAAAATTCCATGCGAAAATCCTGATGTTATGTGATAAAATCGATATAATAATTTTGTTTAAAATTGCTAAATGTATTTTATTTTCCATACATTTTTTTCAATGATTAAAAATTTCAAAGCCTCGAAATTTGGGAGTTTTAAAATTTGTGTCTCGAGTCCCGAGTATGTGAAAATTTATGTCTCGAGTCCCGAGTATTTGAAAAACTCAAGACTTTAGAATCCCTATATGGAACGGATACGATTCAATAGTTTTCTCGCTTCTTATAAATTCTTCAAGGTTGTGGGCGGTTTCTCCTGAAAAGGCTTTTCGCGGAAAAGTGGGCGGCAAACACCGTTTTCCCGATATGAAATCGATATGCAATAATGTGTCACGCATACCGTTCATTAGAAGCGTCTGATTATGCCGCCTAACACGAACTTCGGCGATCATACTTTTTTTTTGTGGTAAGACTATCGATTTTCGGGTTTCGGACAATTTTAAAAGCCATACCGAAATGTTTTTGTGTGAAAGACACTGCCCAGTTTCGATATTGTTTTGTTGTTAAGCTCGCACATCGCCGTTTTTTTCTGTTTTCCAGATGGTAGTACTAAAGTTAGGTTCGCCGATACCTATGTGGAAATAATAGAAGAAGACCTAGACGAAAGAAGTTCTGAAAATGACGATCCCTCAAATGGCGAAGAACCGAGGTTTATTGAAATTATTCACGTTTCCAATATTTCTCAAGAGGGAAGGACATAGTTCCTTCTCGAATTTCCCAAACTGAGAAAAGAAAATCTGACCAATTTCGAGTTGCTGGGTCCTTGGAAAATTACGCCAAATAATACTAATACACACTTTGCTGTGATGGCTGTCTAACAATTAAGTTTCGGCTGTAGTTTTGTAAAATAAATCCAATAATCTTGGTGTGGCATAAACTTTGATACTAATTCATTAACACGAATGTACTAATGATGTTAATTTTCCATTGGAATAACAAAATCTATTTTCAATTTGGAATTTTTTTTGTTATTTTGACTGTTGATGTAATTAATTTGTACTAATTGTATGATTTTATTAATTGCACGATCACAACGTCATGTATGTTGCAACAATTATACCAAATATGAACTTTATTACACACCCCTTCATTGTTATTTTATTTTGGTATGACAAACTTTTACTTCACCTATCAACCACTTGGTTTTCTTACACTGACATTTACAACTTTCACACAACAAATTCAACCTTATACAGATCAAATTCAACCTTTTACAAATCAAATTCAACCTTTTAAACTTCAAATCCTTTTACAAATCAAATTCAATGATCGAAAAGTATTATTAAAACTGTTATCATGAAATACAATCAATTCTTCAATTTAATTTTGATTACCTCGACTGATTATTTTTACAAACAAAATTAAATACAATTTTTGATAAACCAATCTGAAAACAGGTACTATGGATATGTACCTAATATTTCTTTTATATTTTTCACGAAATTATAAATAAATTTACGATAGTTGAATTTAATTGGTAAAATTTTGAATGCGATTTGTATAATATTGTGAAAGCTGTATAAAATTTTCTACACTCTGTTCTTATTACTCATATTTTCTTAGACAATGCGTTAAAGTATTATAAATTATACATGCGAATTACCACAGGATTCAAACGCAAAACAGCTGAATTTTCTAATACCCTACCAAACGCTACTAAGCCTTTTACTTCGGAATAATTAACGACTTGCGCTTAGCACTCATATTACGGCACTTTGCAACGAAACTGAGTCTGCCTATGTGTATAGTCACGTTTGCTTATCACGTAAATGTAAATAAAATCTACAATCGAACAAACTCAAAATTACATTCGAATAACAACAATGGCGATGTGATCGTATTTACTAAGCCGCTTTCGGAGATGAGGACTGTGTTGAGGCGGTTGAAAATTTTCGAAAACCTTTTCGATTATTCATCGGATCGGAATTGATGCATTACTGTTTTTCGCGCTTTCATTGCGTTTCGGTTTTCAATATTGAATGATATGTGCGTTCTATTGTGGTTAGTAAACGTGCTCAGTGAGAATTATAAATGTTCAATTAAATTTTTGCTTTAATCCGAAACTGTTCAATAACATCACGCACGGTTGCAGTAATGCGTCAATTTGCGAAAATATAAAAAAAAATTAGTAATTGGATTTCATACATTAATAATGATTGAATAATTCGAATATGATGGAAGATTGAAAAGTTAATATTATTTAATTATGGTAAGATGGATTAAATTTGGTATTAAGTTATTAATAGTGGACTGTCGAAGATTGAGCATTGGTTATGAAAGTTCATCAATAAATGGGTTTTATCACGTAAAATCACATTGAGATCGTTTAATAAATAATAATTTATATATAAAATTCCACGTTGAGCTTAGACGTGAACGTGAGCTTAAACATGATCGTGAACGTGATCATAAACGTGAATGTAAACGTGATCGGGATCGTGAACGTGAACGTAAACGTGAGCGCGAACGTGAACGTTTATGCTCACACCCACATTCACGTTTATGTTTATGCTCACTACGATGCTTCATAATTCAATAAAAATGACATTTTAAAAAGTCCACCTTTAATAACATTCCAATTCGAATCAATCTATCCATCATACCAATAAAAGGATGTGGTTATTTGCAGATACGGTATCTTCGAATTATTGGCTATCTGCAAATATTGTATCTGCGAATTCTTGGTTATTTGCAGATACGGTATCTTCGAATTATTGGCCATTTGGAGATACTATATCTGCGAATTAATGATTATCTGGAGATACTAAATCTGCGAGTTATTGACTCTTTGCAGATACCGTATCTGCGAATTATTGGCTATCCGCAAATATTATAACTGCGAATTCTTGGTTATTTGCAGATACGATATCTTCGAATTATTGGCTATTTGCAAATACTGTATCTGCGAATTATTGACTGTTCTCAGATACTATATCTGCAAATTATTGGCTATTTTTAGATACTGTATCTGCGAATTATTGACTGTTCTCAGATACTGTGTCTGCGAATCATTGACTATTTGCAAATAACCAAAAATTCACAGATACAGTATCTGCAAACAGCCACATCCAAAACAAAAGAAAAAAATCATCTATAAAAAACGAACCGCACCAACGCAAACCGCATCGCTCTGAACGGTCCATACACTTGAACCCCCACTAACCCCCCGACTTCTGCAATCCAGGTTCTATGGACGGTAGCGACAGCGGCTCGGCCGAAGACGCCGGCTGCTGGATAGAGGGCGACACGTGCCCAGACGACGACGACGACGCCGGCGACGACGACTGCGACGACGCCGGCGACGGCGACTGCGACTCCTTGGCGGCGGAGGACACCGCGCTGCTGAGGACCGCCGCGGCCACAGAGATCGTCATCACGCCCATATCCCCCGGGGGGCGCAGGCGCGGGGACGCCCCCGGGCCCCTCGACATGCACCTGCTGCATCCTGAGGAGGTCTGACGGCCGAAACCGGGATGCGGATGTTGTTCGAGGGCGACGGTCGCACACCTCTGATTGTAGCCTCTCCGTACAACTTTGTGCGAGATTCGTATCGTTGGGTGAAAATCGTTGGGGAAATTTTTCGTTTTGGTCACCGGTGACCGGCGTCAATATCGATAATTTTGTATAAGGCTCAGTTTAAAGAATGCGGTATCAAATTTAAATACTATCAATAGTAAAAAAAAATGAAGGTCACCGGTGACCGGCGTCAATAACGATAATTTTGTATATGGCTCGGTTTGAAGGATGCGATATTTAATTTGAATACCATCAATAGTGAAAATATTTGACGGTCACCGGTGACCGGCGTCAATATCGATAATTTTGTATAAGGCTCAGTTTAAAGAATGCGGTATCAAATTTAAATA
>JAOXNN020000084.1:1840093-1859508 GCA_028571205.2 Hydropsyche betteni
TGTATACGCATGAAGAATAATTTTATAGACGCAAAAAAATAATCGTATCAACGCGTCGTTTTAAAGTCGCGAGCGTCCATCGAACGGACGAACGGACGGTTAGATGAACAGACAGACGGACAGACGGACAGATAGACGGACATACACACAGATATCCGTGATTATATATAGGGGATTGTAAGTTAATGTATTAGGCTATTCAGAAACTCGTTTTATATTTTGGATGAAACATGAAATTTTCAATAAAAATTTTATTTATTAATTATTAATATAAAATATAATTTCCACCATTATTTTACTCTTCTTTCTACCTTTTTGTCAAATTTTTGATCTCCCTTTTGTAAAATTGTCTCAGTTATGGATCAAAACATTCGAAAAGTTTCCTTTTCACCTTTGCATTTTCAAAAAAATTTGCCATCTAAATAATTTTGCAATGACCTGAAAAGATGATTATCTGATGGTATAAGAACTGAAAAGTACAAAAGATGTCAAATTGTTGCCAACCCTAATATCAAAATTTTATCTTTTGTGATTTTTGAAATATATGAATGCACGTTTGTCCATATTATTTTCGCTCAATGTATGTAGCGTCCATTTTCCTTATTTTCACACCTTGCTATTTTTTTATATGTTTGTGCATACTTGATCCATACTATCCTAGATTTTTATCAATTTTTTGAACGGTTACAATCGGATTTGCTTCAACTTCGGCATTTAAAATATTTTCATCCACGATCATCGGTCTTCCACTTCTAGGACAATTTTCACAGGTTAAAAAACATTAATTTGACAAAATAAATTTTTGAGAATGTCTTTGATCAATATAACACAAAATATTTGATAAGAAGTAGACGAACACGACACAACTGAGTCAAAAAGGTTCTTCGTAAATACGACATCACTTATAGGATTATCAATATTTATTCACTTAAAAAGTAAAGACATTCCCTTGAATAAATCATATCTAAAAAAGTGGCGACGACTCAAGGGAAAACTCATTTTCGAAACATGAAAAATTAAAAATGATAAAAGTTTCAATGACGCCGTCAGTTTCTGGAGTGAAATTGCACACCGAGAAAGCTCGGCGAACATTTAATATACAGAAAAGGGACACGTTTTGGAAACGGAACGACCCACGAGAGGAATATGTCGAAGACGCGAAAATCTTGCGAACGTCAAACGAGAGAAAGGCGGCAATATTTTATAAAAACCCTGCATTTCGAATGACGAGGGACGGTGTGGGACTTCGTTGCGTAATAACTGAGTGTATTTTAGACAGGCGCTGAGACTCAGATCTCGCCAGACATTGTATGGAACGTTAGATTTTAGTACATTATATTTACATAGTGTGTCAACTAAATGAAACGTTAAGGGTGTTTGTCAGCTTTAAAACACACGGATGACATCTGTTGGAATTTCGAATGCGAGTCAGGTCGAGCTTTTGTCACTGGAATTTGCGTATAATATCAAATATTCAAAAACTTTTTTTTCATATTAATAATTCCTGTTTTAATTTTAACTGAAATGATTATCCCCTATATATAATCATGGATTTCTGGGTGTGTGTTCGTTTGTTCGATGAATATGGTCTTTATGCGTATACAGTCAACGTCTATAATATGATGCTTATTACCAACTGCCTTTGGTTATGCCTATATGACGTAATTGTGACAATAATAAATAAACTGGTTTTATTAATTAAATATTAAATATTCAAATCGAGTACGGGCATCGGGTAGTCGATGGTACTAATGGCTTTGCCATTCCAATTTAGCCTGTATGTTCATTAAAATAACTGCTATAATAACTATTTACATCATTCTCGAGCTCGAAAATCGCAAGCTCCAACTTTAGTCTTCATGGTCATTAAAATAACGGCTATAATCGCGATAATAAACAAAAAAATTGTTGATTATACATAGGAGATATTATTCCGAATTGGATGAAGCGATTGATACTCCTTTTGGTGATAATTAAATATTTTCACATTTTATCGTTTTCCGTTTCTTAACAAATTTCTTTTTATTTTTTTCTATTTTAATTTAAAAAATCGACATTATATCGTGTTATCAATACATTTCTTTAAAATTTACATTCTCAGCCAATGTTATCAACATCGAGCATACTATATGTATTATAATATAATATTCGAAAAAGTTAAAAGTCATTTTGTCAAAATCAACACGAAAAAAATCATACCGAAACGTCGATTGAAAAATTTCTTCGAACTGTCTTCCAAAAGAGTTGGGTCGTGAGAATTATCATATGGAAAGAGGAAAAAATTCAATTCTCGTCTCGCATTGACAGTAATAAAATCACATCATTACATTCGAAGTTGTGACATGCGTATATTTGAAGCTCGAACATCTGTCAATGTACGTCCGGAGAAAATGAGAAATTTTCGCTTTATACCGAAATTGCGACCGCAATTTAAACTTGGGCGGCATGGAAAATTGAATAGCGTTTCCCAATCGGAAATTTTACATAAAGCTCACACTTTTGCTATTATTACTATCGTAGAAATTACTTTTTCAGATGATTTTTACTATTAGATATATATTTAATTTGTTGCAATCAAAAATAAACTTCATAGTAGAATAAGTAACGTTTTTTTTATTGAATGGAGTTCTTAGAAGGGTTGAGAAACCGAGAAACGGAAGATTAAATACATATACGCCCCTTTTCCTACAGTTTCCTAATAAATCTTACTTTTCCTAAAGTAATGCAAAGTGTCGACTTACACAATGTTTGTTCCTTTTGCATTGTTTGAAACTGATGCAGAAAGTACGTGATACGTCAACAGTTCTAAACACGCTGCCCATTTCTCAACAAATTACTACGTGACCAAAATGCGAAAAACGAGAAAATATAAGCGACAACGTAATTAATTCACGAGGATAATAATTTTTTATAATCGCATTATTCGTGGTGTTTTCATCATTGAAAGTAAGCGGATTAATTTGGCCGAGCTTGCGTGCGAAATCTCTCCGAGAAAATTGCTAAAAAATAAACGCTAGAATTTGAAGCATAAACAATTCTAAAAATATTATATATTTATAACAAAAAAAAACGAGCGGTCGGATTCATATTATATTGAAAACGTCGTAAATAAACGTAAGCGAAGAACGTCCAATATTAACGTCGTCCTTGGCAATAAATTGCACAGTGTGACTGCCGAAATTTGGCGAGGACTAAATTTAAATTTACCGCATGACATCGATCGACGTGGACAATCTGACCGAAGATTGAACGATCCAGCCGTTATCCTGTCCGAAGATCCTTGAAAAGAAATTAAACATGTTTTATATACGTGAGATAATGTAAAGAGTGGGTGTTACATTGTTCTCGGGGGATTTTTTCAAAAATCCGGCTCTAACTGAAAGGAAAATAAAGAAATATATAAAACTCGGTCAGGTGTACTTCTCGATATAGAAAAAAATCTCGGGTCGAAAAGGTTAAGTCCGGCAAAGAAAACAGTCGACCAAATAAAACCTTCAGCACGAACATAATAATATATAATTTATTTCGTAAGGCTTTGTTGGCGCAAAATATTTTTTCATAGATAAGAGAGTTTGATCGAATTAAGTAACATAAAATAAAAGCGTACTATTTTATTCAATACAATAGTTCAAACTAATCCCAATATACTATATATTATATATGTGAAGGTGATTTGATTTCAGAACACTTTTCCGTATCTTTTTACTTTGAGTGAGTGCTCCGCCGAGTAATGAAATATTCCTGAAAAAAAATGAAATATCCATCAGCCCTTTTGTCGTCGGTTCCCGTTTGTGGTGTGAAAATACGTAAAAGCCATCCATTATATCTCGACGTGAAATATCAAATCGACTTTGATATATTCATACGGTCTATCGGTTATAAGGAATGTACCCTTGGCAAGTCGAAGACGGATTATTAATTTTTGTGAATGAAAACGAACGAAAAAAAATTGAAAGGGAAAACTTTTTCCACGGTTTCAAAGTTCATAGAATAACTCGCCTTTGGGAAACAAACGGCGATCGTAAGAAAGTGCGAATTGAATGCGAAACGAGTCACCGTCTTAAAATCATTTAGATTCTTTTTTCAATTCATATTGAAATTATTAAATTATGAAAAAAATCTTCAATTGAGATGAAAGCGATCTTCAGCGGGCGAAAAAATAAACTTTTCATTATAATGAAGGGATTGGACGATCGCCGAAGAAATGATTTAATTTTAATTAATTTTTTTTTATAGTAATACCTAGAATTATTTTATACAATAATATGATCAAAGTAAAGCGTTATTATATACGTATAAATTGTCAAATTTGCAAATTGAATCAGACAGGTGAGAACACGTTTACACGATTGTGACCCTTTAGGTATGGTCGAGGTAGCTTTTGCGGTTAACCAATCTCCATTTCAAACCATTTCAACATCCTAATTTGCATTCAATGTTCGCATAATAAAAACAACAGTCTATAAATAGGCGCGTTGATAAAAATTCAAATTTCACGCAAAAGAAAGGATTCAATATGGAAAATTGAAAAGTTTCTTTTTCCATTGCCTTTGATAAGCCGCAAATTCGTCTTTTCAATCTTAAAAAACAAGAAAAAAAGATCATTTAAATTTTCAAATTTTTCGATATCAAATTAGCTCTTTCGAATTTAAAATTTTTTTAGTGTTCTTTTGGCAAAAAAAAAAGTTTTGTACAACTATGATCTTTTATAAATTTGTGAAATCCTTTGTTTATTTCAAACGAATAGAATGATCTGAATATTATTCTCACAATTCAATTTTTTTATCATAAAATATTCGTATTTTTTTAGTTCAAATTTAAATTCACGTATATTGAAACCAACAGGAGCAGAAAATCGGCATAAAATTCGATACACATTCAATATTCAGCTGAACGCACTTACGCGCCCAAAGACTTCCAAACGAAAAATAAACACTACGCCAATTTCAATACACAAAAGCTCCATACAAGTTCCATCATTCACACACTCCAACACCCCAAAGCAAAAAAAATAAACGCATCCTTTTTAAAGCTCCAGATTACCCGTCCTTAAGCGCACGACGTCGTCGCGCAAAAGCTCCCCAGCGGTGAGCTTTTGCGGCCACGCTCTTTGATATCACTGCCGGGGAATTTGCATAAATTGGAGCTTCGGATTCGACGACAACGGCACATTCTGCCTAAAGGAAAGGAAGGTTCGAACCACCCCTTTCCTTGTCGTAGATGGAGCTTTCGGCCTCTGGAGGCCCAACAATACAAATTAGTTTGTCATCGCGGCGACGTCTCGGTACGTACATAAATGCAAATTCGACATGGGATAGAGGGAAAATGTGCTATTTATACGGCCGGTGTATAATTATGGCCTCTGTTTAGTTCGGTGGTCACGTTTGTGTCGTGGACACACGCAAATTGGATGCGGACTCGCGTTTCGGCTCGCTTTATAATTTCGATGTTGATAATTGAATGGGGATGACGACTGTTTTTAGTAAGCTAATTATTAGAAAGTTGGCTGAATGTTTATATTATGGTTAGCTTTTTCGGATCAAAACGCGGAATGATTATACACTAGAATGGAAACGTGACGTTTTCCATGCGAAAATTTCTGTAATATTGCGTGTGATATTCAAAATGTAATATTATTTTGGTGTAAACTTAATAACAATTCGTACGACTAAGTTCGTAATGAAATATTTCGAATTCGCGACGCGCATTGATATTCACCGCAGAATACATAGTCTACTTGATAACTTTGTGCCGAGTTACATAACTGTACCGATTCAAATGACAATCCAAAATTCCATATCCAACACTTAATGACTTTTAAATAATCATACCCAACACAGTGTATCCGATCCGACAATTTTTCCTGAACTTTCACCGTTAAACATCCGCTTTCGTCAAATCTGCATTTTCAATTTCGATACAGATCCGAAGCCATCTAGGTTGTTAAACGTAGCAGAATCGTCGAACAGTTATTAGTTATTTAATCGTTAAAGCGCCGTTCCGAAATTGGGTCGCCCACAGGTACGTCCCGTTTAATTAGTCTGCGGAAACCGCACTTAAAGGATATTTGCCAGGATTAAGACTCAAATCCCAGCTGATAGAAGCCAATAGTTGTTGGTTTCGAAAGAAAAACAACGAGACGCATACATTTTCCTCACACGGCAGAGGCTCGAGATTAAAACCGTTTCTTGGAGATCTCACGTGTTTACTCTGAGTAAACTTTCGAGTGTTTTCGCGCTCGATTTTCGGCCTTTTATCGCTTTTCAGCAATATAAAGCGTTTTCGTACAAGGTTCTGAAGGATAGACGATTTAATCGTTGAAATAACTCGCCAGGAACGGGATACAGGGATATTTAACCGCACGTTATCTTCAAGAGAAACGACTGAAGCGATCACAAGTAAAACCATTTTTTATTTCAATTGAATGCCACTCTCTGAAGTGTGAACCCTTTTATTGCAATGAGATAACATTAATTATTTTTATTTGATTTTATCGCGATCACCGTTCGGATTCGCGACGATTTATAAATCCAAACGTCAGAAGAACGGCTTAATTTATATGAAACGTCTTCAGATAACTATTATTCAGTCTGTTGGAATACAATCGTCGTACTTAATCTGAAGTGTATAAAGGGCTGAAGCGGAACGCCCTGCAACATGTTGCTATAGTTTGTTCGAGAATGTTTCGTGAGGGCGCTTGAATTGAAAATGAGGCTTTACACGGTCGTCAAATAAATCTTCGTTAAGGTATTCGAACGTGATTATTCGTTCTGAGATATATTGTGATGACGGGAGGATGTGGAAATCATTTTTCTCAGTTTTTGATCTTTCGATCGTAAGGAAAACGAGGGAAAACAGGAAGCGAGCGCTTCAAATCTAATTTTGCG
This sequence comes from Hydropsyche betteni, assembly GCA_028571205.2. NCBI lineage: Eukaryota > Metazoa > Arthropoda > Insecta > Trichoptera > Hydropsychidae > Hydropsyche > Hydropsyche betteni. The sequence goes on from JAOXNN020000084.1 coordinate 1,846,981, forward strand.
AGAATACGAAACGAAGAAAATCGCTCACTTATTGATTTTCGTCATTTTCCATTACGTGTGTCAATTTTATGGACTAAGCATTTTGATTTTTGTAAAAAAATCTATGAATAATTTAAATTCGTGAAGAGAAAAAATATCGGTTTCAGTTTAATATATATCACATAATATATTATAATTATACAGTGAAATTGATAATACACAAAAAATCAAAGCTTAAATCATTGTTAAATATATACTGAAATCATATTTTCATTTTCGTATCGCCACTGTTCATTATATTATTTTACTATTTCATCACAAACGAAATATCAAATTTAATTTACATCAAACTTAAAAATATCGCTATTTAATTGCTTTTGTTCAAAATGCCCGTCGGAGTGTCGAAAAATTAATGAATCAAACATGCACAAAGGTTCTTTTACTATAACAAACAGGACTAATTGTATAGAAATTCGTATTGTTTCAAATCGACGGCACGTAAAATCTGATAAATGCTTATTAAAATGACTCGCATGAGAGGACACGAATTTGACTATGCGCAGATTCGACGCTTCGCCAAACAATTGTTCCAATATTTGCGATAAATAAACGCTTCCCCATCATTTCAGATCAACGAAGAAATGAAAATTGTACAAAACATTCCGTTACACAGCAACGACCCCGTTACAAATCCACCGAGACTTACAAAACGAAAGTGTTTCGTTTAACGCGCTCCGTAATATTTTATACCAAACATAAAGAAAAGCGGCGTATAAAATATGTATTAAACGGTGGCAGTTTTCGCGAATTCGACGATTCAATAATAAAATATAAATTATACGAGGCTTTTTATACGTCTTCGAACATACAAGGACATCAGATACGTACCATTAGAACGTGCACGTAGAAAACGAATTCGAATGGGAGTCGTAGCCCGAGGGACCTCCGAACACATTCCCCAGAAGCAATGCAATAAAAATGAAAATAAAAAGAATCACTTTCGTGGTAAGATGCCTCCCTTTCATATTCGAGAAATATTCCCATAGAAATACCTATGCTGTTCATATTTCGAATACATAATACGAACGCTATCTTAAAGTCGGTATCTGATGCAGCGAAGCCTCCAGGAACACTATCTCTATATTATTCGACGTATGCATAGTGTTTTTTTTATCAGATTATTATGTCGGCGAGATTATTTCTTCCCATCTAGGATGGCGTATAAAAATCTGAAACGTGACAACATGCTGAAAACTGAGTCGAATTTCTGCTTTGTCGAGTATGCGAAGCAATATGTGGATCGGTTTTCGAATTATTCTGTATGCGTATCGGCGATTTAAAAGTTATTTTAGTCGGAAAAATATTTTTTCTCCTCCATTTTTTTCTACTTAATATGGAAATATTATAATATGCGTGTCGAGAACGTGCGCAATACGAATTTAAGTTATATTCATTTAAACAGTTCTTAAATGTAAAATAGTAGCGAAATTATATTTTTAACTAAACCTTAAATAAAATTTTAACAATGTGTTGGAATGAAATCCGATTTTGATCAAGCTAAGAAATATTTACGTTATACAGTTTTCATGATAATATGAAGCACTACTAGTCTCAATTTTAATATCAAAGAAGCTTTCGAGCTTACAGTAATGCGAATATGAGAATTTTTCAAACATAAAAATGGATCATGTTGGAATTTCCGAAGTTGTTTACGAATTAATTTATTAAATTATATGTCATAAAAAATTTGTAAGTGACATATAACACGTAATTTTGGGACGCTAACACGCGACGATAATAAAACGTGCTGCGTGCCACGACATTATCCCTCATACATACGCGGAATTTATAAAAGCTCTCCCCGATAAAAAATTCTATTTATATAGTAGATAATAAGCAATATAAATAATTCAAGTTTATTAAGGAGTATATTTTATGAATCAATTTGAAAATTTGTTGATTCCAATTGGAGCTTTTGTAGAATCGAATTTAAACATCAGGAATTATACTTTGTAGTTCGTTTAATTATGCCGGATTAAAACTGTAAATTTTGCTCAAATAGTCCGTTTTATTTTATTTTAATTATAAAAATCTTAAAATAGATTCAGATAAATTATAAAAATAAAGCGATACTCCGGATTGAATTATTTTATCACATTTTCCGGGATTTTGCGAGATTTGACCCATATACACTGCTTTAAACGCGGTCTAAGCATGTTTTATGTTTAGGGGGTTATACATATTCATATATAATATAAGATATGTTCTGAAATAAAATACGAACAGCATGCGGTGCTTTGCATCTTGTTAAGCCTCGTTTCAGACACCGCAGCTTTTACAGTTCTCTCGTCTTACACCACAAAGTCAAATCCGTTTACGCAATGCAAACAATTTAAATTTCAGCCCTTAATAAGGGTATTGTTGCGATTGTTCCAATGTTCGATTCTGGTTTCCGTCTTGTCGGGAAATTCGAATAGAATATTGGTAGTATTAAAATGGTCGCCGGTTTTGCTGTCGATTGAACGGCTATAAGCTTCTTTAATTGACGCACTTAAATTGAGGGCTTTTGAATAAATCAAGGGTTGTTTATAGCGGCTCTTGATAATTAAAATATTGAACATCAAAATTGTATTAATTTTTTAAGGGTTTTGAATGTACATATTTGAGTGATCAGTTTTTTATGTTCGAAATTTAAACTGATAATTATGAAAAAGTAATTTTTAAATGTTTGTCGAGTAAAGTTATGATAGGAATGAAATTTTAAACAGACATAAAACACACGAAAGTTCACGATATAAATGAATTTTGAAATGGGCATTTTACGGCCACGAAATTTTGACTGAAATATTTATATTCTCGTTTGCGTGATTGTAGATTATAAAAAAATGAGAATTTTCGTACGCAAACTGATAAATATAATAGAATATTTGATTAATGAGTCATTTGTGAAAAGATCAAATAAAAATGTTCAGCAGCATATTACCACGCTATTTTCTATACTAAAGATAAAAAGTCTGACTTTGCATAGATCAGCAAACAATCCGTTATTCGAAACAATTAAAATTTCCAAGTGATTGAACACTGGAAATAAATTTAAAACACAACAAAACATTCAAATAAAAAGCGCCTATTTCGGAAACAAACATCCGCAGTGGCTTGTTGAACGGACACCCGAGTTTGTCGAACTTTTCAGCTTCAGCACATCCACAGTATTGTTGTTGTCGGTTTCGGTGGACGAGACGTCCAGAACTAATGGCTGTAATTAATCTTCAGCCGAAGACCATACAGCCTCCTGACTTGGCTTCGTGCAAAGTACGTGGAAATCGACGGAGTGGAAAATTCGCTTAGCTATGAAAATCCCGGAGATCCTCACTGAAAGAAGTCGTGTGCCATTCGAGTGGTACAAAGGATCAAGAGCTTATATAAATACCGAATGTTTGTATAGTTTTCAATTTTATATATATCTATAATAGTTTACAATTGGTTGTCTATTTTTGTTCGGCTCGATGAGATCAATATGATTTGATTTGATTTGTAGAATTGGGTTAGTAGAAAATATGGCAATCGAGTGTAATCGATCGTTCCAAAAATGATTGATGTGGAGGAAACTTGTCTAATTCTGTAATATTACGCGCTTATTTTTCATTATCTTTTAACCTATTGTAATTGAAAAAAGCTTACAGTCATAAAACGTTAATCTTTTTTTTATGGATCCTTTATTTAGATGTTATAATTCATTTTGTGTCACTTCTCTTCAAATGATTGAATCTGAGACGTCTAATTCCGTGATAGTAGTCGTGTAATTCTGTGATAGTCTTCTCATGATAAAATTTTTGTAATATTTTTTATTCGATAGTAAAAAGATAAGGATTGAAATTTTATAGAAGATTTATCATTAACAATATTTTTTAAAATAACTGGTGATTTTATTTAAATATTTTTCTTTACTTCATAAAAGTATAAGTACCTATATTTAAAATTGGTTTGATGAAAAAAAAAGATTTCTTAGTGAAAAAAATTCTGTTGAATCAAAAGTTCACTTGTAAATTTGCATCAATATGCATTTTACTATTCATAAAATCTTCGGCAGAGCTTCGTACGTTTTCTCATTACTTAGTACAAAAGTCACAGTGATGTCTTTGAATTTTTATTATTTTAATTGAATCAAAGTCCTGACCTCAAAGAGCAACCTCCCACTGTGCACATCAAGAAAAAGGTGAAAACGTAATATGGCAGCATGACAAAGGAAAACGGTTTATATTCTAACAAATTCGTGTCGGGAAGACTTTCGTAAACTTATTAAACTTTCAACTTTATCTGCGAGGAAGGTTTAACTTTGATGTGGGAAAAGGTGGAGGGTTGTAAAATTTCATTTTTGAACCACTTTTCCAGATGAGATTTTTCAAGGCTTTGGAAATATCGTCACATACATTTTACGATATCGCAACGATAGAATTATGGGCGATGAAATCCGTTTTAATGATGAAACCGAAAACCGCAAAGTTTCTTCAGATTCCGACGTCAAAATTTATTTATTGTGTATTGAAGTTTTATTACTGGATATTAATGGACGGAATGTACTCAAAAGAGCGATCCACTTTTGCGATAAGTAAGTATATCAAAAACGAAACAGAACAAAACGAAAAAGAGTTTTTTTATCGTAAATAGCTCTTTTCGTGAACTCGTAAAAGATTTGCCGGACACGAATCGAGTATTTCGTTCTTTAAGTGATTTTACCCGGCGGGTAAGGTTAAGTAAAAATAAAAAAGTTTTAGGGTCTCCCAAAACTTTAACGTTAAATTTTTTTTATTTTCATTCAAATGTGTCTCGGTACAATCTTGTCTTTTTCGTGGTATATTTTATTAAAATGCTCGTTATTTGCGCATTATTTTTTTTGATGACATCGAAAATGGGGAAATTATTTTCTTTTTGTGTACGATTTGAAAAGAAACAGAGACACAAAGCCGAAAATATAATTTTCAAAGGCATCCATTTTTCCAGTCATTAATCGTTCTTACTTTAATTTTTCTGCTTTTATTTCCTCAAACAAGACTTAACTGAACAAAAATAATAAAGATCATTGTGTTCGAAACAATGAAAGCAAATATTTGAATCGATTCCAAACAAAGGTTGGATCTTCCCATCTAAATATACGAACGAACATCTAACAAATAAGAACAAACAAGAAAATTCGCAGAGTTTTAAAAATTTCATGTTAATAAATATCGATTATTTTCATATAATATATTCAGATATTAAGATTTAAATGTAAATTATTTGAACAGGATAACCATTTTCTCTTGATTCCTAACACAATAGAAACGAAACAATCGAAAATTGGACTCATCCCGTCGCTCTTTATTTCTGACGAAAGAAACTCGCCGCTATTCAAATTATTTGATTAATTAACGATAGTGACTATGGATAATTAACTTAATTGAACAAACCTTTCATACAATTCATTATCGAATAAGGATAAATATAAAATACCCCGAATAAAAAATCGCAAATTAATTCCATCAAAGGGAACCCCGCTCAATTGAGCGTCGAATTGAAATTGCAAAACTGAAAGATGATTTACGACGGAGAAAATTGAACGGGGCATTACTTAATTCGGCGTATCGCAAAAAAAAAATTAGGCAGTAAAAAAAGAACAAACAAAACGGAAGAGGATATCTTAAAAGATCTTTGTGCGAGTGCCTTTTATTTGTAAAAAAGGTTTCGCCATTCATTCGCGATACGAGCTTCTTCTCGGTATCGGCACACGTTCCGTGTCCTTTTGGAAAGCTACTGTGTTACGAAAGCACACTAGAGGAGCTTTTCGCTAATTTTCCCAATTACGCCTCCTCAGGTCGCAGGAAGCCTCCAATAAAACGTAGCCCGTTACTTCAATTAAGATTTTAACTCGACATTAATATGTGAATTTTTGTCTAATGAACCAAACCGCTTTGTACGCTGAAATGTAATTAGATATGCCTGTGCTTTTAGTAGCACCCTTTTGAATAATATATTTAATTTTGAATTTGTGCAAATATATAGAAATTTAATGTAATTTTTTTTAACAAGACATACATATTTATATTATATAAAATTTAAATTATTTCAAATCTATTCTAGAATATTCCAAATAGTTTAATATATTAGTTTCCTAATACGGATCATAATGGAATTAAAGAGAAATTTTCATTAAGCGAAATTCGAAGATCTCTAGTAAAGGAATTTCGAGACGCAGAATAGTAGCAATTACATTTGTTAGGTTATTATAATATAATAATCGAAATCTGATAGAATTATTATAGGATGCATATAGAATTTGTTTTATTAAAAACCAAATCGAATCAGATTTTCTACCGACGCTCTTTTAATTATGCGATAAACCTTTCATGGGATTCAGTTCCCTTTTAATTAAAATCCTACCGTCGAAGGTCCCTTTCGATTTCATTTTTGGAAGGACACTGTTGACCTTTCATAGTCAATCTTGGTTGAGTAAAATTTTCAGAATTTATATAATACAGTCATAATATCACAAATTTATTTTTATCTTTATCCGAAGTATGAACGATTTTAAATAAACATTAAAGTTTTTATTAATTGATGAATTTTTTTTAGTATATTCCATACACAAAAAAAAACGGAAAATGTTAAAATTACACGAATGAAACATACATTTTATATGAATCAAGATGACCTAATTAATTTCTCTTTGCGACTGCTGTTTCGTCCATTTCGAAATATTTAAGTGGATTAAACTAGTGATGAGTATCTTACTAATCTTTTATATTACACATTCATTTAATTAAAATCTGACAATGAAATAAGAAACTCTGATATTATAACAGTGTCAACTCTGAATACTTAATTATATTAATGTACTTTTCGTACTAGGATCAAATAAATATAACACAAAACCACACCCAGAACATTTTCAATGCTTCATACGAGGCTAACGTGTCTCTTTGGAAGTTCTTGAAATTTTTCCAAAAAGGAAACACAATAACCTGATAAATGCCAGTAGTAGTGAACGTGAGTAAGTTTGTTAATGTTTTTCTTTTCGGTGTTTTCTTTCGCAGGTGTGCACTGAATAAATTTGTAATTATTTTTAGACCGAAGACATAAATAATGAACCATGGGCGAAAATGATGCTAAATTTCATCTGTAGTCTCAGTGAAATATACCCTCGAATTCGGGAAAAATATGGAATTCATTTAAAATGAAAAGTGGCGTTGCTTCATTATGCGGTTTACATTTTCGGTTCGAATGTATCGAAATTATTCCGGTGAATATTTTGAGAACGAAAATGTATTCAAATTTGATTCGATAGTACTTGCTAATTTTTTACGAAATTGATCGTATTATTAAAGAAATTTATAATTCAAACTACGACATTTTATTGAAATAAACCCAATACATAAACTTTATAATTAACTAATTTTTTTACTGGGATATTAATCATAGTTAAAATAAAAATACTGAAAATTTTAATCTCTAATAAATAGTAAGACTAAAATCTAGTGATTTATATTAAAAAAAAATGATCTGCTTTGATTAAAAAACATAATGAAAATATTTTCAGCACGAGCTAAATGCGCCGATGGGACTAATTTCATTATCTCAGCTCGCACTAAACACCCAAGCCATAGAACTAAGCAGACACGTACCTAAGATATAATTAAAAACGAAACCTACCTTTCTGAAGAACAAAATCGAATTTTCCCATCGAGTAGACCTACGAAAATGTATTATATCCGATAAGAAAATTCGACACCTCACCTGCTACACGTACTTTAATCTAACATTAGTAACAAATCGAATAGTCGTATCTTATTTCTGAACACGTTCGCATTTCATGTATAATTTATTGATTAGAATTTGATTTGAATCTCATTCTCGTTAGTGCGATATAAATTTTTAACATTCAATTTTTGGTACTATAAATTTTTGAGGGCCATAAAGTTCAGGAAAAACTAAGAAAATAGAATGTTTGCACCCAAAGAGAAAATCTAAGCTTGGATGCGTTAAATATTTGATATTTTAATAAGAACGAAAGCTGCTACTAGAGGAGCTTTTGGGTGAAAGTTTACGACGACCGACTCTATGTCCTCGCCCTAGGGTCAACTGGCGACAAATAACGCCAGAAACGGGATCCGTTTGTAAATCATCTCTTCTTGTGTATATGGTATAATATATATTCTGTATAAACTAGGAAGTAACGCTTCCTAATCTTTCGATTTTACGATTGACTTATAATTTGTCATTCTATGGACAAAATCAAACTTTCCACCTATTGAAATTCGATTCAATGTGTCTTCATTTCATATTATTGATTTGAGATAATATTATACTACTAGTAAATAGGCCCGATGTTAATAACATCGGCTGTGGATTTGATAAGAAACGGAAAATGATAAAATGTGAAAACCTGATTGTGGGAACCCGAAATGTGTAGGCCCTATTTGAATATTTAATATTTGATTAAAAAAATCAAAATAGTTTTTTTTTTATTGTCACCAGACGTCATATAGGGAAAGCCAGTAGTTAGTAGGTAATAAGCATCATATTAAAGACGTTAACTGTATACGCATAAAGACCATAATAGAATATCAATACTATAAAAAGTCTCGAGTGTCATTCAAACAGACACACACACACACACACACGGATATCCGTGATTATATATAGGAGATAGAGAATAGTTACTTTACCTTCTTAAAGTTCACTTTGTTCTTGTCACATTAAAATTTATCCAAAACTTTCAGTAGTTTCATCTTTAAATGAAAATTATGTATAATAATATGATAATGACTCAGATGTATTCCTGTAAATATTTTTCTATCTCAGTTTTTCCATATTTTTATTCAATTTTCTACTTTCAGTTTGGAAACTCTGATATGGGACATTATACGAAACGCACTATGAGTGCGAAGAGATATTTGACAGTAAAAAAAGAACTGCGAATCCTTTCATCCTGCCAAATCCAGTCGTTTATTTCTATTCGAATAGCTGTGGTCGAGCTAGACCCTCGTTTGAAATGTATTCGCCGAATATGTAGGTTCTATGTTCAAACCCATACTTTTTTATCGCATTTATAATGGGATTTTGTATGAAGTGCGACGGCTTTCAATGCAAATAAACATAACATATGTAGTCGTGTTTGTACACCATAATTGAACGTAGTATATTTGATGAGAAGTTTGAATTTTGAGTGGAACTATTGTTATGCGAGCTTTTCAATTTCATCACTTTTTAATAATAAAAAGTCAATATCTATTTTTTTTAGTATCAGTTGGATAATCTATATATAAAATAATCTTTGAATGTCAATAAAATACAAAAAATATTTTGTTTGATTCAATAAGAATTTTTTAATTATTTACTAGATTTGATATAAAAAAATTAAAATTAAATAAATACGAAGAGTGCTTTTATATTTTTTATTCGCTATATATAAACTGTTTCATTTAAAATGAAAAAAAAAATGGAGATATTTTGTTAACATTGAAGTAGATGGCGTAGTAATTTAATTAATGTTATCCTTGTTTTTAAAATATAAAAAAGTGGTGACATTCAATTAAAGTAAAAACCTTCAACCTCCAAACCTTCAGTTCATTCTAGAACTGGCATATTTACAGAATAATATGAATTTTTCACGTTTATTTATAGCTCTTAAATATAATATTTTGCAATAAACAAGAAAAAGATTGCTGGTATAAAAAAATCATACAAAGCAATATACTTTGCATAAATATCAGCGCATGCAATACAAGGGCAAGCAGTAACATGTGGCATATGAAAATAAAACTCGACTTATGAAAGAGAGCGGAAAAAGTATAAAGAAAAAACGGACAAATATAGACAAAGAAAAAAATCCTCTCTTCAACCTAAATACGAAATTGCCGCTCGAGAGTGCAGTTTTCGCGGTTGGAGTGACTCGAGAGCAATACGTCTGAAATCTAATATGTAAACCACTTGAAACGTACTCCTGTTCATATATAATATATATATGCTCGTATATGCTGGTGCCAAAAAAGTGAGTAGTTGCAAAATCGAAGCACCTCTCGAGGAAACTCCTCGAATTTCCGCAGCTTCGTTCAAAAGACGAATAAAAATTGGCCAAAATCGAATTCGATTCTATTCGCGATTCAGGTTCGGGCGATATAAAATAACATACGGATCCTACAGTCGGATTGGAAAATTTTCTATTTTAAGTATGAAAAATTTAAATATTGGTTATCTATTTATTATTTTGACAGATAGAATATACTTATAATTTGATGATGATATTATCAAAAACATTGCAACCAAATCATAACCAAAATCTTTAAACACCAATATTTCAAAATCTTTACATACTCCTCGTTCTATCAATTTGATATTTTGAAATAAAAAAATTCATCCAACAATCGATAAAAAATAAAACAACCTACATTATTGCAAATATCTAAAAACTAATGCAAAAAAATATCCAATTGATACCTACATGTAATTCAAAAACAGTCAAATATTTTATGAAACAATCACGAAACATCAATATTTATAAGTCTTCGAAAATACCTCATTCTGTCAATCTGATATTTTTAAATTGACAATTTCACAATCGCCTGTTGATTCAATGCGAAGAAATATAAACGTATATTTACCTACAATTTGTATACAGTTTTTAAACTTCAAATTCAACATTCCAAACTTTTTTTTTATAACCTCGTCTGTAATGATCGAGGTTACGACTCCATACTCTACACCCAACCCCAAAATGTATTTAAAAAAAAAGAACAACATAAGAAATACATATAAAATTACACAGGGAAATAAATAAATATATACGAGCAACAAAAGAAAAAAAAACATAAATAAACAATATAAATTAACACAAATGCATAAAAAAAAAAACAACAACAATATGAGTACATTACAATGAATTGATACCTTGAGCCTTCAGGACCATACTCCTTAACACACTCCCAATCCACATTCCAAACTTCAATGAAATTTCATTGATTACTATAACAACGGTCTTAATAACAATATCCTATATTTGAATCAAAAGTTGAATTTGAAAGTAAAATTCAAATTACATTAAATTTATAATTTCCGAGCTAAATTTAGATCCGACACATTACGAAACTCCTCTAATGAACTCAACTCGATAGATCATGTCCGATTTGTAGCAACGCCACATTTTTTGTACCAAATTAAAAAAAAAATACCATTTATATCCTTCAACACCACCCTGCAGACACACGAATCCGAAAAAAAGTGCGAAGGAAAAGATTGATATCGCCGAAAGGGCGCCTGACGTTTATCGGCGTAATAAGAACGCCGGCTAACGAAGTTTCGCATATGTAGTGATTTCGCGATCGAATTTCTCTCTTATTTCTTAGTAAATTAATCAGAGTGGATCCGATGTGCCAGTACACCGACCCTTATACCTCGTGTGTGTATGTGCGCGTTTTCAGAAAGCGATGTTCTGAGGCTCATCGAGTCAACGCAATGATTTATGACCGCCCCCTTGAGTGTTGGCTATGTACAACCTTCCGATATATTCGTGGAGACTTTGCTCCCGACGGATTTCGATGCTCTGAACGAATAATGTAACTGATATAAAGTATAAATATATAAATCTGTGGTGTTTTTGCGTGAAAATGAGTGGTTTGTGGGTTGGAAGTTTGGTCGAGATTGTGTATAATGTATCAGGTTTTTTGTTTGTTTTTTTCGATTGAAATCGTATGCTGTATTGAGTTTGGAGTTAAGTGTCTATTTTTAGAATCGAGTTAAAATTTAATAGTGCCGACCGTATATATTTGACTATTAATATTTTTTTATTATAAAATATTTATGTAACTCAAAATAAATTTTAAGTAATACATATATCATTTTAAATATATTTAGCTATATATACATGTTTGGAAGTGATAGAAAATATTTTAGAATAGAATAGAACTATAGAAAAAAATCCATCTTCCGTTTTCGTGCAATATTTTTCGTGTCAGTTAGCAGAATCCTTTCATTATTTTATTATTTTCTTTTAATGGAATAATACTTAATCCAAAAATACATTAGATGTTTATTTTGCTTTTAGTTTTCTTAAGAAACACAACACTTAAATTTCGAATATGTTTCATGTCAGATAAATAGTTCGTTTATAATCATTATTTGAAATAAATAATACAGTCAAATATTGAATATAATGCATTTAAATATAGATCAGACTTCTATTTAAATTAATATTTTTAAAATTTCAATTCATTCCAATTATAATATTTATGTATATCTATATATATAAAAATGGATGTTTGTTTGTTTGTATATGTATTTGTCTGTTGCGGTATTACTTCAATACAGTTCGACCGATCGCCATGAAAATTGACATGTTTATATATTTTTTTGTGGAGAAGGTTTTTAGCATCATTAAAATAGGGTAACCATATTTCCCGGAACCCAAAACAGAACGGTCCGCAAAAAAAAATTTTCTCGCCATATATCGTTTGACCGATCACCATATAAAAAATAATTTGATTTAAAACGCCGAGTCCCGAGCAACGCCGGGTACTA
>JAOXNN020000084.1:1859608-1872668 GCA_028571205.2 Hydropsyche betteni
GTTTGACCGATCACCATATAAAAAATAATTTGATTTAAAACGCCGAGTCCCGAGCAACGCCGGGTACTACCGCTAGTTATATTATAAATTAATGAAAAATGATTTATAAAACACATTTTTTCAATACAATTTCCATTAAAAGTTTTTCTCCTTTATATTAATATCAATGTCGTAACTCTAGAAAATTTTCCAAGAATTTTAATTTCTTAACTCAACCAACTTCAACAGATACCAACACTTTCTCGCACACTACAAAATTTTCACAATCCTCATCTCAAAACTGACTCCTTTCAAAGCCCCCGACAAATTCCGAACAAACCTCATCACCAAACGAATCAAAGCCTCCACAAAACATCCTCAAAACCAAATCCCCATCCACCATCACGACCATCGTTCGCACCTTAACACCCGTCCGACCCGGGACTTAATTCGCCATCCACACATCCAGCCCGCGCCAAATAACGGCCGTTAGCCGCAACATCTGATAACGGCCGTTATATTGCCGAACACGAAAGCGATCGCGTTCCCACTATCTGTCGTTAGCATCTGGAGACGACGAGTCGTGCTTTTGTGCCGTTATGCCCATTATACACGTGCCTCCTCGCACAAAATATTATTTCTGAACATAATGCACGGTGTTATGGCTCGTGCGGATGATCGCGTCGTGTTCCCGAGGAAAATTCGACGCCGATTTTCCGGCAATTTTCCGAACGGCTAACGAGCTATTCTTTCGGCCTTTTCGATTATTTTAAATTATTTTTTTTTTGCCGTATAGCGTTTCCGATTTGAATGGATTTTATAACAGAACTAGTAAATAGGCCCGATGTTAACAACATCGGCTTTGGTTTTGTTGAGAAACGTAAAACGATAAAATTCGAAAACCCGATTGTGTGAACCCGAAATGTGTAAATGATTTGAATATTTAATATTTAATTAATAAAATCGAAATAGTTCATTTGTTATTTGTTTGTGACAAATAGGCAAAGCCAGAGGCAGTAGGTAATAAGCATCATATTATAGACGTTAATTGTATACGCATAAAGACCATAATAGAATATCTAAGTCGCGAGAGTAATAAGCATCATATTATAGACGTTAACTGTATACGCATAAAGACCATATTACTATAAAAAGTCGCGAGCGTTATTCGAATAAACAGACGAACAGACAGACACACAGATATTCGTGATTATATAAAGGGGATTGATAGTTGTATCGAAACAGATTTTTTTTAAAGATATTTTGATATTTTGTATTTAAGTTTTGTTTACGTCTGAAAAATTAGAATTATTTTTAGAAGGCGACAATTTAAATGTGAATTACGGTTAAACATCCCCCCTTGTATCGTTCCATCCTATAATATCCCCCCTTGTATCGTTCAAACGCATTCAAATTCATTTTATTTTTATTTTTATCAAATACATTTGAAAAAAGCAGTTAACACGAAAAAATGTAAAAAATAAAATAAAATTGAAAAACTTAAACCCCCTATAACATGGAATCTGTCTTGACGTTATAGGGGAGTTTACTATATATAAAATTGCTTTTTTTTTTAATTGCATGCTATAATACAAATAAAATGATGGTCAATATGAGATTATTTAATGAAATAGAAATAATTCAAATTGTATATTATTCTAATGCGCAAATAATTTGTTTTAAGACACACTCTATATTTTCTTTAATGCATGGTTCAATCGCATTTTTTATAATGAGAGAAATATCTTGTAAACTAATTTAATCAATAAATTTTTATGTCGACATATTAAATATATTTGTGTTTAATTACAATCTTCGCAGTGTAGGAAAATGAGCGGAATTATTTGCGAAATTTATATATTTTTCTTATCGCTTAATCTTATTACTACATAAAAACATTTTATTGGTACTAGGAAACATTTTTTTTTATTATGAACGACATAAATGCTTAAAACAAGCGAACATTTCCATTTCATATTATTTTTTCCACAAATTCATTTTCTTCTATAATATTTCAATTTAATTATTTCATAGGACGGATAAAATTTATGCACAAAAAAAATTACACTATACATACTAAGCTTTATTAAATTAAACTGATAAAATACAATTCCACAAATTATTCGTATACCACACTATTACCGTTTTTACTCAACACTGTGCTAAAGCCAATTTTATGCGGAAAAAAAGTTCAAATAGATAAAAAGCTAATTGCACTTTAATGTGTATACATAAAACAAATTTAATGACCACGAAAATTTACGAGGAATTCCAAAGACGACTTCACATTAATTAATGCTTCAACAATTTTATTTTTACATATCGTATAACCTCAACGAAATTCAAATACATTTTTACATTCCACCAACGTCGAGAATTTCCTAAGAAACTCAACCGCTGTAAAAAAAAAAAACGTAAGTAAACTCATTGTTATATACGACATCGAAATATGCGATGTGAAAAAATTATGCTTATACAATTTCGCGAAATATAAGAAGCTGGAAAAGTTCTTTTCGGATACGTCGGGAAGATGCGATGTTTCACTCTTTCGTGCGCATACTTGGCGAAAGTTTTTCGAAAGTAATTTTCTTCTAATATGGTGTTTTATGGTCTTTCTGCTTTGCGACTGTCACCGTTTCGTATGCGCATTAATATAATGTATACGATACATAAGCAAGAATGGGATTCGCAACTAATGCGGAAAAAATAACCGCACCTGAGCCTGGGTACGTAGAACTTATATTATTATAGGCGTCTTTTGGGTTTTGCGTGAATACGATTTATGCTCTTTTGAAATTCAAAGCGCAGAAGGCGTAGATTATGTTTTCGTTATAGCAGTATTGTAATGTGTAATCTGCATAGTATGAAGAAGTCGTTTTTTTTGAAACTTTGAGGTTTTATAGTGAGAATGAGCCAGTTAGTTTGAAATTAGCTACGTACGAGTAGGATGCGGTTAATAATTAATATAATGTTGACTCAAATCATTTGAAAATTTATGGGCTTAATATTTTGATGATTGAGAGTTATAAAAAAATTTATGGCATTGAATATATTTTGTTATTCATTAAATTTTACAAGTTTCATTTGTTGATTAATTAAAATTAATTAGTATTTTCAATAACACGTTCTGTTAGCTTTTATTAATTTTATATTATAATTTTAAGAATACACACATTAAACACAATTTATAAATTTATAATATTAAAATTTACACACGTGTGTTATTTAATTTATAGTTCATTTCAAACATAAATTTTCTATGTGAAAATAATCACTGCCGAAATATTCTCATTTCGCGCAAACAAATTATTAATTTCAGTACGAGTGAGTTTTCAAAGATTTTAATTTTAAGTTTATTTAATAATAAATTACTATGAAATCAATAATAAATTTATATGATGGTTCACTCATTGACTCTAGTGATTATTTAAAGAAATTTGTATTTAAATCATGAAATGACCAAATTCTATTGAATACAACGCTTTTCATCAATGACAAAAGTTTAGCAATACATGGTTTGATCAACACATGGATTTGATAAATAAACGCGGTTAAAACAAATACCTGAGCTTTTGGTAGTATTGGAAAAGTTTCGCCATCCAATACACATCATATACAAAATACACGTACTGATAATAATTCGAATACCAAAGTGCACGAATTAAACGTCCATTCTAAATATAAGCCATCGATACCCATGCAAACGACCAAGACGAAATTCCAACACCTCAAAATCCAATATGCATACATAAAAACCTCCATTAATCAAATTATTTTTTTATTTTCAGA
The DNA here is from genome assembly GCA_028571205.2 of Hydropsyche betteni. NCBI lineage: Eukaryota > Metazoa > Arthropoda > Insecta > Trichoptera > Hydropsychidae > Hydropsyche > Hydropsyche betteni. The sequence continues at coordinate 1,863,377 of JAOXNN020000084.1, forward strand.
CAACACCGATAAATACCAACGTCCACCGAACTCGAGCGCATCACACCATCAACATTCTAATGGGGAAAATGGCGCGCCCACTCTTGGCTAATTGAAGGGGAGCCTTCGGATGTGGCCGAGCTTTCGACCGCGAATAAAGCTCGTCGCAGTAAAAGCCTCTCTGTGGGCTTTTGTTCGATCCGCCAATTTACGATCGAAGTGCAACTAAAGGATTCTACGTTGCTGTCGCGCGGATAAAAATGTGTCGTGTGATTCGCGTCGGATCGTTTGCATTGTCGGTTTCGATTGCGTTTTTTTTTTTTTGAGTTCAGTGTTCGAATAAATATTAAAAACTGACGTTCGTACTATAAAAATTCCGTGAATTTGAATTTTTTTAAATAAACGTGAGCGTGAATCGGAGCGTATTTCAAAAGTCAGAAGCTAGTAATTCTAAATGTGAATGAAATATAAATATAATCATTTACTCTTTAAGATATGTTCACTATAGAGTTTCACCCTTATACTTCAAAAGGTTATTTGTTAAAATGGAAATTTTCAATCAAATTTTAATGTAAGATACTCATGAAAAAAAAACGGGAATTAATATTTTACCCGACGATAACCATCAGACTATTTAAACGGTAAAAATATCCTTCCCGTATATAACGATCAGTCAACATAAAAGATATTAATATTCTTCCGCATTTAATGTATATTAAATTGGGTGTATAAATAAAATCTTAAAATTGGTTTTAATCTTAAAATAGTTGATTTATAAATAAACATAAATTTAATACTAAAATTGAGTTCTCCAAATCGGGTATCGTTCTATTTTCATATGAACGTGTTGTTTTCAAAAAGTTTCAGCTTAGTAAATAAATAAACTATAACCTATATGCAATATTAATCTCGGAGTTGTACGAAAAGAAAGTTTCTAATGCAAGTTCTTTGCTGATACGTGACACGCTTATATAAAATGGTGCCGCGAAAAAAGCAAGTGTACATTTTAGTGAGTGATGACGGTGATTCATAAAGTGAAAAATTGATTATTCTTCGAAGGCAAAAAATATAGCTTTATAATCAGTGAAATGGTATACAGAAGCACGGGCGAAAATTCAAACAGATAAATCATCTTACTCAAGACGAAAAAATGGATTATACGTCGACGGTGAGTCAAATGATGCTATTAAATTTGAATTTATATAAAAAAAAAACATTTTAATATTATAATTCGCGTGAATATGTTGCGAAAGTAATACTTATTTTAAAACAAAAATACTTCGGAATGGTCTAGCTATGAATACAAAATGCAAATTTAGCCACTATGAAAATTTGTATACTTTTTTTGAGGCGCATGATAACGTGCAAACTCTGAATAAATTTCATTATACACATTCAGTTAAATGTGAAACTTGGCATGAACGGTTAGTTATGATTCAAACACGCCTTAAATTTTCAAGCGAAATTTGTTTCTCCCCCATTTTAGATATCTTTTATGATGCATAAGCGGTTCTATTTGGTTCGAAAATGAATATTGCAACAATGCAGTAAAATTCCATCTGAACGTATCAGTTGTACGTATATTTTCAAAATTTTAAATTCAAATTTTCGTAAAATATATTTGAGCGTATGCTATACTTACGAGACAGTTCAAATATATGTAGCTTATCTAAAATTTTGTTTTGAAACTTAACTATTGTTCACGACATGGATACGGAAGCAAGTGGAAAATTTATATGAAAATTCTATGAACGACGAGAATTAATGTATGAAACTCCCAACTTATATAAAATGCACTCCATTACATTATGCAAAATGAAATATGTGATGTTAGAACGATGAAAAATATTTAATTTAAGCAAAAACGTGATTCGAAAAATGATAAAATTTCGAACCCGTGAAATAATTTTGTACGACACGGCGGATTTGCGGCATTTTCATAAAACAAGCGAAACTCGAATCGGAAACACATCAAAAAGCTTTCAAAACACGAAAGTGCTACATAATAATATTAAATTTTGTGTTTGTTCTGTCGAATGAACATGGATAATTTTTTTTTTGCCAAATTCGGTATATTGTTAGACAATCCGTCCAAATGTCGTTTACTCGATTTCTTTCGTAAAGGGAAAGAGCTTTTAGTGCTTCGTTCAAAGAAGAAGCTTCACAAGTTCCTACCGACTTATTATTATTTATGCCTTTTCTTGGGTTATAGTAAATTTTTGACGAATCCGAAATTTAGTGCATGTCAGTCGAAAAAGATGATATTTTACGCATATTATGTATGATTGAGTGAAAAATTTATTCCGTGACTAAATAAATGTATTCAGTCACGGAATATACTTTCCATTCATTAAAAATTATTATAGAAAATTGCTCATGTTAATATATTTTAGTTTTAACGTTTTTAAAGTTATTTAAAATAGTTACATAATTTTCAGAACAATATCCAAATAAAATATGATAAGTCTGAGTCCAGGAATTGTATTTTGAACGTTTAAATAAAAGATGAGTTTCAGTCAAAAATAAACATGATGAAAATTGAACATGTAAATGCAAAATATTCTATACGGTATACACTCTAAAATCTTATTTTATTAATGCATAAAACTCGCCATGTATTCAGTTAATTTATTTTAAAAATTATGACGTTGAAAAAAGTTTGTACTGGCTTAAAGTTTCATCCATACAGATAAAATAAAGTCTTAGAGATTAACGTGACGCATTACAGTTAGAGGATTTAGGTAAGTCTTATTTAGAGACCTCCAAAACTATGACCATTTAACGAATTTGTTAATGTGACGTAATATTTCTACTTTTTTTTTAAATAAAACGATATATCTTAGTATCACGTAAAGACCGATATTTTTGGATATATTTTTTTCAAATATTCACATTGAATAATAAATTAAAGAACTCTCAATGGGTGTGCTTCAGGATGGCGTGTTGTATCGTTGATTTCTTTTGCCCTACAAAGCGAAAGAAGTATCAAACGTTGTATTTAAAAAAATCCTTTGAGGAAATTTTATAGAGCAAACCATTCGCGCGAAAATGAGAATTTATTAAGCGCATAAACGCGATGCAATTACCACGTTTGACGGCAACTGCATAGAATTGAGATAAGGAGGTATTTCCTATGAAATTTTTCTTGTAAATTACTAACGAGAGTTGAGTTGTGCTTTAGGTACACTCTAGATATACATTCTATTTATTTTATGGAAGTTTTGTGGTTGAAAAATAGGATTAAATATATGTTACAGTCGAAACATAAAGTGCGATGACTGGGCAAATATTTTAAGGGTAGTACTTTGCGGAACTGTCAACTATAACTCAAGATAATAACCTAAAGAAATTTCTCCTGGACTAATGTTGGTAGTCATGGATAAATCAAAATAGCGCGATTCCTAAGACGAGAGTGGAAAAGTTTCTTTATAAAAGGGAAGGAAGTAATGCGCTCAACTTTTCTCCCATACCGTTTATTCTTATCTCTAGAGGGTACTAAGTTTTTCTTTTCCGTTTAATTCTGTGGATAAATTTTTATGCGAGTTTTCCACGAATGGAAAAGCATTGATAGAATGACAGTTTAAATATTGAATTTTCTTTAAGTATTTCAATCGAATTAACAACCATTTCTTTGCTTTATCAAACATAGAAATTCTTTTATTCAAGAAGGTTCTATATATCTTTGAAATTAAACGAATTTTAATGATTGTAGATCAAAAAAAGCTGTGGGATACTTTTTTAAAGATTGTTTTTGAACTTTTAACAAACGAAAACATATGTTTTTAACAAGCATAGGAAAAAATTGAGCATAAAAATGCAAAGTCGATAAAAACTTTTTGATTGAGGTGCTTGTTTAAAAACTTATATTTTATTCAATTTATCTAGTCAATTTGCATTTTTATCGCTGAGTATAAATACTTTTAATTCTCAATTTACATAAAATATATGTTGCAAGTTCATCAATTTTGTTTTCAACATTCATTAAAAAAAAACCTTTCCAGCTTATTTTCGTATTTTATAATTGGTTACAAATTTCATACAAGCCAAAATATATGATCCCCTATCCCCTATATATAATCACGGATTTCTGTGTGTGTGTGTGTATTTTTGTCTATCTTTTCGACTTTTTATAGTAATATGTTCTTTATGCGTATACAGTTAACATCCCCTATCCCCTATATATAATAGCGAATATCTGTGTGTTCGTCTGTGTATCTGTGTCGATGACGCTCGTGACTCTTATATTCTGGAGACATTTCGCAAGGGCACGATTATAAAATATGTTTGCATATATTCAACTTTTGTTTTATTACATCACGCATTGGCACGATCGCAATCGGGTTTTCATATTTTACCGTTTTCCGTTTCCTAACAAACCTACAGCCGATGTTATTAACATCGGGCCTATATACTAGCATTCGATATTTACACATCCCCATACAAATTTAACATCCCAACCGCCAATATTCAAATACGACTTCTATTTCGAAACGACACATCCCCCGTCCAAGACTTAAAGCAAAACCTTAGCACTGCCCGGCACAAGACGAGCACTATCAATACATCATGCGACCGAAAGGGTTACATTATACGCTACCTTGCCCATGAAAAGATCTAATTATGTAGGGCCTGTCCCACGACAACGGACCGGATAAAGCGACAAAGCCTCATTATACACACAGCACGCCCCCATCCATCCATTGACCGAGAACGGCGGCCAGATACGACAGGTTTCGCGTTGGAAACTCGCTCAGGTTTCGCTCTCGATTTTCCATAATGACGAGGCTGGTTACTGTGTCAGATACGAAAGCTTCACAATGCGAACGACCGCGCATTTATCGGAAAATAATTTGGTCGATGGCGCACCTTTGGCTCTTTTTCGCGGTGCAGTAGAAGGCTGAGGGGTGGGTCGTTGGTGAAAGAAGCAGTGGTTCTCATTTTTCGGTTTTTAGAACTCGACGAAGTTCTGATTCGGTTCAGTTGCGTGTTCATTAAATGCTGATTCAGATTTTTTTTCAAATGAATGATTGTAAAGATGAATAATGTATGCGGCAATCAGCGCCATCTATAAATTATTGAAAAAATACGATGTTTCTTATTAAAATACTAGTATATAGATGCCCGATGTTAATAACATCAGCTGTCGATAATCATACTATTACGCGTCGTTTTAAAGTCGTGAGCGTCATCGAACAGACGAACACACAGACGTACACACAGAAATCCGCTAATATATATAGAGGACTGACATATTATATTTATATCGCATACTAACTGATTCGGCGAACTTCGTATCATCTACAATCGCTGTTTGTTTTTCTCACTAAAACTAAGTTGACCATACGTCCCGTTTTCACCGGGACTGTCCCGTTTTTGCTGTGCCTTGCTTTCGTTCTGTCGTTTTTACATATATACAGATCTTGATCTGTCGTCAACAAACGACAGATCTTCGATTCTAAATACTGGATTTTTTTTTCATTTTAAAATAGCACCCATTGTCCTGTTGGCCCATTGTTCCCGTTGTCTTCGCGCATTCTGCACACACCGGTTCCCGATTCCCGTTGTGAACACACGTTCAGCACACACCGGTATACCGATTTGCATTAAAATTTTTGCATTGTTGTATGCCGAACCACGATTAATTTTTATACATACAGATTATTTGGAAACATTTCTTTTTTAGAAATGTTGAAGAATTGGCTGTATATGGGGTAGTAGATGGAAAGTAGATAGGTGGTGTGTGGGTGGTGCGTGTTTGTCGAACAATGGTTGTTCAGGCTTGTGTGATACTGAAAGGTGATGTTGAAAATCACATATTATTATCGTATTATTATGGTTGTTTGGTCACGTTGAATTCTTGCTGAAAATGATAACGTTGTAGTATTGTTTTGTCCAAACTCGCTGAGTACTGTGTTGAAAAAAGATAACGCACTGATGTAGTGTTATTAAGATTTTCATTGTACTTTTATTCTTGAATGGATAAGAAAATTATTTGTATTTGCGACATAATAAAATTTAAAAAAGATAATATGAAAATCTAACGAAATATTACTTTAATAAAATAACCTTTGATAAAAAAAACAGAGAATACAATAATTGCTAGAAAATTTACAATTCACTATTATAAACTTCTTTCTAAGTTTTCTTATGAACAATTAAAATTGAAGCGAAGTTTTAACAAAAGTAATATTTCAAAACATCCATTGACGGCGATTCCATTAAAATTATAAATGCGATTTTAAAAACCACAGAATCGTTAAATTAATTAATCATAAAAATCACGTGCAGCACTCCTGAAACAAGACTTACCGAAAAATCAATTAAAACCGAATCATCAAAAAAGAAAAACCGCTCGAGCAAAACTGATTTTAATTAATTCGAGGCTTTCGTTAATTTTCCACCGAAAAAAAAAACCAACAGAATTAAACGCCTTCATAAAAAATGAAACGTACTCTGCGAAAATTCTACCATAGAACGTAATCTGCGGTCGCATTTTAAAAACGCAAATTTCGAGATTGACTCCTCGCGGACACGTCGAAACCTTTACCCTTCGCAGGATCCGATCCTGGAAAATATTCTGGGAAAATTTTAATCTGGATAAGGCACGAAAATCCACCGGGGGATAAGCGATGAAAAACGAAAGGCGGTCAGGTGTCGGAAAACGCCGCTTAACAATCTTCGCGATTTTCCTCTTTCCTCTCCTCCGCTCACTTTTTGGTCCTGTGGAAATCCTGGAAATCCTGGAAATGCGAAAGGGGAAAATTATTAAATCATTCGAACAGATGGCGGCGCCGAGTCGGCCGACCGGGACCAATTTCGACAAATTTGATTCATTTTTGGCGAATGTATTATGAAACACTTCATTATTTGGAGTATTGGAAGAGATTTGGCGAATTCGGGGCAAAATTGTCATCGGTTCAACTTTAATTTTAAATTACGGATTCATAATACATTTTTTTAAAATATAATATTCATTTTCACATTAATTAGTCATGTTTCATTTTATATGTTAATTTTATATGAAACGAAAATGAGTTAATTAAAGTGAGTTATTTCTCATTGTATATTATTATATTAAAACTTAATTATACGTTAACAGTTAACATTTTCATTATTTACGACTACATTTATCAATGAAAATGTTATACAGTGCGGCGCATTTTAATTTTCGATATTTTTTTCGCAAAAGTCACATTAAAAGATAAAATATTGTGCGTGCAAAAGCGAATTTGCTGGATCAGGTGTCTTTTACAAATTTAAAAGCCACTTAAACCCTTTTCACTACAGTGACCCACCATTCCACCACACCGAATAATAAAATAACAAAGAAATTTACAATGGAAATGAAAACAATTCTAGACTTTGCGTGTGGAACAAAGTGAACAGAATCACATGACAATTGAATTCGAAACCGAAAGCTAATTCGGCAATTTCGCAGAAAATAAAATCAACGAAAAAAGGCTTACAGTTTATTATTCGGTCGTATTTTAATTTGCCCCCGTTTTACTATTTATTAATTGACGCATTCTGAAAAGTTGCGAACGAAATCAACCGTGACGTTTCACGAGGTGAGATTTTCAGTAGAAAATTTTAATTTTCAATACCTTAAAACTTGACTCGATTCAAAATTTTGTATTCTTGATTGAAAATTGGTCGGCGCCGGTTCGAAATATCGTCGAAACTATTTTCATAAATCATTTCGTTCCACGTATTTCCTGTTTCGTTAAGTTTTATGTCGTTTGTAATTCGAAAAGTTTTGCTGAAGGACCAATTTGCATTTCGAGCTTCGAGTACGTTTGCGAAATTAATTATACCCGAGTGGAAAATATGTGCGCTCGTATTTTGTACCGATGCTAAATTTCGAACAATATTAGAGATGAGTTTCTCGAGAAATTAGACTCATTTGAATATTTTTCAGATCAATCATTTATTTTTTTTTTCCTAAAAAGTTTCCAACTCGTGTTTTATGTGAAATATTATATGACTTATACATATTAAAGAGAATTTAAATTTGAATTCGGAAAAACGTTTACCAAAATAAAATAGGTCAAAAATTAATTTTTTATTTAATAATTTTCAATCAAAGTGTATTTTTTTTAATCAATATAGAATAGATAAATAAGGAACGGATTTGAAGCGTTAATAAATCATGATTTTATCAGCGATTACGAATTTTGTAACTCTGGAAGTATCAAGAAATCCATTAATTTATTTCCACTCTGAATTATTCGATTTCATTGTCCGACAGACAGAACTTAATAACCGAAAATTTACATTTATTTGATCATTGTAATAATCAGAAAAGTGGAAACGTTTATATTCATAGAACAAACCGAGGTTTGAAATTTAATTACTTTAAAATAACACCGAAAAAAATTCTGCATCGTAAATTTGGAATGTATTATATTACCTATACATATATGTATAGTATAATATTTTCAAATTAATATTATAATTTGATAAATAAAATATATTGCGCACAGTGTTAATATTATGTTATGTTAATGTTATATACATGTATATAAATATAATATTTGAAGCCCACAAGGCTGAAAATTATTGAACGCAGATAAGAACGACAGTTTATTGGTACGATGAAGAATTTTAAATTTTCCGAGTTTGTAATACGTTTTATGGTAAAGCGGAGGCGACTTTTCCGGGACAAAAATTTTTCTTCGCTGTGAGAAACGGGGGCAATTCGATCAGACGCCATTAAAGCAAAATCTCTATGTATGATAACCCAGCTATAAAATAGAACCTATTTTACCTTGTTTAAATTCAATTATTTTTCAATATTTGCATATAAATTTGATAACGTATCGATTTTCCAATCTCGTTTTAAGTATAATTTTATGTTTTTTATTGTTAAATTATATTTTTAAATGTTCTTTTTTAACTTTTTTCAAATGTTAATTTTTTTATGTTACTGAATTTATAGGTCATACTAAAAATGTTTTACAGTTTTTAACAGTAATTTAAAAACTTTAAGCAATTTAACTTAAGACATTTACTTCGTTTAAATAGAAAAGTTGGACGAACACAGACGTAAATTTTCAATTTAATCTTCCTTCAACAACTATCACAAAAAAAAATTATCGACCTTCAATCCCCTGTATATAATAGCGGATTTCTGTGTCTGTCCGTCTGTCTGTTCGATGACGCTCGCGATTTTTTTTCTTTTTTTATGATGATGATGATGATCAAATGAATTGGTTTTATTAATTAAATATTATATTATATTAAATATTCAAATCGGGTACACATTTCGAGTTCACACAATCGGGTTTTCACATTTTATCGTTTTCCGTTTCTT
>JAOXNN020000084.1:1891880-1903716 GCA_028571205.2 Hydropsyche betteni
TTTCACATTTTATCGTTTTCCGTTTCTTAACAAAACCGCAGCCGATGTTATTAACATCGGGCCTATATACTAGTTCTAAATATTTTTGCTCAATAGGGTGATAAATTCTATATTGCCTTATGTAGTTTACATTTACATGATTTATAAAACCTTTCTAATATCATCATTTGTTTTCTCTTAATAAGGAACAAATCAAAAACCTTTATTATTATAATCATTTCACATGCAAATAGTTAAGTAATTGGTAAGAATTAGCAAGTCCAATATAACTAAAATTAAAAAAAAGCCTTATAAATAATTTAGTATGAATATGAATACATATATTCAAGTAAATTTTTTCTGTGTAATCAATATCTACGGTTTTCTACGAATCTGCCTTTGATAAATAATGTGAAATTTTCACGCATACCTCTCGCATATCAAATATACATGCAAAATGGAATCAAAGTTACGAGATGTGATATTTTCGAGGGAAAAACTCGAACGGGACTCTCGTTACCCCTGTAATAATTTTAATTGGTCCGAAAGCAAAGTTGCGAGCGCGAATTGTGCAAATCGAGAAAATTCGCTCCTTTGTTCAAACAGGGTAGAAAAGTCTAATAAACGCAAACGAACGATCCTCGTCGTGCGATTTTTATATATATAAAAAATCTGTGATATGTGCATTGACCGAGTTTTTTTCCTTTGTGCGAAAAAAAAAATTCGCGACGATCGTTAGCGTGTCATTTTGATCGGAGTTATCGTATTGGAAAATCTTTTATTTTAAATGTGATTTATTATTATAATACTGCGTTTCAAATCGGATTTTTTGATTCTAAATACGTTCGGAACATGCGATGCGAATAGTTGAAATATTTAATGTGAAAATAATTCGAACGATGCGATTGCGGCGGGTTTCAGACCTCTATAAGTTCGCATAATTGCATCAAAATGATATCTGTTACAATGCGATATGAATTGCATTCGCATATTTCATTTTGATTTTGCTTTTATATATCATATTAAAGTTATCAAACAAGTTCACGTGAATTCATTAAAATACGCAGTTTGATCGTATTCATTATTTATATACACGATATTACTACAATAAAAAATATATTAAATTGTGTAAACATTTAAACTTTTCCAAATTTTTGAACACTAGAAAATATTTCATACTAAATATAAACTTTTTATAATTTAATTTCAAATTCTGACGATTCATCAATATTTGTATGTACCAAACAGATTTTTTTTTTTAATTAACCCGCAATCAATACGAAAGATTAAATTAACTTTTGACACATCGCTAAAACAATTAACACATTTGAACTAAAACTTCGATTGAACATCATAACAAACAATAATGTCCCATAAGCTCAATGAGCATCGATTCATTCGTCTGTTTTAATTAATGAAATGTAATTTTTAAGGCCGAGATTAAATCTAATATGACTTCGGATTAATGTCGCACTATTCGTCTTGCTTAATGACCGGTCTTGCGATTCTGAAACTGGGATTAATTGCAGATCGTTTGTGTGCTCGGATAGGGACAAGGCTTTATGAGAACCGTTTTTGAACTTGATCAGTAATTATATGTCGAAAAAATCATCGAGAAAGATTCAAATATACCTTCGTTTCATAATAGTTATTAAAGTGAAGGTTTTGTGTTAAGGTTTTAGCTTTTTGCAAACATAAATCAGTGCGTGCGTCCATGCAAAATGTATTGTTAACTTTTCTTGCACGTGTTATGACATAGTAAAAACAAAATTATAATATATTCACTGAAAAAATTTTGCGTATAAAAAAATATATTGACTCAATAAAATTTCATATAAAAAATAACAACAGTATCAATTTAAAACGTTCATTGTTTAATATTTCAATTTGTGCACGTTTCAATAGATTTTAACGTAACGACCGCCATTGTGCCCGCGCGGAGGTTTAATCCTTTGTCGGCTCGTTTATTTTATATTACACGAAATTAAACGGAAAAGATTCCCCCATTCTATATTAAAAACCCTCCGTATAAAGCGTAAATAAATCGACGAATTCCTCTGACACGTTTTACACGTCAGAAACACGTGTTTTACACGCGGCCCATACAAAAAGAGGCGCCGCCCCTTTGACAAAATAAGCCGAATACACACGTGAACTCGTGCCGTTTAATTTTCGCGTTTTTTGCACGTGCACATGGACTCTTTGTGGTAAAAAGCTAGAAGGGAATTAATCCGTTTTTCGAGGGTGGAAGCAATGAGCGTGGTTTTCGGGCTGATTCTGACGTTTTGCAGGTTGCGAAGACTCGTTCGGAAAGTTGTGTTTTGTTTAAATTTCGAGCCGGGTTTTTGTCGAAAAACACTAACGGTATGTGTAAAAGGGAAATTATGTGTTGTCATAAGAAGCGGGGTTTTCGTTCGAGTTTAGATTTCTGTAAATGCGGCTTTTCAAATTGTGCGATGTTAAATTTACTAGGAGGTTTTAGCGAATAGGTCTAGTTAGGTTTCGCGTTTAATTAATCTTTTGTTTCGTTTGAAACGTTGATTCGTTTTGAAATATGCTCGAATTTAATTTCTGCTAAAGTGCTTTGAATGACAAGGGCAATAATGTTATTTGTATATATATTTTTTGTACAGTATAAAATTGATTTGATCTACGAAATATTTATTATTTAAAAAAAAAAAACATTGTCATCCGTATCAATTTATTAAAGTGAAAATTTATTCGGTCGTTAGCAAAATATTTAACGCATAATTTATAAGCCCATTACGCTGTTTTCTTCCGAAACGGGCACTTTAGCAGAAAGTGACGTTGTTAAAAATCGAGATCTTGATCTCGCATATTTCTGGACCATCCGAGGAGGAATTTTTCCCAAATTCTTTCCTTTTTTAATTGCTTTCATTTGTCGACGACGAGTTTATCCACATCAAGGGAGAGACCAGGACTTTCACTAGGGACGAAAACGAGTTTCGTATTTTTTCCTCACAAAGTACATTTCGGTGCAGTAGTTAGAAACGAATGGTCTTTAAAAAATCTAATTAAAGTTTCATAAGATTTTTTAAATTAGTCTATTCAAAGTTTTGACTGTCTGTATTCACTGTTTTGTCATAATGATACTTTTTATATTTTGGAATAAAAATTCAAATTTAATATTAAATCCTCAGATTATTTTCCATATAAAAATTATATTTTGTCATGACTATATTCGTCTTTCCTTACATGATTCTAAAATCACTTTTAGATTTATTCATAGATGCTACTTTTCTTTCGTTAAATTTAGATCAAAAGTATATTTTTATTTCTGAATAAAAGGTTTTCAATTTCATATCCTAATATAACTTTCTACTCGGGCACACCACTCGCCTTCATTTGAATAACATAAAGCGTGTATAATAAGTAGACGCGATTTCGGAAAAGTCATCGTGTTTTGTTTGTTTTAACAACGTTTAAGTTAGCCGAGAAATAACGTTTTCGGCTCCGTACAATCCCAAAACACAAATATTTATTTTGAGCTTAATAAAAAAAAACATCTCGGTACACGATATTTAAAATACACCGAAGCGTCTTCGTATACGATGCGGATTACTGTTAACGTCGACGTTACTGTAAATTACGATCGTTCAGTGTAAAATTAAATTTTCCACAAAAATACGCACTATGCGAAAAAGAGCTGTCCCGTTTATACATATAAAAGATTTTTATATAATATACATTTCGCGAGTTTCTTTCATACATATTTTTTTTCGTTTCACGCTTTTCGCTACTTTACGGCTAAGCATATTACACTTGTTATTCCGTAACGAATAGCTTGCCACCCGACGTGAAAATTCGATATAAAAGCGACATTAAAAATGATAATAAAGATGCCTTCTCGCCGAAATTGTGTATAAGAGAAACCTTGTTTCACAATAATCCAATTTAAAAAGCGTTACCCTTAAACGTCCCATCCTCTGAAGCTGGTACAACGCACGGACACTCAATAAGGGTCGTAAACAACGTATCTCATAATTTTTTTAAAAAATATATATAAATTTTGGGTTTCTTGTTATTTTTTGAATGAATGGGCAATATTTTAAAAAATAAATGGAGAGAATTTGAGTTTTACGTGATAGAAGAAAAAAGAGTTTTCTGTTGTTTCTATTATGATACATTGGAAACAAATCACAGTTGAGTCACTTGGATGTTCTTTAAAATTAATTTTTTTCAAATTGATCAAATAGTGAATTTATTGAAAAATAATATAATTTAATGTGAATTTTTTTGTTAGTTAATTACATTCGAAGGAATCTTTGCAGTTTTTAAATTTGATGAATTTTGTTGAAGTTTTTTCTCAAAAAAAAAAAAAAATGGATTAATAAACATTTATCACAATTACAAATAACAAAAATTATTGTATTAAATTATTGATTGATACTGATTATATATTTTTTTTAAATTTCCGTAAACTTTAAGGGTACGGAACCGCATGATCTATCTTAGTTACCTAACGTGTTTCTGAATAAACAGAACATAATTCCGAATCTTTTTTTTACGGTTGTTGGTTTCGAATCTGCGCTCCCAAATTAAAAAGTCAAATAAACTAAGCAATGTACATAAAATTGGAATCGTGCAAAAATTCGGCACAATCCGAAATCGTTTACGAAGTAAAATAACGTCCGTACTGATTTTGATCGACGTGGCCAATTAATGAGGGACGGACGAAGATAAACTGTGCTTTTCCCCGATTTAATTCCCGCATTCGAAACGCAAAAGTAAATAAAACATAAAGCTACCAAAACAGGGTCCTAAATCAGGATTCGGCATTCATACAAAATGACGTGTGCGCTTTTCGCAGAATAAAAGTTTTCCGCTCGGACGTGCGATAATCTGCCGATCGGAATTCAATCGAACCACTTTTTATTGTTTAACGTAAAAAATGTTTTATTTATAAATTTATATAAAGCGTATTGTTCCGTTTCATTTTAATATTCCGTTGAATATTTTGTGAGCCATTTCATTCAATATGCATACAACAATAAGCGGATAAATGATTTATTATTTCAATACCGGTCACAATATTCATATGAAATATGTTCCGAAATCAATCGGAAGATCATTCAATTGCATATATTTAATTTGCATACGATAGGTACTTGAATGGGTCACTAATTTTAGTTTAGTACCGGCCTGGACAATGTCAAATATGATGACGAGGGTTGAACAAAAGACTGAAGATTATATACAATACGAAATCTAATATTGTTATATAATTTCAAATCTGCGACTATTGTGTTCTATTGTAAGACAGGTGCGTGGTCTTAACTGACTGACGTTTTGTGCGAAAAGTAAATTTTGGCCAGACATTATACCATAATCCAATCAGATACGTCCACGTTTCGCAATTTAATAGAATATTCAAATTCGAGCTAATGAAATCGGTCACAAATTCGTTTTTCTCGAGACTTTTCTTCGGTTGGACATTTTCCGCCGCGCCCGAGTGTTTTCCTTCGACACGTTTAATGAGAAAAAAAAGATCACAAAGAACACAAAGATTCCCACTTTTTTCTCCGTGGAAAGAATATAAAAAAAAAAAATCGTTTTTGCCAGTCGTTTTGGAAAATAAAATAAGTACGTTTTCCGACGACGCGTTTTCCTATTAGGGTCCCCGACTAATGAGAATGAATTTAAACGAAATCAAAGGTTGCCCGAAAATAAACTTTGATTAATTCCAAAAACATTCTCTTTGTATTAAAATTTGACATTCTTTGAAATCGAAATTGTTTTCTTTATAATTTGACCGTAATTGACGACGAAGTTATTGAAAATTTATATAAAAATCACATCGCGTCAAAATTTCTGTAATTAATTCTAGATACGACATACGGAAAATTAACCTCGATTAAAAAATGACCGCTACCCCAAAATTTTTCTATCGACCCGTTTAAAAATTTAACCATCGCACGTCCCACTTTTAAAGCTCAACCCGTTCACCTTTCGCGCCGAAAAGCTCCCCGCAGTCCACCCACGAGTCATTAATCAAGCTTTTGTTAAAAGCAGCCGGGAAAACCTCATCCTACGACATCTTTTCGGTTACGAAGGCTAGTGTATAGGCCCTTGCACAATGTAAACACCGACGCAAACTTCGTTTCAGCCCTTAAGTAATCGGTTCATTTGCGTGCGTAAGAACTTCATTATTAGTTCGCTTTTCGACTTTGCCCGAGTGCTTGCTTTTTGTTGTTGGAAGGGATTCGATTTGAAGTTTGCGCCGTTTTAATTACCGAATTTGAGTTTGATACAATGGCAATCCAATTTGTTTGATCTCGAGACGATATTGTTAAGAAAATTGTATAATTGGTGAATAAGGATGTTAGAAACATTGAATGGATACAATAAGTACGATATATCATCGATGAAAATATATGAATTTATTATCATAAATGGATAGTTTCGATATTTTTCTTTTCGAAAATGAATATTTAAGAAAATGATTACAAATTTTTAATGATATTGAAAAGGCTTTATTTTGTATAAGCAGGCGATGTATAAACTTCATTAAAACTGCTGGGAAATTTTGATAATGTTTGCTGGACGTAGTAGTGCTTTTCACTGAGACCCATGAGAATTAAGGTTATATAATATAATAGATTGCTCTCAATTGAATTCAATCTTTGAGAAGTTTCGAAGCTTATGCACGCAGGCCTGTGTTGTTAACTTTCTCGACAACGTCAAGAGTTAAGAAAACTCGATTTCGACGAGAAAACGTCGACGACGAACCTAAGAGAAACGTATCCGTTAATATAATAAATTATTTCAAATTAAACGAACGTAAGTTGCCAAAATTAATATATCGGCCAAATATTGAATAATTACTAAGCATCATTTTGTTTATGTTTCTTTAACGAGATCAAATTACATAATTAACATTGACTCATAATTATGATCAAATTAAAAATTTTACACTAATGATATTTAAAAATCGACTGATATATACTTAAGTTATATTATTTCAATTTATGACTGAACCCGAATTTATCAAAATAATACAATACATGCGAGATTTAATATA
Source organism: Hydropsyche betteni (assembly GCA_028571205.2). NCBI lineage: Eukaryota > Metazoa > Arthropoda > Insecta > Trichoptera > Hydropsychidae > Hydropsyche > Hydropsyche betteni. The sequence continues at coordinate 1,898,902 of JAOXNN020000084.1, forward strand.
GATTCCCAAAACCCACGCACCCATACAAAACGGGATTATTAATTCTGTGTATAGATCAGATTTCAGAGCTTCGATATGTATCGTAACAAACAAAATATTATATAAATACATACTAAATTTCAAAGCGATCTCAAATTTTGATATAACCTTCCGTGTCGATTATAAAAACGGCTATTTCGACATTGAAAGGGCTCGCGTGTGAATTTTATACCGCCCTTTGTGTTTACACTCGTTTGTTAGACGATCCCGTGTTGACATTGACATGAACTTATTTGTTTTAACTTATTAAAATTACGAAGTGTGTACTTAGCCTATGTTCGGCGAAAGCGAAACGAAATGTTTTTACAGGACGAATAACGAAATCCAGAAACCGATGTACGTAAATCGAAAATGAATATTTCATCCAAGACGTATGGCTCGTGTATTCGGAATACTATTGCAAAAAATGAAAGTTTAATCAGTTGTTTTTCCGCAATCAATCTAAGAGTGGGTTAAAATTTTCAGAATCTAACGTGATTCGGTTTGTTTTATTCATGCGCTTCTGAGCGGAGGTTCTTTTTTATATTCGGAGGCATTTTATTGCGGTTGCTTTATTGTTTTTACGGCAGTTGTTTTGACTTATCAGATCATTTTCGGACCGTATTTCAAGATTATCTAAGGCGAGATTGCGGTACTGCTTACGATAAGAATAAAATCAATTCAGGCTTAACTAGTTTGTTTCGTGTATTCCATTAATTTCGCTGTTGAATTATTCAAAGTCGTGGAAAAAAATAATTAAGATAAAAACCTTGTACTCTCCAGGAAGACGCTATTTTGATGAAATTAATCATCGATCCAATTAATTCGACGCCGCTTCCCGCCGCAGCCTTTTCCTCAATTTTAATTTTTATAGGGTCAGTCTATGGCGTAATTGATCGAACACGACCCAATTAATAAAGAACAAAGATAATTTCGTTAAATTTATTTCCGAAATTCAAAGCGTGTTTTTTTCCGTTGAACTTTCAGGCGTATTCCTTTCGGTGCTGATCTTCATGTCCGTGGCAGGGAATATTCTGGTCTGCGTGGCGATATACACTGATCGAGGACTTCGGAGGATCGGAAACCTCTTTTTGGCATCGCTGGCCATCGCCGACATGCTGGTAGCAGCTATGGTGATGACTTTCGCTGGAGTCAACGATCTCTTAGGCTATTGGGTGTTTGGAGCAGAGTTCTGCGATACTTGGGTGGCCTGTGATGTCATGTGTTCTACTGCCTCTATCCTGAACCTATGCGCCATTTCCTTGGACAGATATATTCACATCAAGGATCCATTAAGGTTTGTATGAATATTTTATATTAAGAAAAAAACATTGTAATCAAAAAATTTTCTAATAGATATGGGAGATGGGTAACGAGACGAGTAGCTGCCGGGACAATAGCTACAATTTGGTTATTGGCAGCCCTCATTAGTTTTGTTCCAATATCTTTGGGTCTTCATAGACCAGCTCATGCTGAAACAGCTCCACGACCACGGTTTCCAACATGTGCTCTTGATTTATCACCAACGTACGCAGTCGTCTCCAGTTGCATCTCTTTCTATGTGCCATGTATAGTCATGATTGGGATATATTGCAGGTGAGTTATGATTTGAATGTGTTGATATTATTCAAATCTAAATGATTTTTATTTGAATGTTCACAGATTGTACTGTTATGCACAAAAGCATGTGAAATCAATCAGAGCAGTAACACGTACGGTACAACTTCCAGACAATCGTACCAAAAGTGTACGAGCACGTGTACAAACTCATGTACAATCTTCTCCTTACCATGTGTCTGATCACAAAGCAGCAATTACTGTCGGGATTATCATGGGAGTCTTCTTGGTGTGTTGGGTGCCATTTTTTTGTGTCAATATAGTGGCTGCATTTTGCAAAACTTGTATACCAGGTAAATATTATAATTTTATTTATTTATATTAATAACAATTGAAAAGTTTCCTTACCAAAAACTATAATAAATATGATCTTATCTTGATCTTTAGGTTTGGCATTCAAAATATTGTCATGGCTGGGATATTCAAACTCGGCCTTCAACCCTATCATATATTCAATATTTAATACAGAATTCAGAGAGGCTTTCAAACGTATTTTAACCTCCCATTATCCCCCATGTTGTGGATATCAAACTGTTCGTGGTGCTGCTTCGACGAGGAATGACAATTTTGTCACCGACTATGGAACAAAAACATTAGTCGTCAGACGAAGTGGATCATTGAGAGAATGTTCGTTTGTGGGAGCCACACCCAGGTCATCAGTGGAGTCAGTAAGGAATTTGAAGGATAGTCAAATGTGACCTGAAAACGCAGACGGTGTAGCTGTACAGCATTCAAGTCAAAGTGGACTGCTCGATTCAGTTGACATTGTCTAATGCATAGAAAAAATATATATTACTCTAGAAAACGGATGATGGAAACTTATTTTTGAAATGTTTCATGTGTGTTTGACGAAGTTATGAGATCGCATATGTGCATGATCGCTGTACTGATGGCTTATTTGCATTTAAGCAATGATTATTTCGAATAAAGTTCTTACTCTATGATATGAAACATATCAATGATTGATATATTGTAAATAAAATGTGTATATTTGAATGTTGAAATCAATGGTATAAATACATAAATGTGATATATGAATAATGAAAAAAATATTAATAAATAAAAATTAAATATTTTATTGATGGTTGTAAATCATTTATTATTTTGAAGCACACTTGTGTTACAAATTATATGATTGTAATAAAAATATGAGAAAAATAAGTAAATCATATCTGAAAACATGTCAAACATGCATTTTCATGTCTATAATATAAAAGTTAAGATCAAAAGCTTGTCTTGGAAAAAATTCACGAGATATTGTAATATGATGGTTAAATCAATAATTAGTGCAGATATCAAATTCACATATTATCTAATAGTAATTGTATTCAATGTCCATAAATTGTTATATAATATTTTCAATAATTCTACTTTAAATATAGAAATTTCAAATAAAATGTGCCAAATTCTTAACTTGAGCTTTTCAATATGTACAATTTCATAAGAAAACTTCAAATACTCTATTTGTTATCTGCATATCAATTTTTATAAGATTATAGAAAGTTTTAATTTATTTTTAGTGTTCATTTACTTTTGTCTTCCAAATGTGGCACACAAATTACAGAATAACAATTGTTAATAACGTTAAATAAATATACCAAATCAAGTTATGAATTTATTTATTTTTATTCTTTCTCTCTAAATAAAATGATGTTATAGTTTTAAGTAAAATAAAAACGACTTAAAATTAAAGCAATATAATTAATGATTTTACTAGGAATACATGTATAAATATTAAATGTAAATTTAATAATTTATTGTAAGTGAGAACTTTCGTCTATTATTTTTTCTATTTTCGGCTATCGTGGACTATCAGAGAAACAGGGTGAATGAATATTGTATTAAAAGTAAATAATCGTGTAATTAAAATAAATTAAAAAGAATATTTTGAAAGCTACTTATTATTTTTACCAACATATAAAAATAGTGTTATTTTTGACTCTTAATTTTGCAAAGTGAAATTTTTATGCTCATGAATTTTAAATAATAAAATGTATAATGTGAAAATTACTGAATCAATGGATTTATAAAATAAAGATTGAAAATGTGACTATATTTCAAGCTTAATATTGTATTTCACTATTATAAAGATATCAATAGATAAATGTTTTACAATTGATAATTGATTAAAAATAAATACAAATTTCAAGCATATCGCATAAAAAACTATCAGCGTTGTTGAAACTCAAATAATTAATAAAAATATGTTGATTTCTAATCAGTTGAATTTTCCGAATTCTATTTATAAAATAAAATATTTGATGTTAATGTATAATGATTAAATTATTTATTGTATGATATGTATAATAATTATTTATGTATGTAAAATTACATATGTGGATCATATGAAATATAATATGATTATTCAATAATTGTTTTCTTTTAAATTTACTCCTAAATTACAAAAATTAATATTTTAATAAATCTTTAATAATAACTGATCACTGGAAACTGATTATATATTATATTCACTGATTAGTTAATTATGTTTATTATTTTTTTTAACTGATCAAAATCAGAATTTTTAACTAACCAGTTAAATATAGGCAGTTTATAACAGTTCTTTTTGTATGGGGGAGTTAGTTTCACTCAGGGGGATTCCTCGTAGTGAAAGAATCGGTGGAGTTACACGAGTCCGAACAGCAGTTTATTAAAAGAAGCGTACAAGTTGACAGTAAAGATTAGACTTTGTGATGACCAGATGATGTCTGCAAGGTGTCCTGAGTGATCCACTTCGGGGATCCGCAGGCGATGGCTTCGGAGGGGCAATCCGCTCTGAAGGGTTGTCAGCTGAGGAGGGGCAATCCGCTCCTATGTTGACCGGTGAAACTTTGGAGGGGCAATCCGCTCCGAGTTTCACGATGGAGGGGCAATCCGCTCCTGATGTTCACGGTGGAGGGGCAATCCGCTCCACTGAAGAAGAGGGTGGGCCAGGACGAGACTATCCAACAAGGACGTGAAACTCCTGGGCCTCGGTGAACCGGCGGGTCAGGACGAGACTATCCAACAAGGACGTGAAACTCCTGAACCTCAACGAACCGGCGGGTCAGGACGAGACTATCCAACAAGGACGTGAAACTCCTGAACCTCGATGAACCGGCTTTCGGGATGGCGGGTCAGGACGAGACTATCCAACAAGGACGTGAAGCTCCTGAACCTCGGCGGCAAGACCTAGATCTT
>JAOXNN020000084.1:1905345-1916900 GCA_028571205.2 Hydropsyche betteni
GGTTGAAGTGCGACCATAAACCACATGAACGCACTTCAACCTAAAACAATGTGTTCCATTATAAATCGCGCCGCGACTAATCGCCTGTGGGCGCCTGGCCTAATTAGAACGTAAAAATGTCTAAATGAAAAATGAAAATGTTTCAATTATTGATTTTTTCCAAATTCTCCAATATAATAACATCGAACCTAAATGAAATATTTTCATTTTTCTTTATTTTCGAATATTTTTACGAGTTCATTGTTTTTTTCAAATATATTTGAAAAAAAATTGAATTTAAACGCATTCGAAAAAAAATGACGTTATAGGGGGGGACGTTACAGGGGAGTATTACTGTACATTTGAAAAAAAAAATAGAATTTAAATAGATTTGAAAACAATGACGTTATAGGGGGAACGCCGCGGACGTTATAGAGGCGATCATTATAGGGGGGGACGTTACAGGGGAGGATTACTATAAATTTGAAAAAAATTGAATTAAAATGCATCTGAAAAAAATGACGTTATATAGGGGACGCCGCAGATAATATAGGGGGGCATTACTGCCCAATTAAAAAAAAAATTAAAAAATCAAAATTCGAAAAAAATGACGTTATAATAAAATACCGCAAACGTTGCAACGGCGATCACCGCACAAAAAACCCAAACCAAAATAACCCTTCGAAAAAAAAAAAACTACCCACCCGAACGCGAAAATGTCACAACACACGATACCGCGCGATACCGGCAAACGGCCAAACTTCGCGGCGCGGCACTAGCCCGCCGACCGCGCTGTTACGACCGCGCACCGTCCAACCGGCGGCTCTGCGGTGTCGGCGTGAGCTTGTATCGGCGGCGCGCGCGCGGACGACGCTCTATCCCCCCATCCCGATGGTAGACGCAAAGGCGACGATGAACGGGGACAGCTCCCACGCCTCGGAGACATCCCGTGAGTGCGCCCCCGTGGCCCCCTCGCAGCCCCCGAACCGCCCCCCCGTTCCGCGTTTTCGCGCTGCACGTGTTGCGTGCCGGTCGGCCCGCGTGGTCTTTCGCACGTGTTATCCTTCAGTAGGTCGTTTCGCGATGTCTGATGCCTTTTTTTGATTGATTTCGTTCGTTTTCGTGTGGGATTCGGGCGTTTGGAGGTCCGTGCGACGGACGTAGGTAGACAAACACCCGCGCCATTGCTTGAGTCATCGCTTCGTTCGAGACGTTGGATTTTGGGATTTGTTCGGTTTCGGCGGGGTTTGTTAGTTTCGGCGCGGTTTGTTATGTCGTTGTTGGTGCGTGGTGGGTTTTTTTTTTTTTTTTTGAGGTTTTAGTCGGAGACGGTTGGCTGGCTTGTTTTGTGGAAAGATGGTGTTGCATCTTTTGGAGGTTTTTTTTTTATGAGGATTCTCTTGTTTGCGTTTTTTGTATTCATTATATAAAATTATGCTATGATTTTTTTTATTAATCCCTTATCGAATTATGGCGCCACTAAGTAAAGTGCATTATAGAGGATGTCTTTCCAATATTTTATTTTCGAATGGTTCTAGATCGCCGAAGATCACTCTTTCACGTTTTTTCTATTCATTTTATAAAATTACACTGATTTTATTATTAATCCTTTATCGAATTATGGCGCCACTAAGTAAAGTGCATTATAGAGCACCGATGTCTTTCCAATATTTTATTTTCGAATGGTTCTAGATCGCTGAAGATCACTCTTTCACGTTTTTTCTATTCATTTTATGAAATTACACTGATTTTATTATTAATCCTTTTATCAAATTTTGTCGCCACTTTGTGTTTAATATGTTAAGCGCAGTTGGAGGCACCGATGTCTCCTGATATTCCATTTTCAAATGGTTCTAGATCGCTGAAGATCACACTTTTATGTTTTTCCATTAGTTTTTTTAAAATTACACTGATTTTTTTTATTAATCCTTTATCAAATCATGTCGCCACTTAACGTGTTAACATGTTATGTTTTGTAGGGGGCACTAATGTCGTCCCAATATTTTATTTTCAATTTTTTTTTAGATCACTGAAGATAACACTTCTACGTTTTTTCTAATCATTTTATGAAATTACACTGATTTTATTATCAATCCTTTTTTAAACATTGTCGCCACTTGTGTTAACATGTTAAGCACAGTATGAATCACCAATGTGTCTCCCTAATATTTTATTTTCAAATGGTTCTAAATTACTGAAGATCATTCTTTCACGTTTTTTCTATTCATTTTATGAAATTACACTGATTTTATTATTAATCCTTTTTCAAACGTTGTTCCACTTATGTGTAAGCACATTGAGCGCTGTAAGAGGCACCGTTGCTCCTTTTAGATCGCTGAAGATCGTATTCATATTCGGTTTTAACAATGAAAATTATCAAAATGGGGTCTATGAATCATATGCTATGATTATTTGTCCATTGGTCAGTATGAATTATGCGTTTTACAAAAATGATATCTTTTCGATGTATTTAATATTCGAATTTTGTTCTATTCATTTTGTAAAACTACAAAATAATTTTATTTATTAATCATTTATCAAATTATGATGCCGCTTTATATATTGAATTTTGAATATAACCCACATGGTGTCTGAATCATAGACATAAGAAATTGTTTGAAAATCAAATTATTTGTTTAATTAATATAAATTAATTTTTGGAACATTTCACCATAATATACTTTGGAGCTGATAAAAAAAATTACGACATCTTATGATGAAATCGAAAATATTGACTTTCTAAAAAAAAAATGTTCATCAAATTCATTTTAAATTCACCAAACGTTTCCTTTTACTAAATCCAAGCGTTATGTGGAAGTAATCGTACATTAATTATCTATTAATGTCCGGGAGGGCCGCCGTTCAACAAACAGTAGTTGTTATGCATTCGATAGATTACAATTTGTCGAGTATGCATGTTGAGATATTACTTTTCTATTTGCTAAGTCATCGCGAGACCTCCGTTGTCTTTCAAAACGCAATGTATCGTTTTGTTAACAATTTTGTGTGTTGTATGTTCGTCATTTGATATACTTGAGAAATGTTTTTTTGTCGATTTTCAAATAAATTATCTACTTGTGAAAAAAATGGATGTTATCACTTTTTTTTTTATTTAAAAAAAGTGTTTATTCGGAAACTTTTTTTTCGACGAATAGTTATTTTCGACAATGTGGCAGAATAATTTGTGAAATATGTTTTTTTTAACTTTTACAACTCCGATTTGCTTCCCGCAACTCAGATGTCGAGCAACACTCAATGTTTTTTAAATTAGTTTATAGATCTTTTGTAAATTCTAAACACATGTTCGAATTCTAGAAGAGTTTATTCATGAATTTATGATATTTCTAAATTAAAGTTGTTTAGTTGGAAAGGAAAAAAAAGCCTTATAAAAAAGTCAGAAAAAGGCACAGATGAGAAAAATATAGCCGAAAATTCTTAAAATATAAATAAAACAAATATTTAAGATTACTTCAATTGTGTCTACTACAATGTATAGTGATTCTTTTAAAAGTTATTCGACATTAAGTAAAATAAATTGTTAATAATGCTCGTCTTACTGATTAAGTAAATCAAGTGGAAGTCTCGTCGATTTTGGTCCCTTGTTTATACAGTTGTATGAATTATTTTATATTTTTGCGTTTATTTCAAATCTGTTTATCTTACTTAACAGTATGTGCTGGTTTTATATAACGTTATCCGAACATTTTTTTTTTATCAAGTTTTTTTTTATCATTCAAATTTATGAAATTGTTGCAGCCGTGGAGTTAACTAAGAAAGTAATACGAAGCAATATTTTTAAGCAAGTTCGCAGGAGTCAGTTTTCTGCGAAACTGAAATTCAACTACTATAATTGTATACCATGGTTCACTGATTCTGATGATCCGGTGACCAAACTAAAAGAGCTAGATATATTCAAGAATGCAGAAAATGTATTGGTCGGTTATGACAAAGCTCAAGAGAGTATCAAGTAGGTTTTTTTTTGTACTTTTATTAGAAAATCGTCAGTACTTTCAAGAACTGAAATGATTTTTTTTTTTAATTTAGGTTGGCTTGTTTGGAAGCGAAAAAGACTTTATATGTTCAAGTGCCCTATTTACAAAAATATTTGATGACACGTTTAAAATTAGACGATGGTGCTACAGAAGCTACTTTCCGTGAAGCCTTAACATTGAAAGGCTTAGAAAAATATGGAAAAGTTATTGGTAAATATCGTAATCAGATATAGAACCGAAAGCGTACTTAATTGGCATTATGGGTTTTAAATTTCAATTAATTTTTTGTGCAGGTATCGATGACCAAGTAGAAATCGACCTAGTGATTCTAGGTTCGGTAGCTGTTTCTAAAGAAGGCGTGCGTATTGGTCGTGGAGGAGGTATGTCACTTTTCCGCTTATACTTTTCTATACTTTTTTTTTATTTATTTATTGATTTTCATCAAAATTCAAATAGGTAATGTCGACTTGTATTTGGCCGTTCTTAGTCATTTGAAATTAATCCAGCCTCACACTACTATTATGACTACAGTCCATGATTCGCAGGTACTTTTTTTGTTTTGTATATTTATGCGTTAACACTTTACCGACTGCAGACGTGAACGTCGCGTCCTCAAATACCTCCTACTTTGCTCGTCAATATACAATTACGCTTCATTTATTTCGACAAAAGATGGCAGGAGAAATGAATGAAAAATCAATCAATGATAAAATATATTTATCTTTTTTTATTTTCAAGAGATAGCGATCATTGTAAAACTTCGTATTTTTTTTACACATTTTTTTTCGATATTAGCTTTTTTTGTAAAATGATCCGATCCATGTGTTTATTTAGCATAACTTATTAGACCTAAGATGAAATGAATTGAAGTAGTCAGTGGTTTTCAACTTTTTTTAAATATTTTCTATAAAATTGTATGTATTTCTTGATTAAATTAATTGAAAAAACATACGTTTCTTTTCATCAATATTTGAATACATTCGTATCGAATAATTTCTGAAAGTTTTGTGAAAATTTACAAATAAATAAAAAAGGTATGACGATTTTAGTAGGTTGCGCTGAAAAATGCAATTATGCTCAAAAAGGTGCAGTAATTGGCGTGAGTCTGGTAGTTTCAATAGCCGGTCGGTAAAGTGTTAATATAAATTATTAATGTTTAATAATTTTATTTTGTATTTTAGTTAATAGATATACCTAATAACTTAATCGGACCTCACGATTATCCCGTCGACATGATTGTTACACCAACTCAAGTTATACACACAAGTATGCAAAAACCCTCCGGTATATTGTGGAATTTAATTTCACCCACAAAATTGAAATATAACAATCTTGTCTCACAAATACGCGAAAAGGAGATACAGTGAGTAAAATAGTTTATTTATTTTTTTATTCTCGTTTCTGATGCTTCCATTTGTTTATTTGTGTGAATTTTGCAGAAATGGGCAAACTTGCGAATTGAAAGCTGAATCGGATAACGAAAGGGAGAGAGAAAACGGTGGTTTCCGACGATACTATCATCGTAATCGTTGGTCAAACAATCGCCGTTGGCAAGGACCTAGATACAGAAAGCAGGCGAATGGTGTTCACAGCGAAAGTGAACAATACGAGGTCAGTTTTATATATTTATTATTTTTACAAAATAAATTTGATTTAATTGAAATATATCGTTTTTTTCTTATACTACGTATTTTTAGCCTGTTGATGGAGAATCAGCCGATCCTAATAAACAGGAAAGGCCACAAAGAAGAACTTACTTTTACAGGAAAAAGAGACCTATTCAAGCCAAGGGTATAAATACTTTTTTATGTGATAAATCATTTTTTTTTCAATGTTCATAACTGAAATTGTGAAATGTTTGCAGATAATTTAGATACAGGAAAAAGCCATTACCGTAACCAAGCATGGAAATCTCTGCGTGTCAATCGTGCCACTACAACTTTGAGGCGTCCATACGATCGTATTCCTGGATTCAAAGGTGCGCAAGTAGCAGCTCAATCGCTTAGATCTCTTGACGTGTTCAAAAATGCTAAAAATGTTCTCGTCACTATTGAGAGGTTACACGAAGGCATCAGGTAATTTATAGATAGCAGTTTAATTTTAAATGTGTCATTATTATTTTTATTTAACTTCGAAAATTTATTAGGATGGCTTGCCTTGAAGAAGGAAAAGGTTTATATTTATTGAACCCGATACCACAAAAACAGCTAATAATGCGTGTGCAGTTACCAGAAGGAGATAATAAGCCCGATTTAAAAACCATTGTTTCTCAGCCGAAATTGTACGAATTTGGAGTGAAATTAGGTATGTTTCAAATTTGTGATTAGTTTGTGTTTCAGTGATTTTTTTTTTTAACACTTATTATAATTACAGAACCTGAGGAAGAATTGAGTATTGACCTTTGGGTTGTCGGTTCGGTTGCCATATCCAAAGAAGGGCAACATATAGGCAAAGGAAACGGTAAATATTATAAAATAAAAATATTTACATATGATCATCTTTCTTTTTATATATAAAAATGAATCGTGGCAGGTATTTGGTCTGGAAAAAACTCAAAAACCGCTTAACCGATTTGTGTATTTATTTTTTTCTTTTGTTCGCTTTAACTAAGTGGTGGCTTACGAAGAAAAATAATAGGGAAATTCCTAAAAAAAAAAGCTAAAAAATGACAGTACACTGCAATCCGGCTGATAGTCGTGTTGTGAAGATTGCATATAATCAAGGGCATTTTGTTTTTAATGTGTTTTTGAAATAAAAAATAATTAATTAATTTAGCAAAAATTTTAATGCATCGGTACACCGATGCGTGCCGAACATGTGTTCACAATGGGAATCGGAAATCCGAGCAATGCCGGGTACTATCGCTCATTCAAGAATAATTTTGAAAGTTTATGCTTAAAACTTTTATTTCACAGGTTCGATTGATCTGTATTATGCTTATATGATGGAGAAAAAGATCATCAACGATGAGACTACTATAATTACTACAGTACATGACCATCAAGTAAATATTTTTTTTAGTAATGATTATTTAGTTGAGATTTATTTGATAAAACATTTTACATTTTGTTGATTTAGGTGTTTGATACTTTGCCTGCTGAATTATTTGGTGAACACGACATCCCCGTTGATATAATTGTGACTCCAACTCAAGTTATTAACATTAAGAGAGAAGCGAAGAAATCCCAAGTCGGAATCATGTGGAATATGATTCATCCTAGGACATTGAATCGTTTACCTTTCCTTGTCGATTTCAGAGATAAGGAAATTGCGTAAGAATACTTCAACCTTTTTTTAATTTTTATAAAGAAATTAATATTGAAAATTCATTTTTGTATTTGAATGCTCACAGGAATGGCAAGCCTTGCGTTTTGAAGGAAGAAAGTTCTGATGTCGAAAGCGGAGGCAGGAGGAAGAATCGATCTGCAAGGTCAAATGATCACAGTGAAAGTGAACACAATGATGTAATAAATATTTTTAATTTTGTTATTTAGTGTGCTTGTATTTTATATTTATTATTATATTATTATATGTTATGTTTTCTTACTTTAGGTTGGAGAAACTGAAGGAGGAATGCGCAATCGTAAGAAGCGATTTGGTAATCCGTACAGGCGTTATCACAAGAGGAATACTAATGATATCGGTAGGTTAATTTTTTCAGATGTACAGTTATTTAATTTCATTCGAAATAATCTCTATAACTAGTCTTAGTTTAATATATAAAGAGCGCATTATGAAAAAAATATATATTTGATATTCGCATAGGTGAAAATGAAGTTGGAGGTGAAAGTGGAAACATTTCACCAGATACTACTACTAGACATAAAAGGCACGTACCATTCCATCGTCTGGCTCCCATAGATTTTAGCATTAAGGTTTGTTTTTGATAGTTTTTTTTTTTAATTAGGGTTAACGGTTTTCAATATGTATCATGTTGTATTTCAGTTGTCAAGTATAGACAGGGTTGTTCGCGTCAGAGACTTGAAAAATGCCTTGATTGAACGTAACGTTAAGCCTTCATACATCACATGGAAGGTTAGTTTTCGTTGAAAAATATTGTATTCGATAATATAACGCATAAATTTATATGGTTTTGTATCTTTCAGGGGTATAAGGGTTTCTGTTATTTACATTTTGCAAAATCTTCTTCTCCTTCGGTAAGCTTAATTTTTTTATTTAATTCTTATAATTTTTTTGATAAATATCTACATTTATTAATTGCTATGGATTTTTAGGGTGAAGGAGAGAGCGATTTAACTCCAGATTCGATTATAAACGCTCTCGCTGAATTGACTCTTCAACCCACTGAGGGCAACGAAGAATTCCAAGAAGCACCGCAGCCTAACAAGGTGTCTGTGGAGTTGATGAAACCTTCTTCGCAGACCAGAATCGAAACTGCTGATGAAACAGCGGTTTAATTTTACTTTAGTTGTAATATTTTTAATACTATTGTGACAATTGTGATTATAAATAATATAATAAATACTAGTGTTACGTAGTGAAAGCAAATTGTGATAATGTGAAAAATGTTTATTTTATTTTAGTTATCTAGTTTTTATTTTTTCATACTTTTATGAAGTAAATAATTTTATTTTAAGAAAAATTTTCAGCTGTACATTAGATTATCGCTTCAACATTTTGGTTTTTTTTTAAACGGATTTAGAATACCTACATGCCGGTAATGTAAGCTTACTATTAGTATAATTTTATACTGCAGTACAAAGTATTTTTGTATTATATTACAAACGTTAACTGTTTAGTATTATGCAATCATAGTTTTGTATTCTGTGTGAATATGAAACCTGTTAAAGCCAAAATGAACATTGAACTTCACATTATTGCAGTTTTTGGTACATAATAGTAGTAGTATTTATATTTATATGATAATGCTCAGTTGTCCAAACGATTGTGATAGAAATTATGCTTGCTATTTTTATTTGAAACTTGATTTTGTGCTATTATTTTACAAGCATTTTTTATCACATTCACATGTTAATCTACGTAATCCGCTAGACATACAAAAAGCTAGCTATTTTTGTATTTTATACACATTTTTCTCTATATTTTTTATGCTTTCAAAAATACTCTCACCTAAGATGCATTCTTTTGATTTTCCAAATTCGATTGTAAATATTTCTATATTTTACATTACGTTCAATACATCAAAAAAAATTACTTTTTTTTTTCAAATTACACAACTACCACTATTCTGGCATAATACCGTAGAATAAATCTATTTTAAGTATGTGGAAGTGTAAATGGTGTATAAAAACTTTCTTAGATTTAAAAAATGCGCACAATTGTAATAAATTTATTACAAATATATTTTCAACATTATTGAAAAATATTTTTGATTTGTAATATTGCAATCATTTCCTTGAAATTGTGTCGTGTTTGCAACATAGTAATTTAATGGTTATAAAATTTTAAAAATATATTGAAAGTGATATAATTTAAGTCAATATTCCTAATAGAGTTGTATATTCTGTAAGTTGTAATAAATATTTTCAAAAAAGCTATTAAAATTGTGAATCTGTCAGATTAACATATGATATACACTTTGTATATTAATATGTGGTAATTATAAATTTATATGAGAGAACGCACAATGATATTAGGATTAGGAATGTATATCCTTTCAATAGATTATTTTTATGGAAAACGAGTTACGTATTATTAGTAAATGAGTATTAACATTCAATTAATATATTTTTATATATCCTCTGACTCGATTCGAAGTCTTGCTTGGTCATATTTACTAATGTGAAATTTATTTCGTGTTTACTCAATACGGGCTGATTCTGTTTTACTTATAGTCTTTCGCTACAACTTATAACATTTAATAATCTCTCGTAAGCATATTGATATGCATGAATTTCGTAGTTGTTTCCATGATTAGTATGAGGGTTATTTCCATTATATAATTGTATTGTCATCTTATGTATGATCAGAGAAGAAATGCGAATTCTCGGGTTAAATCTCGTTTGATTTACAATTTATTTTTATTTTTCAATAGCTATGCATATTTACACTTCATTTTTCCATTTAAGTGCAAATTCGTTGTGTTAATCTTTTCAATTGTGATTTGTATTTATTAATATTGTAAATAATACATAGGTTTAATGTCATTTTTCTTGAATGATTTTCGAGGTTTTTGAATTCTAAAAAAATTAAAGACTGCTGTATCTTTTGACAAATATAGATGTAATCGATTATCTAAACTTTTTAGTTTATAACATGACAATGCCATGTTGACTTTAAAATTCTTTACACGTTTATATTACAGAAGATATGCAGCTTTAAAAGTGATTTTTACGTCGTACTTAATTTTCGAATATCGGTACGCAACATTACAAAATACTCTTTCCAAATTGCCTTCATTTTACGATTAATACATAGTTTGAACACATCTGTATCGTAATTTTAACTCTGTACACAAAGATGACATTTTTATTTTTACACTTATCTTAATTCATTGTTATTTAACAAATTGTAATTAAGACCTTATATTATAAAATAAATATTATTTGACCTATAAACGTTTTTTACTTTTTCTTACAATGTAATCTAAACGACTTGATTTCTAATTGAAAAATAATATTACTATGAAATTTTTAATTACCATTTAATATTTTTTTTAAATACATTCAGATTGGAGTAAAATATGATATATAAAAATGTTGCATAAATATTATATCATCCATGACTACACCAGTTGGCTAGAATCTATAATATTTAATATAGTTTATTTTTATTATCGGAATATTGTATTTTTTTTTATTATGTACTGAGGAAATATAAAACTAATTTTCAGATTTGAATCTGTTTAAAGTTGGCCACATATATGAGAAATTATAATAATAAATATCAAAACTTACAAATTTCATAATGAAATAAATTTGAAATTATTATAGAGCTAAAAAGACAAGATTAGATAACTTTATATACATTCACTGTTTATTCAACATTTATTCGCAAAAAAATAAACAATTTATAATCCTCTAATATACATACATTGTTTACAGTTAGTTGCATAGTTTCAAGAATCGTGTTAAACTTTTATTGTTAGAAGTATTGGACAGGTGTGAGGATGAACATTTTGAAAAATTTGTGTCAGGAGTTTCAATCGAGAGTCGAGACTTAAATAAGAGAAGAATGATAATAGATTTATGGTGACTAATCGCTATGAGCGATTCTCTTTGCAATATACTAGTTTATAACATTTAGGAACGAAGGTAAAAAAATAATATAGGACTCTTTACTAAACTAGATTTAAATATAGTTTTACATAGATATACATATATGGGTACTTCTGATTCACCTATTAATTGAATTAATTCAAACAGATAATTTTTTATTCATACTCATTGTCAATGGGATTATCAGAAGTATCCGGTAAAAGTACAAATGCTCACAGCTTTAAGGCAATATTTAGCATATATAAATATACTAGTGATCCATTGGGAAATATAATAAAATACAAATAAGCAATAGATGATTTTAATAGATGTATATGTTATAGGCAAATTATAACGGCAGGCATTTTCCAACTTGATCACTAACTAGAACTGCTAGTATGCTTTA
>JAOXNN020000084.1:1929724-1949064 GCA_028571205.2 Hydropsyche betteni
ATTGACACAATTACGACATATAGGCGAAGCCAGAGGCAGTAGGTAATAAGCATCATATTATAGACGTTAACTGTATATGCAAATAAAGACCATATCCGCGAAAAAGTCACGAGCGTCATCGACACAGACGAACAGACAAATCCGCTATTATATATAGGGGATAGGGGATAACATTCCTCAAATGATCGATTAACCAAAACAATATACATATCGAGATTATATTTTAATAAATTCTTCGATGGGTATATAAAAATTTTCATTAGTCAATTTAATTATTCAAAATATAAATAATAAAAATGGGTTAAGTTTTAACCATAATTTTTTAAAGGATTATGCAAAAATTTTCAAGGAACACGTAAAATTTATACGTGAACAAAAACGAGCCGGAGTTTATTACCTTCGTAGACGTAATCAGATACATTTTCACAGGATTACCAAAGGATAGTGGGATGTAAAACGGGCACCCACCGGAAGGATTTGCCGATTAATAACAATGTTAATAAAACGAGGATCTGGAGGGATCCTAGATCCTGTACAGACACAATCTAGCAGGAATAGGCGGGCATTAATCATCGTTACACGCGAAATTTGATTCGCCCTGTTCCCCGGCGAATATTATATACACAATATTAATGTATGGCGTATCGTCGATATATTATATCGGAGTGGATACTTTTTCGCTGATTTATCGCATCGTCCGATACGTGACGTGGAAATGATAAACTTGGACGGATTCGGTTAATTGTTTTCGTGTTGATCGGTCGCGGTTTGTGTGGATCTATAAATTCGTTTGTGTTTGATAATATTTTGAATTGATGTTGTGTTGGGGTTTTGAATTAATCCGGATTAGTTTAAAATTTCGTGAAAGCTCGAACGTGTGAGCGTACCCGAATTAACGACATGTCGGAGATTATTGTTTGTACTTTAATTTTCGAAGTAATCTCATAATGTACATATATTCGTAATGGAAATTTCGTGCGGATTTATTTCAATTTCGCTTTAAGTTACTGTTTTTGAAATATTCGTAGAAAAAAAAAGTCAGATTCATTGAGCACTCATTAAATATTGAAATTTGAGTGGAACACTTTCATCATTGTAAAAAGGTGTACAAGTTGTTTTTTTAAATGTATTTTGATTCGATTTCACGAATCAATAGTATTATATATAAATAAATAAAAAACGAAACGAAAATTCATTAGTAAATATTCTTTGAAATCATATTTATAGATCTCGTTGGGATAGTGCAAAATAAACAGCGACTCTCATACAAAATAAATAGAAATAATTGAATTCTACATTCCAGTTGTTTTTCGAATATTATTTTTATTATATTTCTGCATCAACAAAACACTCTACCTCTGAAATGTTTGACGAAACGAAAGCGCTTCGTAAACTTTCCATTGTTTGTTTTGTATAGGCAACAATGCATAGTTAGCCGAATAAGAGATTGAGCGCGATTCGACGGGAAAAGTTCGCAAAAACGACGACCAATCCAGATAATTGTAGTTTTGAGAAATCGAACTTTCCCACGATGAAAAACGATGAAACTGTAGCGAAACGCCGACATAATAATAAAAATACGAAAGGACATCGCGAACAAAAAAAAACCCCTCTATTTTCTCGAGCGTGAAAATTTGCCATACGTATTTTCTTTGCAAACAGTCAGCCAGTCGCCTGTCCGGAGAATTTTCGCAATTTTTTCCTCTTCCATACACGGTTAAGTATATATTTTTATTTCATTTTACTCTTTATTTTTGCGAGGGACAACAACCTATTCTATTTCGGGTCTTAAATCCGAGACTGATTGCAGTTTCGGCGCCTGAAAGGAAAGCAGTTTCGGGACCAATCGGGAACGGTATTTGTTTGCACACAACGCTAAAATTATCCGGTGTGAGTTTTCCGGATTTTTGCTAAATTGCCCGAATATGTTTGTAGACTCCGTAAAAATATCTAATTTTGCTATTTTCTTACTTTAGTTAAAGTTGTTTGTGTACGTATAAAATCGAATTAGGTCGATCTCATTTTGTAAGTGAATTATTGAGTTTGTTATATAATAGAATAAAAATAGTTTCAATGTTGAATATAAATTTTGAATTTATATGGAAATAAAATTATTGATCTATTTTATTTTATTTTTAATTATAATAATGCATCAATTTTAAATATTATAAGGTAAAGCTGAAGTTGCGCTATATGTTAAATTTAAATTGGCGTCCTATATACGAACCGTCAGATGACAAATCTTGTGGATTTGTATCCAGTGTTAAGTATGGTCAAATTATTATAAAATTGTACTTATTGTCGATCCGAGTACCGGAACGAGTAAGATACGTTTAGGATATATCACAGAAAAAAAACCTTTATTCATGCATTCAGTACCAAACACGTTTCGATTTTCGACGATTGTGAGACCATTCGGCATTTAACAAATGCGTTTAGTTTTACTGACTGAGAAATACGGCCTGGCCAATACTCTATGTTCAGTTTTTCTAAAAGGAAAATGGAAGTAAACATTATAGAATTTTAAAATAGTATAGATCACGCTTTAAATTGGTTACAAATCCACACAATTTGACAATTAGAGGTTTGTATACAAGGCGCCGACTTAAATTTAACATACACGTATAGCGCAACTTCAGCTTTATCTGTTATTATATATGTTTGAAAAGAATAACATGAAAAAATATGATAGACAGGTAAATAATTTTCGAATCATCGTTAATAATATAATAATAAAATCTACAATTAATAATTAAAATAAATAATAGCTCTCGCAAATGATAAAATCACAAGTTAATACGCGACAGTCGCACGCGCGCGCGCCATTGTTCCTCCGCCACGATTTGAACACACAACACCGAATAACACATTTATAATACAGAATAATACATTTTACAATATCCTAAGACAATGGCGTCCTGGCGCTGCGCGGGATTAACTCGACATAAACACAATTTAAACGGCCGCAAAAAGCAAAAGCGAAAGCCGCCCTCTTTTCGCTGTCTAAATCGAATTTTATTGCGGTCGTGCTTTTGTCGTTGGCGCCCTTTTTACAGATTTTTATTGCAAATCCGCTTATTTACAGCGCGCGGTTTTCGCGAGATTTCGGCGTTTTCAGGTATAAATTCATCGACGTTTCGTTCAATAAATATTTCTGGATTGTCTTGGGCACACCTGGCACGCGTCATATTTCAAGTTTCCATTTCGTCGTTTTTTTTTTTGAGATGCTGTTTTCTATGGAGGTTCGAGTTCTGTTAAGGAATTCGAGGATTTTTGCGTCGACGTAAGTTTATGTGGTCGTTTCTTATTCGGGGGTCGTATTCGGATTTAGCGTTTATCTCGCGTGAAAATGATGGAATATGGATTTGTTTTGTTTTGTACGTGCTTTTAAAGAGATTTGCGAACGTGCGTGATCCGCGATTATAATATGCAAATTTGATACAGTTCTAATGCGAAATTGGTACGTAAGCGAAAAGTAAATGTAATTAAGATTATATTAGGCTTGAGTCTGGGCCGTATCTTGCGAATAAATATTGGTGTAATGTATCGAGTTAACATTTTTGACGCAGTAATGACTTTATAACTATCGCGAAATAAGTCTCGCGATCGAAATCTTTTTTTGAAATCTAATTAAACTCGCAAAATACACTCGAGAGACTTGGAAACTTGAGATGCTTCATTGCTGAAATTTCGAAGGGAAAAAAGTTTGATCTTCTTTCGCGAGATGTAAATTTAAATAATTTGCAAATATTTACGAAAGTTTGGCAACTTTGCCAGAATGCATTAAATATACATTAATCGTTTAATTCTTCTTAATCAAGTTCGCATTAATTGCTCACATTATCAACTGCAACGAAATATTTTCTAAAATACGAAAAAATATAATATTTATATACGTAATCGATAATTTTCGATTCAATATTATCATTAACTAGTATATAGGCCCGATATTAATAACAGCAGCTGTGGTTTTGTTAAGAAATGGAAAACAATAAAATATGAAAACCCGATTGTGTGAACTCGAAATATGTACCCGATTTGAATATTTAATATTTGATTAATAAAATCAAAATAGTTCATTTGTTTGTTTGCGACATATAGGTGAAGTTAGAGGTAGAGGCTACCCAATGGCTACTCGATTCAAATATTTAATATTTAATTAATAAAACCAGTTCATTTGTTATTGAAACAATTACGACATATAAGCGAAGCCAGAGGCAGTAGGTAATAAGCATTATATTACAGACGTTAACTGTATACGCATATAAAGATCATATTCGTGAAAAAGTCACGAGCGTCATCGAACAGACGGACACACAGATACACAGAAATCCGCTATTTTATATAGAGGATCATCATCATCATCATCATCATCAGTATCGTTCGGGTCGTTCATTTAAAAGTCGCAAGCGTCATCGACACAGACAAACAGACGGACAGAAATCTGCTATTATATATAGGGGATCATACTAAAAAAATATTTAAAAATTCAATCCATTTCCTATTTGCATTATATAAAAACCAAAATATATTCATCACAAACGAACCTTGCCTAAAAACAAACCCGAAGAACACCATTGCGGAAAATCGCCTCGGCACCAAATCGAGACTTTCCATCGACTTTTCCGGGCAGAAGTCGCCGGAAATCTTTGACACGACCGTCGTAAATAAAGCCGTTCGACGTTCCATTCGGCGATTTCAATTGCCGCATCGTCTCGACATTAATTAAAACGTCACTTTAATCAATGCAGCAATTTCCGCAGAGTCGGAAAACCGGGGAAAATTTTTCGCTATCCGCGGGCCCGCTCAATTACGCTTTCCCGAAACGGGCGCATGATCGAACGGCATATTTCAATTAATTTCCGTTCGCGACGCTAATTAAAATCGGTGGAGATTTGACGTTTGCATGGCTGCTCTCGCTAAAACTGTGTGCTTAGATGATTTGTCGTTGATTGATTGGCGGCGAAGCCTTCGTTATGGCAATAGTTGTGCTTCCGTTAACAATTATTGGATCGATTTTCATTTTATGGGCGTCTATTGTACGTCGATGCGAAGACTTATATGTTCGATTTGATTTGGTCGTGTGTTTTATTTGTATTATAGATTACTAGTACATAGGTCCAATGTTAATAACATCGGCTGTGGTTTTGTTAAGAAACGGAAAACGATAAAATATGAAAACCTGATTGTGTGAACTCGAAATGTGTACCTGATTTGAATACTTAATATTTATTTAATAAAATCAAAATAATTCATTTGTTATTTGTTTGTGACATATAAGTGAAGCCAGAGGTAAAAGCTACCCGATTCCCGTACTCGATTTGAATATTTAATATTTAATTAATAAAACCAGTTTATTTGTTCATCATCATCATCATTAAATCGCGGTTTGGGTCGTTCATTTGAAAAGAAAAAAAAGTCAAGAACGTCATCGACAGAGATACACAGACAGACGGACACACACACAGAAATCCGCTATTGTATATAAGGGATATTGAGTGTTAGTTACGGTGTTTTTATGTTGTCTTTTTGTTTCTTGTTTCGTTCTGAAGTTTTATGGAAATGCAAATAAACGAAAAGTCTCACCGTCTTCGTCCAAGAGAATGTTGTCGGGTTTGATGTCTCTGAAATATAAGAATGAAATTTATATGTATGTTACATAATATCAACATAAGCGCTTCGGGAAAAATTCAATTCAATAATGTAAAATTTTTGGTAAACTTTTATGTATAAAAAAGAGGATAAAAACCTTGAATTTATAAAAATTGACTAAAGTTTCGGATGTTTTTTTATTTATGGTTAATATCGGCAAACGGGAGATACAAACATAATCACATTTTATGTTAAAGAAAATCATAAATTTGCAAGTAGATAGTAAAAAAAGAAAATTTGGAAACTTGGATCAACTCGATAAACATGATTTCCATGAATAGGCACTATTGTACATGATTTTTTTTGTATATAAAATTCAACAAGTTTGAAACCGAAAAATTCACAGACAAAAATTCAATATTAAATTTTCTTTCACTCAAATCACTCTCGATTCGTTCATATTTATGTAATATTTATTCAATTATTGATCCTGCCTAACACAAAAAAATATCGGAAAACCATAAACATGCCTAGAGAAGACCAATATTTCAGAGCACTCAAGTAATTAGTTCATTCGCATAAAAATGCCCGACGCAAACCAACGCCGATTCCACCCGCCGACACACCGAATGATATATCATCAATTTAATATCGCACAACACTTTTTTTATACCAAAAGGACTTCTTTTACACCTACCTGTCCATATTATACGGATCGGGGGAAAATAATAACGGGAACGTGTTGCGGTTGACAGGACAGTGCGCGAGGAAGTGCGAAAACGGAGCCGCACAAAAATCCTTCAACTTTAATTAACTTCTTCGCGACGTCGAAAAAGGATAAAGTGGAAACGGGAGCTCTATATATTATCACGTCGTATGATATATAGGTACGGTGGTTCGGGTGGGAAAAAAAGGAAAATAATTCTTTGGAGATTGTGGTGTCAAATAGACAATGGCGATGACTGCGCTCTCGACTTCTCGAGGCTCTCGTTCGAAAGTGAAAAAAGAAAATCCCGAGTTTTCATATTAAACTTTATTCGAATACGATGGTTTCGTTTCGGAGTGAATATGCTTAAAGAAGAGTCGTGCGAATTATTAATATTAGAATGAAATTTAAAAAAGTACGCGTCTGCCGTCTGTACTTGAAATTATCTCTAGATTCAATAATATGATGAGTCGTATGAAAAAATTAATAATTACTTTGTTTGATATTATACGGTAAATCTCCGTATATCGTTCAAATGTATTCAAATTTAAATAAAAAAAATAATAAATGCATTTAAAACGAGCAGTTATCACGTAAAAATGTCAAAAAAAAAATTAAATTGAAATTGAAAAACCTTAACCCCCTATAACGTGGAATCTATCTTAACGTTTGACTGTACATTTCTTCGAATACTTTATAAAACATACACTTAAGTTATTGGAAATATAGATTATATTTTAATTAAGATTCAAGTGGAGTCGCAAATAAATATCAATTCAGAATGTATTTTATGAAAAAAAACCACTCCATTTATTTTGAGAGCAATATAAGATAATTAAATTGGAGAACTATAAAAATTATATCAAAATGATCCAATTGAAAAAACTAAATATAAAATACTAAATGCTCAATTATAAAAAAAATATAAACACATAAAATCCTTACTCAGGAAAAATTACATCACACCGCAAAACGACCTTTATTTATTACATTTTTCCCGCAACAAATTACAACAGAGCCTCAAGTTACGCCAACAAACGTACTTTCACAAACGAGAAATTATGAAAGGAAAACAACGTATCCTTGGCCGATATAACACACACAGTCCAAATGTAACCTCGCGATTGCGTTTGATTAAAAAGAGCGATCCCTCTTTGATTCCAATGTTCAATTGAAGCCCCATTGATTCATGGGGTCCAAAGGTCTAGGCCCGAAATAAAGCGCTACATATTAATTAACGATTTTCGAGTTGCGTTGAAAGGTCACCGATATTCGACGTGGGCCTCCTTTGGAAATTCGATTTTTTGGGTGTACAAAATTGTGCTCGCGACGGCGGAAAATTAAATTTTAATTTCGGTTTGAATTATGAAGGGGCTCCGTTTGTGTGGTCGAGCATTATGTGTCGGTTCGGATCGGTGTTCGAGGAAATTCATTAATTTCTGATTTGAATGTGCTCGAGTTACGCTCTGTCATTTGTCGTTGGTACCCGGAAATGGGATGTTGCGAATTTCTGAAGGTTTCCGAAAAATATATCAATACGAGAAAATATATTTTTTGATTTTTCTTATACTTGATTGTATAGATTTATGGAATGTTATTATTACGGTTTATTCACGGATTTAATATCAAATATGTTAGGTAATATTATATTTTGTCGCATGAAAAAAATATTCCTTAGAATCAATCAATTGTGTGAAAATAATATCGTTATTATAAGTGTGATGTTATATTGATATCATTTATTTGATGTATTTTTATTGTTACACGTTTTAGATATGGAACCTTTCTAATGGTGTATGTGAATGATTAAATAATAAATATTCATAAATATAAAAATATACAAATTTTAATATTATAAAATAAACAAGAGCCAGATATAAAAATAAGATATGAAAAATGTAATAAACTAAACGTTTTTACATACATACTTCATATTACGCAACACAAACGAAACACGCGAACTTTTCCAAGAAATCTCTCGAAAATAAACAACTTTAAATATATGCGAACAAGTTGATTTTTGTCACGAAGCCTTTTGAGAATCTCGTCGACTCCAAATTGTACACATATTATATATTTAGAACACACTTTTGCACATTTCGCGAATAAATTAGCATATTTTAGCACAACGCCGCACGACACCGTTGTCCGGAGAACACTTTCCTATCCATATTCCATTATACACTTTATATATAATATATTATAATAACCGAGGAGGCGGCATATTGTAGGACAGCCGCGAGATTTTCAATAAGGCGACGGACATTCCAAAGGACAATGCAGGACCTTCGTCAGGAGCTGTCCACCGCTTTCCCGGGAGACTTTTCCCGCGAATTTTCCGAGGACTTTCCCTATCTCGGACCTGTTGAGTCCTCTTGATATAAAACAAGAGAAAGCGGGAAGGATTCGTCCCGAGGGCAATATAGCGGTGTAAAAGATGGATAGTTGGGGAAAATTTTCAATGTTGAGTCGGGAAAGCGGAAAAGCGGGTAGATACTCACTAACGATGCCCTATTGTATTGGGAAGGCTCGTCTAGGAAGTTTATTGTCGGCTTTTCATAGAAAACATGTGGAAAATTCTAATGTAAATTTTTTATGCTTGCGAAATGAATTTTCAAATGCGCTCGAGTTTCGAACGTTTGATGGCAGATAAAATGAATTGAATTCATTACTGAATATAGATAATATATTTTTAAATGTAATAAAAACATAAAAAGTTTAAAAACACAACTTCCTATGAAAATGAATCTAACTTTATACATGCTGAAATATTTTTTAATGTATTTAAATTTAAATATAAACATAAATACTTGTAAGATTTTTTTTTACATTTTCTTTATATTATATATCGGTATTCGTGAAAAGATGAAATATTTTCATAAAGTTACTCAAAATCTATCAAAGTTTGTGATATATTTGAATTTAGTTACATATTCCGCGCACATACGGACAAACTTTATAAATTCGAACAGGGATCACTTTTTTTTGGAAAACTCGGCTAAGTAACCATAATTTTGACTTGTATGAAAAACATTTCAATTTGAAGTTTATCAAAACGCGAGATGGATAAATTATATTTTGAGTACATTATCATTTAAATTGAAAAGAAAGCTTTCGAAGGAAAAGTAGGTCATCGCCCACGTACACTTGAAGGCACGTTTCACTTCTAAGCTAAGCAAAGTCATAAATTATTATAGTAGTACCCATTTTCATGGGGAAACACATAGCGCATTAAAAAAAAACTTATACGTGAAAGATGTTCGAAAGAATACGCGGAAGAGCGGAGAAAATTCCCATTTTAATGGCTCAAAATTTACGAGCTCACTCTGAGAAAAATGTTCTAATTGCACGCGAAAAGAGTGTTATTTTTTTCTTCTATTTGCTCGGAGAAATCTTCGAGATGAAAATTAATAAATTTACGTATATTATTCACGAATGCTAATGAATGAAGCCGGCTATTCGAGCTTTGATGTTGTCGGTGCAAATTTAATCTACTATCCGACATACCCTTTTACATGTTATTATCCTTCGGTTAGCCGGAAGGATTTGAACATGCGAAATAATACGTGTCTATATGTTGAGAATATCGAAATTTATCGGTTTAGTTCAACGGTTTCGGCTTTTTGTACTCGAGGGAACAACAAAAACCTGAAACCAACACGAGCATGGACTTTTATTATTTAAATATTTTTATACAACCGTTGAAACGAACGGAAGCAAATAATATGGTTGAACGAACCGGCAATTTTTTCATATATTATATTTAGAATTCCATTATTCAATTTATATTAACGACCGTTTACGATATAGTGTTTTTCGTCTTAAAAATTAATTTGAAAACTTTTTCGATGAATTTACGAATAGATTAACAACAACTACACAAACTGCGTTTATGGACAGATTTTGAAATTTCCCTTTATCGTCAAATAAATCATCGTTTCTGTGTATATCCAGACACGATGGCACAGAACGCTGTCTCTCACTAAATCGAATAAGGAAGTTAGTGGGAAATTGGCAAAACACTGAAGTCCCAATTTTCGTACAAGCTAGTAGCAGACTAAAATTTGCAGCATAACTTTATAAAATTTGCTCGTCTTTGCTCATAGTTGGAACGAAGTTAATGCGAAAACCTTAGTGGAACAATGCCTTGTTAGGATGCATACGATACACAATATTTCAGTACATATTAAAACTTGTAATTAACGTTTGTGTATGGTGTAATATGCCTTGAAACTATCTTAATTTGAATCTTAAGGGGGCTAAAATTGTCTTATGTTCTCAAACTTTATTGTTGATAAAAGGAAAACGTTTATATGTCAAATTGAATATTTCAATTTTGAAATTTAATTTGTTTTAAAAATATATTTTTTCATTTTTATTTACAAAATATAAATATAAAAATGAGCCGTATATCGCTAAAAATTTAATTAATTTTATTCATGCATTTGTCAAATACAGATTAGCTTCTTGTGACAGTTCCCTCTTCTTTTATGTATTTGGGAATTAATCACCAGTTTTGCCAACCGACTATAATTTTAATCGAAAAAAACCATCAGGTTTCTTTTAGGAACACTGTACATGCTAAAGTGTATAAAAATTCCGCGGATTTCGATAGAATTGACCTAATTTTTGCTGATGTATTGATTATATTTAGGCAACAATATGTCATATTTGTGGGTATTGAAGTTTTGACATACAAAAGTTAATTTAAACCGAAACATTTTATGTCATACTTCGAAAAATATAATTGAGAAGCTCGATCTAAAAAAATATATATATTAAAAGCCTCGTATTCACAAAACGTTCCTCGTATAAAATTATTATTTTTATACTGTATTTGTATTGTTTATAAATAAATAACAATTTAGTACCGAATATAGCACAAAACACAAAAACAGAAATTAAAACACCCCAAAATCCGCATCCCTCCGAAAATAAAACACTCGAACCGACCGCGATTCTATATAAAGACGAAAAAGAAAAATAGCACCGACCGCGCAATAATCTCACCCGTCCATTTATTATTACGAATGGCTCAATTGTGACGTATCGACTATCCATAATAGCCCACGTCGAACCAGAAGCCAAGAACGTGAATTTTGGCGGGAATTACGGTTATGGATTTAACGAGCGTTAATTATCTCGTTACTCTATAATAGCCTGCGACACGATACGCGAATAACAAACAAGGATTCCTCTTATTAACGGATCGCAAACATGGCGCATTGTCGCATTTCGAGTAACATATGTGTATAATAAGTTATATAGAGACGTGAGATCGCGAAACGATGATTTTGTAAACGTTTGTTTATCGCGAAAGTGGAATGTCGGTTTTTGGGGAAGTTTCATCGCTTTTCAAAGCACGAACAAATTTTGTTCGGTGCACGTTACTGTTGAGTGGTGCTGAAGTTTTAGAGCTTTGAAGCGGAAACGGAAACAGTTCGGAGCGTATAGTTTTTATGGGGCATTCTTCGGTTTATCGGCGTTGAAAGAAATGGTTTGAATATTATACATTCGGGACTCGTATAACTCGGTTTTATATAATAAGACTTTTATATAATGCGGTTAATGAGTTGTGACCTATTTTTGTACAACACGTTTTATATAACGCGGTTTAAGAAAAAAAAGAATGAATTAGGCAATGCTTTAATTACGTACATAAATTGTTTTTGGGCAAATACGAATTTCGACATGAATAAAAATGCATTATAAGTGCTTAAATTGAGATTCTTAATGAATTTCATGAGTTCATGCATTATAAGTGTGTAAATTATTTTTTAACGAATTTCGCATGTAGTTTGGAAGTTATATTTGTCAATTTTTGACCATATCTTAAGGAGTTTATATGTTGTTTATTAGCATATTTTTCTATCTGTTAGTATATGCAAATTTAGATGATGTAAAGGAAAGTTGTTTGTAAAAATAATCAAACATAACCTCTTCGCAACACACACATGTAAAAACTGCGTAAAATTCTTTAAGAAACTAAATTTGCGGACTTGTGTTGCAAAAATTAACCGTGAAAAACATTACGAAATTTAACTAAAGAACCTATAATGTATTTTATGTAAATAAATATTTTCTGTATCAACAAACTTCGATATTTTTTTATAACAAAAACCCAAATTTTGCAAACTTCAAACTTCCTATAACACGAATTCGTATTACACCACGTTTTTGCGAAACTATATAACCGTATAATACGAGATCCAAAAATATTATGACAGTTCAAAAAATATATATTTCGATTCCATATCAAATATTTCATTTTTATGACAGATTTTAAGTCCGATAAAATCAGCACGCGCGTTCAATATTGGCAGAACGATCTTCCAAAGATCATAGATAGAGTAAGTTTTCGTCTTTCAAAGGCAAAATTGAAGTTCAAGCATGCGACATGAATCATTGTGCAAAGTTTGTTCGTCGAAGTTTACTCGTGATTCATACTGTGCCGGACTACAGGGTGTCCCAACGAAACGAACCAAAGAGCAAAGAACGGAAAGTCGCAACAAAAAGCCGTAGTACATAAAAAAAATATAATCAGCCTCAAACAAAAGGGTCGCCGTGCCTATACGTGGACGTTTCCGTATCTTATTATACGTCGTAGATGAAAAAAACAAGGTTGTTTATTACCTGTGAAGTATCCTCTTGCCGTGTAAATAGTCGAGGGCCGTCGCTAGCTCGTATACCAAGAGTACTACAGATTCTTTGCTGAAGACGACTTGATGCTGGATGTGATATCGAAGGTCTCCGCCCAACAAGAGGTCAGACACCATGAACAAGTCTTCTTCGTCTGTGGATGAAAAAATGTTTTGTCAATTTGCGCTTTTTCGATGAGGGGATATATTGGATTTTTTGATGAAATACGTATCGGGTTGAGATGATGGTTTTTTTTAGTTGAATGTGTATAGTTTCAGTATTTTTTCAGTTTTTTGTGGAAATATGTTGAAATAAATTGTGAAATTTCATTATTTTTACAAATTTGCGTTATCGATGAAAGGTTTCAGCGTTGAACATAAATAGGTAATCACTTTGCTAAAATTGTTTACATTTTCGCTAGAGCCGAATCCACAAACTTCACCTTGATAAATAACACGCAAAACGTGTATTTCAAACAAACTTTTACACAGCAAAAACTAACTATTTTAATTCAATTATTTTTCAAAAACTTTCCACAAACTAATACCCATCTCAGAGCGAAACATTCACGCAAACACTTCGAGAGTCTATACAATAATTCCACCCTTTCAACCGCAACAAATCTTTCACGGCTCACCGTCAGACTCAAGTAATTTAACATATATCATACTTACATAAGTTTATAAAACACATCAACAGCAAAAACCGAAACATCATTTATTTCGCACTGTAATTGACACGAAGTTGATACATGCACACGTCAAAGTTGCGAACACACTCATTTTTCAAACGATCGTCAACACTTTCGGCGAAATATACCCGAATGAATATAAAGCGAAATTCGGGAGATATTCGATATGACATCTACGTTGAAACACGATTTCATAAATTCGAGGATTTCGAAATGACGTAAATGTCAAACGAACATTCGTTTCGTGCTAAAAATGATATTTTTAAACATTCGTGAGCTCTTTTAATTAAATCCAATCGGCTGATTTGAGTCTCACAATTGCTCTAGAATGAAAATAATATGGCTTAATTCCATTCGGGTAATTTTAAATCGGTATAAATGTGATCTCTGTCGTATTACAAATCCGATTTTCTATGCAACGTCACAAATCTATGCAGAAACGATTTCATCATCGTATACGACTGTGCCGAGTCTGCAATATAAACGTTTATTCAGCTGTGTTCGTAAAATAAATACTTTGAACCCTGGGGAAGTGTTCTTCTACGGTATATTTTCACACGAATGGATATTAAATATTCCATTCACGAAAAAAATATGAAAAATTTAAGGTGCGTTTATGGTTTTTTACGTTTCATGTGAAAATTCGACGTAAAAAATGCGAATAATAGTGATGTGGTGAAATAAGTTCATTTCACGAACAGGAGTTGTTACAAATTTTAATATGGATATTCATAAAATTTATTTCGTCTAAAAAACTTTAAATAAAAAGTTTGTTCTTTGTAAACTCATAAAGATAAAACATATACTGGATACTTGTATAATTTCATTGTTTTAAAATCAGAAAAAAACACATTTTAATATATACAAAATTGAAAAGTTTTTTCGTCGTGAAATTATTTGACTTTTTTATAACAATTAAATTATTACAAACGTTTTAATTTAAATAAATTAAAAAAATTATTCTATTTAAAAAAATACGAATAATTTAATTTCAAAAATTAATATATTCAAATTATTATTTATTTTTTCATTTATCTTCATCGAATTTTTTAGTTGATTTTAATTTTGTACGATTTTATTTTGTACTAACTGAACCCGGCAGACGTTATCCTGCTAGTCTGTATTATAACAGCTTGATATAATTAACAAGTTGACCTCTGATGGGTTGACCCCTGACGGTTTGACCCCTGACGGTTTGACCCCTGACAGATTGGTCTCTGATGGATTGACCTCTAACGGCTTAACACCTGACAGGTTTACCCCTAACGGGTTGACTCCTTCATGTGTTCTGCATATACCGGTTCCCGATTCTCGTTCCCGATTCCCAGTTCATGTTTCCCGTTGTGAACACGCGTTCTACACACCCACAATCATTACAAAATTAATATGCGACGTGGCGTGACGTGGCATGGCGGTGTAATTTTCATACTAAATTACTTATATTATTTTTTAGATTTTCTTTCGGAATTTCCCAATTATTTTTCTTTGTAAACCACTCGTTAGTAAAAGCAAACAAACGATAAAAATAAATATCCAAATCGGTCAAGCCATTTTTGAGTTTTAGCGCAACATCAAACGACGATTCAAGATAGAAGATAGGAGATTGAAGATTTCGCATTTATTTGGAATTTTTAATTCGTATTTGTGTATAACCTTGGATGCGAGTAAACAAATATATGTATATATTAAAAAAATAAAAAAAATAAACACTGAATATATATATTCGGCATCGGATAACATTTCCCTGATCGCACATCGTAACAAGCGAACGTTCGGCTCCAACCCGCAAAAGAAACTCGTTCGAAAAACGATCGGAAAAACTTATTTTAAGCCGACTTCGAAACGAATTAGTCCATCTTGAAAAGCGGCGGAAGAACAGCTAGTTCGTACAATTTCGTTAGATTATTCCTACGTTGTCTTGTAACGTCGTTAAGTCGCTTCGGAAAGTCGAAAGTCTACCTTATAATTACGGACCCCTAACGGATAACGGTCGTCGCCATGGGGAAATTTCGCGGAAAATTCCGTACACAATAAATAACACGTGAAAGCAGTGGAAAGTTATTTAATCGGCACTTAAAATAATTTCGGCTAAATTGTCCGCTTTTAATACGAGTTCCGCTCGGAAGCGCTTAATAAGATGGGACGCAATTTATTAAAATGCACTGCGAAGTTTTTCCTTGGAAAATGTTTTTCTATTTCGGAAAATGGGTATGTGGATATCAATTTGTGTATATTTTGTATGATTCATCATCGTTGAAGATCCTCTTGGTGTTATATGGCCTCCTTTTGTTTGAAATGAACTCGATGTTAATATGATTGATTGTTTGTGTTAAGTTTTGGCGAGTTGAAAGGTTTCCGAGTTGACAATATGTTTTAAGTGAAATGTAAAAACGAAAGAAGTGTAAGATTACCAAGATAGAAAGTTTGGTAAACAATGAGATTTCTTATCCTTAAGACGGATTAAGAACGATGTATTGTTCTAGATAAGATTACGTTGTTACTCTTGTATCTTCTCAAGTTCTATATTGTAATTCAGATAATAAGATAGGATTTAATAGCGATTAACCAAAAAACGGAAACAATACACAAACATATTTTTTTGACAAAAAATGAGAAATATTAAAATTAATTCAGTCGAATTCGAAGTATTATATAAATAAAGCCACTTATAAAGAACACAACATTATATTTTCTGAAGCATTATGTCAGAGCAATTTTCTCATATTTCGTATTATACAAGAAAATTTTAGTTAGTACATAGAAGGGTATTTTACATAAAAAGCGGGTTATAAAAGTACCTCGGAAGCGTTTTCTTTATTCGTTTTTTCTCTCTTTGTTTACTCAAAAGAGATCCATTGCGTAGTGCTTTCATTCGGCGTCTACACCAAGGCTTCATTAATTTCAATGCGAAACAATCTTAAAATACACGCCGAAGCCTTCGAACCGATTATATTTACATCACTCGAAAAAACTTTTATTAATAAACCTCATACAAACGTATCGAATTAAAATCGTATAAACTGTTCGCGCATTGACAATACGAGAGTATTTACGCAATCCCAATATATAAGGCCATTTAAGGGGTCCGTAATAGCTAAAGTTTTAATAGAAAATGTTTTTAAATGTAAGCAAAGTTCGCACACTCGAAATAAATAACAAAGTTAAACATTCGGGAATTCGTCAGTTCGGATTCCTTAATTTTTCATTAAAACTTCGTGTATTTGCACAGCAAAACCCCAAATATACCCGCGCATTGTGTAACCAAAGTGCAAACAAATAAAACCTCCTTCGATATTTATGTGGAAACCATTGTTCATTCGAACTGCTTTCACCGCAATACACATCATTATTTTATACGTTTTAACTATTCATCGGTTCTATGAAAGCGAATTTCCGATACTGGAAACATTCAAACTATATTCTGATCAGAATTGCAATATGGAAATATTTCATTGAATAAATTTACATAATTAGTGAAATTTTAATTAAAACGGGGATAATAAAGACCGTTTTTATCGCCCATTACGCCATTGTTTTCGGTCAACGTTACACTTTCCCATAAGTTGCTTTCAACAAAACGCGGCACACGAATAACCGAAAAAAATGCCACAGATTAAGTACGCAAAAAGGGGGAAATAATCTTTTCACAAGAGTTTAGTTCGTATCCGTTTTTAATGTCGACCCGACGCGAAAGTTTCCGCGCAATATATTCAACGTTGCCAGCCTGAATTTTCCTTTTTCCCGGTACACCGCGAAAGCTAAGCAATTTGTCAAATAAATGTTTTCATTACGTATAAGGCTGTCACGTTATCCCAATATTTAACATCGTGAAGGATAGACGCTTGTGTCATCTTAGGTGCGCCTAACTTTCTTATTGCCGAATACATTATGATATTATTATTAGGATAGCACCCCCACTCGTGCGGTGTTGTGTAATGAAATATACGGGTTTGTGTATAATAGGTATTCTTTGAGCCTCTTATTATTGAAAAAATTGTTTTAAGTTTGCATATCGAGAACCTATCATGGCCATATGTCACGTTTTTTCGTTATTTGCATTTGTATTGTAATTTTGGTGTTTTTATTTCACCCGTTTTGGTCTGTACATTAATGATGACAAGAAAAATGTATTTTTTTTGTGATTTTTGTAAATTGAATCTGAATTATTTCCTCACTATATTTATATTTCACTAGTGGATTGCACCCGGCGTTGCTCGGGACTTAAATTTTAAATTAAATATATTTTTTAATATAAATTAATTAAAACAAAAGCATAAAGCATGACAACAAATTGTCGAATCTTAGACTTAGGGCTTAGGGTGTGATTTTATGAATTGGGTAACCAGGGTAACTAAATTCAATGAATTCAATGAATTTTTTTCATCTTAAATTAGCGTTAGATCAAGCTGTAAAATGATTTTAATGATTTAAAACCTTCTCTATAAAAAAATATATATACATGATAATTTTCATAGTAATCGGTTGAACGGTGTTCGAGTGCAACGACCACAAATATATATATATTATATATACAAATATCCATTTTTATATATACAGATTTTCAAAATCGTGAAGTTCTAACCTTTTTGGTATCGAATGTGTCATCAGTGTGACGGCCAAAGTGTGATCGAATTATTTTTTCTATACATTTGTTTTGTATTTGATGCGAATGTGAAATATTGCCATTCTTGGTGCAGTTTTAGTATAATTATAGCAGTATAATTTTGAACCAATTCAATCACATTTTGTCCGTTGTACCTATGGCAATTTCAATATAGAAAATCGATAAGAATCTTAATTAATAATACATCTATAATACATTTTATACATCTAATCAAATTTTCAGAATACTGATTTATATCGAAACCGCAAAAGATCCGAATCCAAATTTTCATACACACCAAAGAAGCGAATCTATTTAACAAACTCCCTCCGCAAACTTAATCAAAATTTCGAAACACTCTCAATTAAAGCATCGGCTCTCCAAACACATAAATTAACACCCGAAATTTTCCATCTAAAAACACAAAGACACCGCCGTCCAGACGGAACATTCGAGCCGTTCAACTCAGAAGATCATATCAATCAAACTCGCGAACTTTATCTTAGCGATTTTCCCGACAACAACGAAGCCTTCAAACCACCAAAGCGGCACCTGACTGCTGTTCAACAATTTCGAAGTTCGACGCCATCACATACACACGGATGGGAGTCCGAAATTCCGAAATATATAATGGAAAAGCGGTTCAAGTTCAAGCCCTGTTAAATGTTAACGTCTGCAAGTCCGGCGGTTATGGTCTGCCGATGATGAGCGTCTATGCGAAATTGCTGCTACTCAAAGTGGCTTTCAAACTTGGAACTATGTTGTATTAAATATTAGATGGAGTCTAGGGTATGTGTGTGTGTGTATGAGTGGTATTGAGGCTCTTTTGATCTTTGGTTAATCGAACTTTCCGGTCGACTTTGCATGTGCGTTAGAAGGAAGTAATGCTGTGCGGAGGAAATTGGTGGATGGTTGTCCTTTTATGATTTATAAATATATGTTTTGAGATTTTCGATATTATCTTGAGATGGATTTGAAATAAGGAAGCTTTTGGGGACTTGATTACTTTTATAAATATAGTTTTTTGTAATATTATACTAGTATATAGGCCCGATGTTAATAACATCGGCTGTGGATTTTTTAAGAAACGGAAAACGATAAAATGTGAA
>JAOXNN020000084.1:1949170-1961599 GCA_028571205.2 Hydropsyche betteni
CATGATATTATAGACGTTAAGTGTATACGCATAAAGACCATATACGTATGAAGAATAATTTTATAGACGCAAAAAAATAATCGTATCGACGGGTTGATCATTTTAAAGTCACGAGCGTCATCGACATAGATAGATAGAAACACAGACACACAGATACACAGCACACAGAAATCCGCTATTATATGTAGGGGATTCGTTGGAAAAAATATCTAGGAACTAGATTGGTTTTATCAAGAATGTAAAGGTGAATCAATACAGGGTTCTATGAATAATTTTAAATTGCAAATGTACAAAGACTATTGTCTATATTCGGATCGATTATTATACAAAAAATATTATACGGTACCTTTGAACTATCAATTAATAATCGAACATTTCTGATAATGTCACATAGATAAAACTCATTTATAATCCATTTCGATACCCGACCAGACAGATGGCAAAAAAGTACTACTACGCCAAAATGTTAAGATTCGGTACGGGCCAGTATACAATTATAATTAGGCCAGTATTATAATCATATGTAATTATAGTTATTAAATAAAATTTTCGATGATTTTATAATGTAAATTTTTTTCACATTTTTTATAAAGTACATTTGGATGGAAGTTTTATCCAAATATACTGACGGAATCTATTTCCGATTTTTATACGGTTACAATTCATTTTTTTTACACAGCTCTGGAACGTACACACGTCCCCCGTGTCAAAAGAAGATTGAGCGTATACGGGATAATTTAAGAACATATTCCATAACTAACAAACACATTTTCCATAATTTCTTCAAACGCGAAAACAACCGCATAAATCAAAAAAACAAAAACCATGTTTACCACATTCAGAATTCGAATAACGACCCTCGACTGCCAACCGAACGGCGCACACCACAATTGCGGGACGATCCAGACATACGACAAAACGCAAAAAATGGCACCAGATAAAACATATCACAAAGAGCGTCCAGACTTTCCTTATCGCATTCGCCGCCATTATATCTTCGGCGCACATAATAATCCACTCCGGGCCGTTATCGGCGTTTTTACGGCCGTAATCTGCCCGTTAATTGCGTGTTGCCGCCAAGATAGAGCCGTTACCGAACAAATACACTTCCATTCCGACCATTATATACAGCCTGTGTGATTTATGGCTTGGGAATGCGGGACGGGACGTACCTTGAAAGCTGAACCATAAGTTGACCAGGAAAGGGTGCTCCAATTGGGTCAGGAGCTCGACTTCCCTCAGGACGTTCCTTAAAGCATCTCTTTCTGAACACGCCGCTTTGTTCATGTACTTCATGGCGAACATTTGCTTCGTGTCCTTCTTTTGTACTATGCATACCTGGAAATCGATCAGAGTCTATAATAATTTGATTTCACATATAAAAATATAGAAAAAATCTGATATTAACCCATGAAAATATCAAAATACGGTTTACATTGACTTGAAAAACGACAAAAATTATAAATACAAAAATATATAGTCAAAAATAAACAAATAAAAACTGAAACAAATCGAATGACCGAAAATGTGATAAATTCAAAATTCGTCACATTTGCTTTCATGAATATCGATACATTGTCAAATTTCAGAGTTTTGTAATGTAATGTCAGTTGGTGATTCATATGTAGTTCAAGTTCATGTGTTTCAATATAAAGTAAATGATATATTTGTTGATCATATGTGATGTTTTCAGTTGAAACTAATGCGCGTACGTACGTTTGATAAATTATCTAATTAGTTAAATGTTTTTGCGACTTGTCGCAGTTTTTGAAAATCTCACCTCGGACAAAAGGTCACATACGTTTCATATGTAAACAGATCGATCGAATGTTTTTGTAGCACGATTCAAAGAAATTTCGAACGAAGCGTTTTTTTTAATGTGTCGTTCCATATAAAAAATAAAATAAACCTGTCGATATCAATTGAAAACGTTCATATACAATACGCAATTTTGTTTGAATAAGTATACCGTTGTTTCTTTTTCACTATTGAAACATTGTCGAGCATTGACTTTTTTTCGACGTGCTAAAAGAAAATCGAAACTGTCAACTCAAGAAAATAATAAAACAGTGATTTTATTATGAAATATTGTCATTTTCATTATTCTGATGGAGAAAATAATAAAATAATATTTCTATGAAAAGGGATATTTACTTGGAACGGACGAATATTAAAATTTTCGTTTGCCCACTCGTAAATTTCAATAGAAGTGGACGAAAATTTCACTTTGAAATAAACCGAGTATTTTTCTATTGTAAAAATACATTTTTTTTTTTCATAACACGAAAAGGTAATCCATCTGTTATTCAAGAGCAATATCATATTCGAGTCTTCCGCAAAGTGCTTATACGTATCCCAAAGTTTTAGTCTTCTATTGGCCAAAGTGAGTGGATTTAGCCTTTCGGGGGCGACAAAAACAACAGGCGAATGTCTAACCAGGATTACGGTCAAATTGAGTGCGCACTATAGAGAAGGAGGAAAATAAAGAAAAAATATATAAGGAAGAAAAGGAAAAGTTTTCCCGGGCGATTTCGATGCCTTCTGCTGCCTATACTGCGGTATATGTTTGGCACTTTTGGTGCGTAAAATCGACGGAAATCTCGACAAACCGACACTGAGCTTTTGAAAATACGGCAATGAAACTGAACAAATATTTTATATAAAAGGTAGACGTATGATCCGGTAAAAAACGAAGCATAGCATATTACGAGTGTGTATAACATAGTAAATTTAATAAAAACCACTAAAAAATATTCAACAAACACATAAAAAAACTTTTTATTTTTATATATTTAAAATTCAAACTAAACAGACTTTAAACGTTTTAAATTTTAAATAACACAGATGATAAATAAATGGACAGCGAAAACTGTGTCATTTAACTTTAATTAATTAACCACACACCGATACACCCGGCAACATAATAATAATTAACTCGCAAAGCATACTAGTCACTTCAGACGCTTAAAAGAGACGTTTTTCAGCAGAAAATTAGCGAACACGCAAAGCGGGCACAAAGCATATTTAGAACGTGGGCAATGTTGGCGCAAAGCTTGTACCACGTCTATGAGGCTTGTTTGAGTATTTATCGTCTGGGGTTGTTTGCGGCAAGCCTCGTAAACCTGCGATCCTCAAACGTCCGCGAATGCTGAGATTGTCGCCGGCAAAGTCCACAGGATGTGTGTGCTCGTATAAGGATTTTGGCTGTCGATCGAAATTTGGGATGTTGGTCCCTTTTGATCGAGTCGATTGGATAGGGTTACGCGGGGGAGTTTTGTTGGTTTCTTTGGAATGTTTCGGAGTTGTTGGGAATAAGTGTGTTTGTTTGTGTTTGGAATAATTTCAGGTCTGCGGGTTACAAAATTAAATATTAGCAATGTGAATAAGTTGAATATGTATGAAAGTTGAGATTGTCGTTTGTTAAGTCTTCGTATGCTCAGGTTTGTTTTAGTATGAAAATTAATATTGAGTTCTATAATTATTCGTGTGAAATTGTTTTTAATAAATTCACATGAATTCTATAAACTTTTTTCATATAAAAAAATCAGAAAAATGTTCATCATTTATCATTTTCTATATACGACAACACGCGATGGAATACGTACGAATCAATCATGAAAACGTCGATTTCATATTTAAACATCAATGTGTGACTATTTTAAAATCCTTCCCTGCGAGCAAACAACTCTAAAACAGTCTATATATTATATGTATGATTTCCACGGATATCGCTGAAACGATATCCGGGAAAAACGATTTCAACACGAGCGAGAACCAAACGCAAATCCTCAATCGCTTGCAACACTATATCAATGCACTACAATATTTTATGAATATATCGAACAAAAATAGCACACGAAACGAATCTTTTACAGGTAATCTTTTCAGGAAGAAAATCCGTCGAGCCGTTTTTTAACAAGACGCGTGACCTCATTCATAAATGAATCCGGGACCGGATTTGGGATGTTTTCTTCCTCCTTTCGCACCCACATTTCCGCATTTCTATTCAAAGAACAGTTTTTCAATTTGAGAAGCAGGTGTTCTTGTCGATATGTTTGGAAAGAATGTGTCACCGGGGACATGTTAACACGTGATAGAACGGAAAAACATACGTATGGGGACGCGATATACATACCCAAAATCGCCAAACCCATTACGACAAATTGGATCTAGTTTTTTGACGTTTCGCAAGAGTTTCAATCGATTTTTTTTCTGTGTATATATATATTAACAATCAGGTCTATTTTCATGCGTTTTTTATAATAAAGATAATTTATAGCGAGTCGTCGATTTTTAATCATTTTTCAACAGTCATTCCGCGTTTGCAAGATTGCCGCCCGGCGGTGAGAAGTTCGCTCGTAAATAGTGCAAATTGAAATTTATTACGAAACATTTAAAACGGGAATTCTTTTTTTAATATTTTCCGTTTTGGACGTGGATTTTAAATTTCGTATTTTTTTTTCGACGTAACGGGCTTTTGCGTAAATTGTTTTCGAGTGTTCGCTTGCATGAATAATGTGTGACGCATTTGTAAATTTTTAAGATGCAAAACAACGTTCGAAATATAAATCATTTTTTATATAAATATATAAGTTGATAAAATACATATTCGAGATACAAATAAGCTGCAAACGACCCTTAAAGTACATAAAACATCCTTGATATTGCGTACAAAATGATATTATCAACATAACCGTTGAGTTTTTCGACCTTTTCGGGTAATTGGGATATTTAGAATTTTTTCATCGTACTTATTTGCGTGCCGTTATTTGAATTTCAAATGCGTCCTAACAACATCCTTTGTCAGGGTGTTATGCAAAAACAGCGTATTAATTTCGATTTTCATACATTTTAAAAGGATCCCTTCTTCCTAGTACTGGATAATCCAGTCAAAAGAGCATTGTTATGTGTGGTATGTGAGTCTTTAGGGAAGATTAAATTTTTTTTTCTAGTATGATATTTTTACGAAAATGAGATGACTGTATATGTTCGATCGAAATACAAAATAAATTTTGTACGGGATAAAAATTGTATGAGACGCATTTAGGAGATTGCATGAAATATTCACTATAATATTTTTCGAAAGATAGCGAATCGTTTTCGAAAACAAATCAACTTGAATATATCGTGAAATAATGTCACAGTTAGTTTTTATAAAACTAGTTACTCTTTATATAAATAGAATGAGTTTTTTAAATGGTGCTTACTTATTGCATGACAATAACACTCATTACATTAATGAAATAATATGGAGTAAATGAACATTTATTGTTCTATGAAAACGAGATGAACAATAAAATATTTTGCTGTTTAAATATAATAAATTATTAAAATAAATGTAGTTAAAATTATTGAATTTATTATATGAAATAACAATAATTTCCTATTATTATAATTATTGAAAGTTGAATAAATAAGCATTTAATTTTAGTTATTATTTTTGAAATTCCATTGTGTCCATTATTTGAATTTCCTCATCATTATTTTTAGTCTATAACATTATGCGTGTAGTTAAATAACTTCTGTAACAGAATTAGAAGTAGTTTAATGACCACAAACTTTAATTTTAGCACGAAATTTACTCATTTCAATTAAATCGCAAAATATTATTTGCATCAAATTTACTTTAAATCTACTATACAGTTTGATTCTATCATATGAATATAACAGTTAACACACACCAACTTTATTAATTACTATTTAATTTAATGATGAAAATAAACTTTTTCCCAACGCAAACAAAACTATCAAACCAACAATGTTTGCGTTAACTGAACGCTTTTATATAAAATAAAATTAATTTCCATAGTTTCTGAATAGAGAATAATCTACAATGCGAACGACGGAACACACATAAAAACTTTTTTCAACGTTTTTCCAATCTTAGGGTAACTCTTATCTAAGCGGCTAATCAAAATTTTATTCGTCCTTTCGTTCGACTTTTGGATTTGTCCCCGTGACTTTTTGCGCTCTTATTCGAAGACCTTCAGGCATTTTCACCATCAAACCCAAAGCTTTTCCAGATAATCCTGGAAACTTTCAGAAGAACGAAAGCAATAGTAGAGTATCCATTCTGAGCTTTTTGCCGAATCGATCGGATTACGGATACGATTCCAGGCCGACGTACCGAGAAATCGCATCCCGTTGTTTTTGTTTCTAAACACAATTTTCCGCTACGAGAACCGCCAGATGAATTTTCCGATATAATATAGTATTGTAGCCCGTTCCCGGCATCGATATATTATTTTCGCAAATAAATATCATCGTGAATGCTTGAAATCTTGTATGAGCGTGGACGGTATATTTCATGAGTTTATATTAAAAATAGAGCATATTTCCATGTCGCTCTTCGTGAAAAAGTAACCTTTTTTTGGCAGGAAAATTCCCTGCGGTATTTAAAAAAAATCATCAAACGGTTAGCATGAAATTGTTTTTTACCTTATGTTTGAAATTTTGTGAAAACTGAAAATAAACAACGTGCGTTTATCGCAAAAATTTTAAACAAAATGTACGAAATTGTAAACTTTAACAATTTTCCAGCCGTTAAACAAAATAAGCGAAAAACAGGCTACGTTTTATAAAAAAAAATAATAAATTTTGCGTTTGCGTATCACTATTTGTTTGTGTTTCTATAGTCTATAATTATCGCATATTTAAAAAAAATACTATACATTTTTATTGTGATTTGATCTTTTGTTCAGAAACGTGCGATATATCAAACATAATAATTGCTTAAACGTACTCAAAGGGGCAATAGTCACATACAATATCGTTTATCATTATAATGACTTTATTGTCCTATAATTCACGAAAGGTCGCAAAGAATAAAAGCAATAATATCGAGTTGAATTCATTTTTTATGACCACTTTTTTACTGGCGCTCACCATGTATAGAGGCTGGAAAGAGGAAGGTTTCAAGAAATGTGTTTTTACGCTATATTTGCTTGCGACTATATTAAGTGGAAGTTCAGAAGCAAAGAAAAAGGTAAGACAAATAAACTACTAAGATTTTATATGATTTTACTATTGTATTTTAATTTAGAACTGTATTTCTTTAAGAGTAAAATTAAACCTGTTATCAATTATAATTCTGGTGTAAAAGTATGTAACGATCCTGGAAGCCAAAACATGATGGATACAAGTGATTTAAAACCAATTCGAATAAATGATACGATTGCTAAATTAGAAGGAAAATTTGAAGTGAAGCAGATTATCCAAGATTGGAAGGTTTTACTTGAAATTTATTTTTCATATGCTTAATATTACATGGAAAACCAAAGAAAATATTTGAGTGACGAAATTTTATTATTTTCTTCAATTCATCACTGATTTTCAACCTTCCGATATATTAATAAAAAAAATATAAAAAATTTATTTTATACATGCGAATAAATTTCAATAAAATTTTCGGCGATAAATAAAATTTCAAAAAATATAAATATTTTCATCCTTAGTTCATACTAACTATAACTATAAAATTAAAGCACAATTTAAATATATCGATTCTCATAAATTGTCCATTATCACTGTAATGATTTTTATGCCGCTTTTTTATATTATTTACTATCACTATCTATATGAATGATTCAGGAAACTTTTATATACTTAAATTGATTCACATAAACTTCGATATAATTTCATTTCCAGCGGCTTACTTCCGCATACTGAAACCAACGCTTAAACCTCAAAACTATTACACCATCATACGATAAGCACGCGATAAGAATTTCATAACCGCAAAATAAATCGGGACTCCCTAACGACGCGCGAATACAAAACGACGATAACAAAGCAACCGGAACATTCGAGAAACACTGGCGAAAAGCAATCGGGAAAGCCGTTACGCTTTTCCTCCGGAGATTCGAACGCCCGAGTCACGAAACCTACTTCCCCGTCGCGCGATACATAAAACATTATTTTCGATCGCCGTTTTTTTCTTATTTTATCCTCTTTACTTATTTTTGGCGCGCTCTTTCGTTTCTCTTTCGATTTTTTCATTCGTTTTCGGTGTCGGTGCGTTTTTCGGCGCACCTTTTACGCGTTGATAGCGTTTCCGCTCGATTTGGTCCCCTTTCACGAGACGGTCGTGATTTACACCCGCCAAAATTTGGCCCTTTTGAATTTTTTTCGACTTGCCAAGTTGTCGGGAAGTTGCCTTGTATATTGCCATTTCCGCCCGCTTATTATCTCTGAGCGATTTGTTCGCGTAAATAGGAAATATTGAATGGGCGAATTTCGTATGTTTCGCCGGGAAATAAATTTGGCCGAAATTTATGTATTTTATTGAGTAAAATGTATTGAATTACCTTTTATATAAAAATATTAAAAAAAAATATTTTAAAAACAAATCGAAAAGTATAATTTAATAGCTTCTTTCTAATCAGTAGACTACTTACGATAAATATAAATTAAATTTTAATAAAAAATTAGTTGGTGCTTATTTTCGAGAAAATCAATCCTCTCGGTGGAAAAGAAGTATTTATGACACATGAAGTAAAAGATCTTTGCGACGCAATAAAAAGAAGAAACGAAGACACTTTGGAATCTCCATATTTACAAACCATTACTTTTCCTGATTGCCCCATACCGCCAGTAAGTCGAAAAACACATAAATAATGCATTTAAAAATAAACTGTTTATAACGCTCATTGTTTTTATAATCTTAAACAGGACGTATACGAAATAAAAAACATGATAGCAGATACAAGCTCATTACCTCTCAATAGCATGATGGAAGGCGAATACTTAATAACATTCAATTTTTATAAAATAGAAAAAGACAATGGAGACCTCTTTCCCAAAAAAAAGGGCATGAAAATAGGATGTCTTTCGCTCACTTGTATTATAGAGCCATCGGCTTGATTTTTTGAAATAAAATATTGGAATAAGCACGTACTACATTGACTCGTTTTCGTTTTCAAACATAATTATTTGACTTAAGACTCTACGCATATTTTTTCATGCTTGAAATTTGAATGAATCTTTTTTATTATGAAAAAATTTCTTCGTATTTTTTCGTTACATTTTCAAGTATCAGTACAAAATTTATTTTTGAAATTGTAATATTTTGCCATATAGAAATAAAGTCGTATTATCGCCATTTTTCATAAGCACCAATTGATCGAGATTACTTTGGATATAAATATTATAATAAAACATGAAGAATGAACGAGCGCATAGGTACTTATTATTAATCTAACA
Source organism: Hydropsyche betteni (assembly GCA_028571205.2). Lineage (NCBI taxonomy): Eukaryota > Metazoa > Arthropoda > Insecta > Trichoptera > Hydropsychidae > Hydropsyche > Hydropsyche betteni. The sequence continues at coordinate 1,958,372 of JAOXNN020000084.1, forward strand.
AAGCTATACGCACCTTTCCGAAACTTCCTTTTCCGATTGCTCGAAGGATATGAAAGTGATCGAAATTAACTGAAAAAAAGAAGATATTTTCATGAGAATTATTAAAAAAAAGCATTTCAATTCAAAAGATAGATTAAATTCGGAAAGACTCACCGTCTTTATCGTCGAATTGGAAATGTTCCCGTCCAGACTGATTCGCTCCCATCTTTCTTTTTCGGTTACAACAATATCATCTTTTGTACATTTGTACTCGGAATTTTTTCAATTTTTTCCATTGCTCATTCAGAATTGAGTTTTATTTTTGTCTGCGTGCTCATTTTCAGATCGAAAAGTAATTCGATATTTATTTTTTTCCACTTCACGTGTTCAAATTTACATTTACGATTTGCAAATGCGACGCAAAAAAAACCTCTTTTCGTACGATATTAATGTGAATATGCGTCGCGTCGATTTCGTTTTCATTCTATCGTTTGATTTCATTTGCTTGTAGAATTTTATATATATGTTTTTTTGAAAAATTTTCGATTTGGTTTGAATGCGCTACTTAAACGATTTGACGTATCGGATCATCCCTCTGTGGAAAAAAAATAAAAGTTTATTATGCAACATGACATGAATATGCAAAGTCTGTTTACATTTTACATGAATACATAAAATATCAAGAGGAACATGAAAAGAGATCGAATACATTACACGTATACATAAATCGAACGATTCATATCGAAAAGTTTTTCATTTTGAACTTTCATTATATTTCGTCTCCATAGATAAGCGATTTCATTTCGATACATCCGAAAGAAAGATTACATGTAAAATTTTATATGATGTACGAAAGTTTTTTTAATCGAATATAAGGAAAAATGTATTGAACGAATATATAATGTAATGATAAATCAAATTTTCTGCGTATGGCAAGAAAAGTTCAGTTTGTATTTGTTTACTTTTTTTATAAGTAAGTAGAATGGACGTTTCTAAATTGAGTAACTTCGATGTTGAAAGTTTACTCAGTTCATTTCTAATCGAGTGAATAGTATTGATTTTACATTAGTACGAAGTGAGTGCAGTGGTATTTTTTTATATGATTTCTACTACATTCCATTTACGTTCGTATAAGAACTGTTTTCGCGAACGACATCATTCATTTATTTCCCAATAATTATAGAAAAACATAGTTATTAGTCTTACGGACTACATACAAATGAAATTTCCATTTGAATGCTTCAAAAAGCGATAACACAAATCGACCGAAACGCTCCGATAACATTTCCGGGATAGATATTCGGAACGTGTGTTATTTGCCAACGGGAAATAAAAATGTCTCGTTCCTTTTATTTTGGCGGGGAATGTCGGGAAATATTCCGGTCATCAGTTTGGGACGGGGGTGAATTTCGTGGTTTTTTTCCCCCTTTCGTGTTGGGGTCGAAAAATCGCAAACGGGCACCGCATTAAGTCGCCCCGGGGATCGTTCGGGGAACTTGGCGGAAGAACGAATTACAATGATAAAAAGATGCGGACTCGCAAACTGGAAAATCTCGCAGTGTAGTTCGCGTTTTGCAAAAAGTGAAATTCCCCGTGGTGGAATTTAGGCTAAACACGTACGAGCTGACGCGTAGGGGAATTTTGAATTCTTGAAATCGATAAGAAATCCGACATCGCGACAAGTCTCGTCCCAGTCGACTAACGTTTACGTGAAGGATATTGAAAAATGTCGATTAATCTTAAAAGTTGAAAAAAAAAATACACTCAGGTCTCGTATAATACTCTTTTATACAACACGGTTAATGAATCGTGACATATTATTGTATAACTAGTATATAGACCCGATGCTAATAACATCGGATGTGAGAAAAAAAAATCATCATCACCATCATCATCATCATCAAAAGTCGCGGTTCGGGTCGTTCAATTGAAAAAAGGAAAAAAAAATCATCATCATCATCATCATCATCAAAAGTCGCGGTACGGGTCGTTCAATTGAAAAAAGGGAAAAAAAAACGACAAGGTCATCGAACGACACGACGATCAGCGCATGTCTGTTTCTCTAACACTGAACCAAGCAGAGATTCCGCTTAACTTCTGGAGCGTTGTCACGCGAGCTTTTTCCTCGCTTGGACCCAAAGCAGAGTGGCGAGTCGCGGGAAAGCCAATCGCAGTGATCGTGCGAGTCAACGCGCTCGATAGCGACGGGAAGAAGACTTCACAACTCGCCGTTACGAAACTGGCAGCGGACGGGCAGGCTTGCGTTGTGGAAGTGATCCCCGCGTCAAATCCCGAAGCCAATCTGCGTGCCCGGCAGATCGCCGACGATTCCGCCGGCAAGCCATGCCTCACAGGAGAACCCAAATAGATGTCCTCACCAGCCCCCGCATGCAAAAAAGCTCTGGCCGACGCCACTCTGCAGTGGCCGAAACGCAACCGCGCCGGTGACGGCATCATGGGCGACGCGGCGCACCAGAAGACCAAAAGCGACCACAACGACGGCAATGCCTTCGATCTCACTTTTGATCCCGCCACTGGTGTGGATTGCAATATCCTCTCTCGAGAAGTGATTCACGATTCCCGTGTGACCTACGTTATCTGGAACCGCGAAATCTACAGTAAGGAAAAGGCCGCAGATGGCTGGCGCGCCTATACCGGACGGAATCCGCATGACCATCACATGCACGTTTCCATCAAGGAAACCTCGCGCAACGATCTTTCTCCATGGCCCTGGACTCCCGCATCTTCGGGTGTCGACAGCACCGTGATCCTCAACGCGGAATATACTTTTGCCGATGTCCGCTACCTGATCAACAGTTCGATCAGCTACGATGTTGCGCTGTCGTTCGATGGTTATCCGCGGAAAGTCCTGCTGCCGGTTGGCAAGGTGCTGGCACGGCTCGATTCGGCGCAGGTGTTCGGCGTCTTCAACAAAGTCTGGTGGATGGATATTGAGGAGTTCCGCAAACTGCTGCTGCTCGCCGAGGAAACCGAAACGCCGCTTCGCACCGTCTGGCAACACGCGCAGGCGATGCCGAAGTTGCACCGCGGCACTCGCACCGATATCAGTGAAGTCGTCCTGACGCGGCCGGTGTTCGCGTGGCATGGCGGAGCTTCGCCCTTGTTCAATAAGGCCGGGGGTGCGTTGCAGTATTACTTGCCCAATCTATCGCGGGGCACGGGCGGGGGACGTAGCCAAGCTGCACAGGTGGTCGCGACCTACACGTTGCCGGCTTAGCTTACATCACC
>JAOXNN020000085.1:0-12394 GCA_028571205.2 Hydropsyche betteni
ACTTGCGATTAGAAGAGGACGCGCCCGCTGCATTAGCAAAATGACCGGATATAGGGGCTTAACATATGAATAGTCGTCGTTTTTATGCACCATTCGAATAACTACGGCGCATATTTGCTCGGTATAGTTTGGGGTATTGGTCGCCGGGCTGCGTCCATTGATCCCGGGCAATATCGCATTATGGATCTTAACACCCTGGTGTGAAGCACGGAACTTCGATGGTAGATCAAAAAAGCTATCCAAGCTGTTGGATGTCGTACCCAACTCGCGACGTTTCCCGTGGAAGGTACCGGAAGCGCCTGGGGTCGACCCTTTGCGGGGAGCGCTTAGTCGAATTCGTTGTATTTGGGATAGTAAATGTCAAAACGAAAGGAGAAAGTTATTATTGAAACACCCAAAAATGTGGTTGTTGTCGGTGGACGAACGGAGCTTTTTTTCCGTGGCCTATCCGCAGGCGGCAAAGTAAGGACAGTGAAAGTGACGCTCGACCGCAAGGTAATCGTTACCAATCAGTATCTAAATAAATTTAACAAGACTGCGATCGCTCATTCCGTCGAACACTTCGGACTGACGAACCTGGAAATTTATGCGGTGTCCGAGGAGTTCATTCAGCAATGTCATAGCGCGCAGACTTCGCTCCGCGGACGCAATAGTTTGCACTAGAAAGACAATCAAGCAATGGATCGCGCATCGACTTTGGATGTAACAAAAACGGTTCCAACTGGAAGAATTCTGCATGAGTGACCCGCAAGGTATCGACGCCACCGACAAAACGAATGACGTGGTGAGCGGTATTTTTGAAACGCTCGGCTTCATCGTACGTATAGTCGTCAAAGTTACATTGATGATATTGGCGACAGCGGGCGCGGCGTGGGCGTTCTACACCGTGATGAAGCTCTTACCAAACTAGGCGCGGATGGCGCGAACTCAATGACGTGTGTTGGGACGCTTTACCCTATCGCGTCACCCATTTTGGCCTTGAACATCGACTGCTGCCAGGTAATGTTGAGTCTCCTCAACACAGTCGGAAGTATGCATGAACGCGATTATTCAAAGCATTGAACTGCATTCAACGCACTCGGGCAGCGACAAAGTCTACAACATTCAGCTTTGCGAAGTCGATGGCGGCTTCGTTGTTAACTATCAGAACGGACGGCGTGATGGCACACTGGCGAGCGGGACAAAAACCAAGGCTCCAGTCGCAAGAGACGTAGCGCAGGTGATTTACGATCGTCTCATTCGCGAAAAGGTCAACGGCGACTCGCATTACAGCATCGTCGGCTCCGCTGCCACGAGCGCCGCGACACCCGTCAGCGAGAAAGCCAAGAGCGGCATCCTGCCGATGTTACCTACGGCGATCGATGAGTCGCGGGTTCACTCGTTGTTGAACGACGAAAGCTGGTTGCTGCAGCCGAAATTCGATGGCGAGAGAGTTATCGCTATCGTGCAGGCCGACGGAAAGATTATTGGCAGCAACCGATTGGGTTTCGTTCGAGCGTTACCGCAAGTGTTGTTAGAGACGTTTGAAGCCGCGTCTATGCCACCCGATAGCGTGATCGACGGCGAGCTGGTCGGCAACAGTTACTATATGTTCGACTTGATTCGACTGCGCGGTGAGGATTGCAAGTCCTGGGAGTTTCTCAGACGAAACGAATCGTTGGAGCGGCTCCAACTGTTTTCGAGAGATTCGTTTACCAATCTGCTGCGTGGCGTCGCTACCTATGCCGGGCACGAAAAACGAGACCAATTCGCTCAACTTCGCAAGGAGGGGGCAGAAGGTGTTATTTTCCGAGCGGTCAACGGTGGATACAGCGTCGGGCGCGCCGAGAATTGTCTGAAGTTTAAATTCACCGAAAGCGCAACACTGTTGGTGGATGGACATGAACCGAACAAGCGTAGTGTCTATCTCGGCAGTATCGATGCCACCGGCAAACGAGTCACGATGGGTAAGGTAACGATTCCTCCCAACTTTGCCATTCCAGAGGTTGATGCCATTGTTGAAGTGCAATATTTGTATGCTTACCCGGTCAGCCACGCGCTGGCGCAGCCCGTTTACAAGGGCGTCCGAACCGATCAGACACTGGAATCCTGCGTGCTATCGCAATTGAAATACAAAGTAACGGCCATCGAAGACGACACGGAGGACGCGTAGCGCGAGCGCGACAAAGCCTTGTCACTTATGCCCAGGCGGATAACTGGCGACACGATTGATCCTGGCCGTTGAAGCGGCGTAGAATGAGCGCATCATTACGGTATGGAAACAGCATGCAAACGACGGTCCATGGGAAACTCAACATCGGCCAGTTGGTACAACGTTGGCAAGCACTGCAGCAGAATCCGGATGCCCCTGATTTTTGTGAATTGGACGAATATGGGGACGTCGAAGTGAATCCACCACCAAGCTTCCGCCATCAACAAATTGTTGCCAGTCTAGGTCGTCAATTGGAGCAACAACTCGGCGGCGAATGCGGCAGTTACGCGCTGGCGACACCGATCGGCGTGCGATTCCCGGACATTTGTTGGAGCCAGAGTTTCGCGGAATTAGCACGAGCGGGCCAACCAGACCCGCTCACCGTTATGCCGCCTATTTGTGTCGAAGTGATTTCCCCCGGCAATCGGCGCACGAAAATTGATGCCACGGTTCGAGGTTATCTCGACGCCGGTGTCATTGAGGTTCTGGTAGTCGAACAAGATGGGCAATTGCGCTGGTTTACCGCAGATGGAGAACGGTCGCAAAGTGTTCATCGCGTCGTCTTACAACTGCCGGATTGATCCTCGCGATCGATAACTCGACGACAATCGACGTTATTTTGGGCTTAGCGAATATCGCGTTTCTGATCCCATTGTGGCGCGGCGGTAAGCGGTGGTTTTCCGGGACAATTGGATGTCTTTGGTTGGCGTACATTCTGACGCCGAAACCCGCTTCGACCATCGCGGCGCTTTTTGCTTTCGGATTGACCGTTTTCTGCCTACGTCAGCAATACCAATTCAATAAAGCAAAAGCAACTTGCAAGAGTTGATGCGTTATTAAAGCTTGGCTCGCAGCCGCGTTTGATCGCCTAAACTCTTAAACTTCGAGCGCGCGTCCCGAGTCTTTGTCGGTACGACGCTGTGGTGGCGAATTAAGTTCATCTACCTACTGAAAGTGACGGAACTAAGTCACATAGGGCGATTCACTTCAATAGATTCACGCGGGCAATTCTGGCCACTCCCTTGAAGGAAGGCCGCGCGAAGGCACAATACGATTGCTTCCCACCTGAACCTAACGGAGACCACAATGGCCATTCGACTCACAAAAAGCATGATTGAAGAAATCCAATCCGATATCCAGAAACGCGCGTTCACTAAAGAAACCGCCGAGTTGCGTCAATCTGAACTGAACATTGTTGGCAAGATGTATGCGCATTTTGTCGATGAAAGAACACAGGAACTCATAAAGCATCTACCGAAGGGGTTGTTTGCGTGGACTACCCAGGTTCGCGCCATGGCGCGCCGTGGCGACAAAGTTGAAGCACTTCAAAGCGTCATGCGATGTTATTCGTACATTGCTGACATCGCACTCGATGCGCCCATCGCGTGGTCTTCCCGGGAATTGGATGTTGGCGAGCATGCGGCGCTATTCGATGCGATCTCGGTTCACAATCTGACTATTAACGCCTTAACCAAACAAAAAAGTGATCTATCGGAAAAACTGATGCAGATTCTTGAAAGCGCTCGAACGCTAGAAAAACTTGTCTCTGCGTGGCCTGAGGTTGTGAATTACGCACCCGTCGTTCTGGAAATTGAAAAACGGCACGTGAAGAAGCAGCTGCCAGCAGTGGAAATACATGCGCTCAACGACTTGTTGCGAAAGCTTATGCCTCGTCTTGCAGAAGCACCCGGAGCCTCAAGCCTCATCAACGCCTAATGTGCGCCAATGACTCCCCGGTGTGGATCCGGGGAGTTAAGGCGAATAGCGCCACAAGGTAATTCCATGGGAACGCAGCAATTCTATGCCGATTATGAGACTGAACCGATCGGTCGCGGAAACCCGTACTATCGATGTACACACTGCAAAGTGTCGGACCGTCAAATTAATGGCGTGTTGATTGGATCGGTACGCAAATAGAATTTTGTCTGCCTCACTGCCCCTCATTGCACTGGACAGACCAGCGAGTATGATCGGTGTTACCCCCTAAATGGACTCGATACGATGATATCTGCCACGCAATTGTATGACTTCGTTCATTGCCCCCATCGCGTCGCACTGGATGAATTCGGCGATCCCAGTTTGCGCGACGAGCCCAATGCTTTCGTCGAACTACTCTGGGATCAAGGCATCCTGCACGAAGAACGCATGGTGGACGCTTTGGGAATAGCGACGAATCTGAGAGGCTTGCCAATTGACGAGCGCGAGCCGGCGACGCTTGCCGCAATGGCGCGCGGTGAACCGCTCATTTACGGTGGCCGCCTGACAACTCAGGATAAGGTAGGCGAACCTGACTTGTTGCAGCTAGACGACGACGGCGGGTACTTGCCTGGCGACATCAAATCCGGCGGCGGTTTTGACGGTGACGCGGAGCTCGGTAAATACAAGAAGACCAACGCCTACCAATTGGCACATTACGTCGATATTCTTGCAAAGAAAGGGTTAGGTTCGGGTGGCACGCAAGGCTTTATCTTGGACGGTCACGCAACCTCCGTTTTGTACGATCTTTCTAATGCCCAGGGCGTAAAGAATGCGCAGACGTGGTGGGAAAGTTATTTGATCGCTTCACAGCAAGTTCAAGACATCGTCAGCAAGAAACAAATTACGCGCCCTGCCCTGGCGGCGCCGTGCAAGCTTTGTCATTGGCGGTCGCATTGTAAGGGCGAGTTGGTGGCCAGCGACGATCTCACCCTTATTGCAGAATTGGGTAGGTCCAAGCGGGACGTACTAAGCACGCGCGTCGCGACCGTAAGTGCCTTCGCGGCAAGCGAACCGGCGGAGTTTATTCAAGGCAAGAAAACTATTTTCTCGGGAATCGGCCCGGACTCATTGCTGAAGTTCCACGAGCGCGCCAAGCTGTTAGCCAACCCTAACGCTCTCCCATACCTGAAGTCGCCCGTGGTACTGCCGGTTGCAAAATATGAAGTGTTCTTCGACATCGAAGCAGACCCGATGGGCGGTATCGTGTATCTCCATGGTTTCGTCGAGCGTCTGCATGGCCAACCCGATACCGCGCGGTTTATCCCGTTTTTTGCGAACGGGAACTCGGCAGCAGACGAGGAACAAGTATTTCGGGATGCGTGGGTATATCTCCAGCTTCGCAAACGTGATGCGACAATTTATTACTATTCAAAGTATGAGCGCACGGCCTACAAAGCCTTAGCGGCCAAGTATCCAGCCGTCACGACAGTCGCAGCAGTGGAAGAATTGTTTGCATGCACGGCGATGGTTGATCTTCTCTACGACGTCATCATGAAGTCAACCGAATGGCCGACGTACGATCGCTCAATTAAGACGTTGGCGCAGTATCTTGGATTCCATTGGCGAGATTCGAACCCGTCGGGTGCCGCCTCCATTGAGTGGTTTCACCGGTGGATTGAGACGGGCGATGTCCAGATTAAACAGCGCATTGTTGATTACAATGAGGATGACTGCCTGGCAACTGGGGTCGTCGTTGATGGTATTCGTAATCTTGATCGGAAGTACGATTGGTAATAGCGCCGCCCTGCAGTAAAATGACGGTAATGAACCTGTGGAGCGACACAATGGCGACGAGTAACCATGATGTAAAGGGTTTGAAGGAACGAGCCGACCGTGACGTGGGCCGGTGTTACGTCGAAGACGTTTCCACCGGAAACATTCACTTCACGCAGACGGGGCGCGCAAAGTATTCGCAACGATTCGCAAAATCCGGGATTAACATCGATAGTATTCGCACGATGGATCAGCTTCAAGACGCGTGGGCACGAAGCCAATGGGTAGAGCTCGAAGAGCTTCGAAAAATGGTCGCTGGCCATTCGAAATTAGAGCACGCGCTTGCTAATATCTTAAACTAGCATCGCTCAGCAATTATTCGCGCCTCCTCGCGAGCCAACCCGTCAGGAAAACGTTACCCGACTGGGAAGGATTAAACTTTATTCGCTCAAGTAGCTAATCCGCTTTCGCGGACTAGCTACCCGAATCGAATTACTTGCATTCCCGAATAAGCTGGTTGAGTTTCGCTAGCACTGCATCAACGAGATCTTGGTCTTCGGCTAATTTCTGCCGCAAACTAAGGACTTGTTGTTCTGCTGCTTCCAACTCGTTCTTGGTCTTTCCCGAGTCTGCAAACTGCTCGACTAGCTTTAACAATTCTTGAAATGAGGATCCCATGGTGCGTGATCCTTAGGACAAGATTGTAGTCGTTCCCGATCCAACTGCGGAAAGGGTTTGACGGCGACTGACGAGCAATGCGCATACAATCGGTTGATGCGCGTCGGTGTTGCTATGAATTTCGGGAGTTTCTGGAGCAATTTATATGAATCGTGTATATGTTGACGAATGCCGAGTGAAATGGAACGCTAAGAAAGTCCATTATTCATAATGATCGCGTTATATTCAAATATGAGATTTGAGAACGAGTGGTGATAGAATTATAATGGGCATGAATTTTGTGCGTAATTAATTTCTCTTTAAGTCGAGAATTCAATATATCTCAATTTCGTTTTAAGTTCTGTTTGATTTTCTAATATTGACTTCGAATTGGATCCCACAAATACAGAATTTAATTTTTGAAATATGAACCGGAGATCATTTCATTATTATCATAAGCAGATCATATTACATTTATCTTTTGAAAACGATCAAATTTCAGTGTCTTTCTTCAAATTACATAATGAAAAATGAAGTGTATAACAATATTGAAACAAATATACATAAATATATTTTTAAAAAATCGTTTGAACTTTGATCTATATTTCTAGAGAAAGCGACATTTTCAACTTTGTCGAACGGCGGCACATTGTCAAATGCATCTACAGAAACCCAAAACATACTACACCATTATTCAATTATTGTAGAAACATCAAGAAAGACTTAACACTCTACAACGAATATTATATAAGTTGCATTGCACATAATCAACATAATGATAGATTGCATAATGACAGATTCGAAACATCGATCACACACAACAATCGCACACTTCATCACATCCACGGCAACACAAAATACACCATGTCTATACATCGTAATGATATATAAAATGTACACACGTAGGCATAGTAACTGGCCGTTTTCATACCAGTAACCCCCCACATATCAAACAAACTGCTTTACCCTAAACAAACCCTTAAGCCTTTCGCGAAAAACTCACAATGGAATTGCGCCGCCGTCTCGGATATGAATCTTTTCGGACGAGTTCAGGTAAGTACGCGAAATGCGAAATACGCATAAAGTACTGGCAGGGGGAAAAATGTTACATGAAAATCTCCCGAACAAAGGGAAAGGGGACGTGAAGAGTTTTTCGATTGACAGAATTTTCAATAATTCATATCTCTCTTGTGGAATACGTAAGCATCGTACGGAACGAGGAATCCAATCTCGGGTTTAATTTGTGACGTGGAAAAAAAAATGTCGCGATTGTTGGTCGTTAATCATGAATTTTTCAGATGAGAAGAATGAAAATATTTCATCTTCGGAATAAATTGTTCTTTCGTTTATGTAAGATCTATTTTTGCTACCGAAATTCTGAATTTATTTTCTCAACAGTAGACGCAAGATAGTTTATTAATTCGGTGTGAAAAAGATAATTTTTATAACCTTTTTTTTTAGTAAAAATATTTTTTTGACCGAAAATCATTATATTAAGTTATTCATTCCGAGATTTCGTAATAAAAACGTTGGCTTTGAAATAAAATTTTGTGCAAACAAAAGGAAATGAGATAATAATGCTTATTGTACAAATTATTTAAGATACGCGAATGTACATTTTCTTATTGTGTCTTGTGTGGATTTATGTAATTGTTCTTTCGGTAACAGGTGGTTTTTCTGTACGAAATGAAGTATTCGTATATGTATAAATATGAGAAACATGGAAATTGGACGAATAACGGAGGCATACATTTCTGGATTCTCAATTTATATGATAATTCACTTATCAAAGGGAATATTTTGCGAATATCTCATATCATATTATCGCAATATGCTATGTTTAATATTAAATGTATATATTATTTAAAAATAATTTTTATAAAATCATTTTTATGCATAAATCGTATAAGCAAATATTAATTTTAAATAAACATGATATTGAATTTTTTTATTTACAAAATTTCCCGTTAAAGTCACGGTACTTTAAAAAATTATTATAATTTGTATTTTGAAAATCATTAAAACTTATAATGTTGTGGTTATTTTATAAATACAATAAAAATAACTTCAATGGTCGTTAAACTACGATTAAATTCTTAAATATAGAAAAAAAAGCACATCTGCGTGGCAAAAGCTCGTTTACATTTCCACATTTTCTAGCTGTAACAACAAAAGAGATTAAACGAGAGTATTTTCACAATTCACACTCAATGTCAGACATTTTTGTAACACAAAAACGTATGAAAGGTCACATGGGACAACCCGGCAAATTCTTTGAATTTTTCCCATCTCGGGCAACGTTCTTAACCGCATTCACAAACAGTAAATACAAGGAAATGACTTGACTAAATTCCACGTAAACTTATTATGTTTTCACTATACAATAAATCAGCTTATCGGAAAAAGTCGTATTTCCCGTCGGCAACCGTTCATCAAAATGAATTCATGCCAAAGAAACACGTCGGATCTGAATTTCCGACTGAAAGTCAAACGGGAAACTCGCTCCCTTCATATGTAGCTTATTTATTGAACGCATCCCGAGAAAAACACTATTAAAAATTAAACCGACGTCTCCGGCGCAACTGGCAGAGCAAAAGGGTTCCATTGCCTTATTTTTTCATACGTTTCAAAGGACTTTTATCTCGCGCAGGGGATCCGGAAATAGAGATTCAAGGGTCAAACCCTTGGCCCTTGAAGTATGGCACGTTGTCATAACGCGAGCGACTGAGACGGATACGAGCGATTTAACAAAACGGAAAAAAGACACCCCACGAAGGAGCATATGAAAAAAATGTTGTACACGGACAGTAACGACCTCGTTAAGGACTACAAAAGTTGCAAGCCAAGCCATTTTTCAGAGGACACTTCGTACTCCGGACCCTTTCTAGGCCTGAAGGAAACCCGACGCGAAACTGCGAGCCCGGAATGGATTATGTTTTTGCCCTCTCTGGGTTATTTATTTATTTATTTATTCATTCGTTTCTCGGAGGAGACGCGTTTTGTCGTGTGGGATGAAAGGTCGGCGTGTGTGCGCGTAGGGGAAATGTGAAATTTCGAAAGCAATCGCAAGTTCCGAACGCGAAAACAGGACTGTTCTGAAGCATTTTTTGAAGAAATGCTTTCCGTTTAGAATCATTTAAAAAAGGATTAAATAATAAATTCAATATGTATTTTTATTTGAACCCGGATGAAAGTGTTTGCTATCAAACTAGATATTACCCTTGAAATTTCAATATATTGGAAAACCTATAATACGAATATGAATCGAAAATATTTCCGATGATGCGTTAAAAAATACGATTCCTTAATAAAAAAATAGTATCAAAGAAATTCGGAAAAATATATTATCAATGAAACTATATTTTTGCTAAAAAAAAACAAATAAATAATTCGCTCTACTAGTAAAAAAGAACTCTATGTTCCATAAATTATTGACAAACTTCTTCAAGATATCGTCCCCGAATTCCACGAAAGTGTACCGAGTCGGAAAACCTTCCGATGCTTCATGCAAAACTGAAGATTTCGTTTATTTTGTCATTTATTCAGAAGGGTAAAACAAACCTAGATTTACCCTTTGTCGAATTCAATGAATTATTATTAAGGTGTAGGAAATCGAAACGAAACTGTTAACGGTTTCATCTAAAAGTAAGGTATATCAGAAGACCTTCAAAAGCAATTTACTTTGAGAAAATTGAGTCGATTGTTTCTGCAATCGAAGTTCTTTTGAAGAGATAGCGAAAGGAAACAAACAAAAAGAATTGAAAGCGTAAAGAACGAACGGAATTAAATACAAACAAGCATAAATCGTTTGAAACTTAAAGCTTTGCATGTTTCTCATGAAATATTCTCGCGAAATCGTAAAAAACCACGACTTTCAATCTCCTTGTGGTAACTATTGTAAAACGACATTATAGGTTTCGCTTGATTCTAAAGGATTTGCTTTGAAAATTCTAGTGCAATAGTAAATATTAAAATATACTTTCAAATCGTCAATATGATGAAATTTATGAACTGTAAATGCTTGAAAATAGCACAATAAACAGTATTATTGTACATTTTATGCATTGAATTTTAAAATACGTATATATTTTTATTGCGATATTGAATAATAATTATAAAAATTTGAAGTTTTTACGATGGCAAGAACAAAGTTCATATTTTCAATGGAAATATGAGCAATCAAAACACATTGTAAGTTTTATTGAATATTTCGCCAAAAATTCGACACAATATAAAAAATCTGCTATATAAATAAATAAATTCGGAAAACACGGAACGTTCATAAGGAGAAACGTCGATACTGAAAACAAATTTTCATTTCGCGAAAGTTCCGGAACATACCTGTTATGATCTTTGTTGATTTGTATTATTCCGCGAAGAAGTTTTCGCCAGATAATCGCTGGGGCGACGAAAATCGAACACGACGAGACAAAAACGAGGAAATTCGAAAATTCGAAAGGCTCCACCGCTCCTTATCTATCCCCTCGGCGAGTTTTAATGTATTCCAATTATAATGCTTATTCAGCTCGTGCTAAGTTCAGGTGCGAAAATTTGTTTTTCTTCTGCGAACTTTCCGCGCGAAACTTTTCCACCGGCTTTGCATAAACGCAGGATCCGAACAAAAATTGATTTCCACCAAATTAGATTCGGATCGAATCGGATATTCGAATCACGAATGTTTTTGCTCCAAACGAGGATTACATCATTCAAGATAGGGCTGAAAGGATGGACTGATTCGCACGTGCAGCTTGATTGTATCAAAAATAAAAGGAACTTTGTTACACAGTCTGCCTTTGATTTGCGTTCATCGATTATTCGAATTTCAAATAATGGCTGAGAAATTTTCGAACACTATTACAAATCTTAAAAAAATATATCGATACTTAAATTTTAAACTACAATAATAAGAGTTCTGTTTAAGATATAAATTTAACGCGCACGTAAGTATAAAATATATACATATACAAAAAAATAAATATGAATGTAATTTTCTTGCCATACAAACTTTTATATTCAGTCTTTTTTTAATCTTTTCAGTATCAAATGAAACTTGGAGATATATAATAGTTATGATGTTGTCAAATTTCATCTACGTAAAGGGATTAGTGATATTATATTTAGAGCGAGTTTATAATGAACGTTAAATCTTAGAGCTTAACAACTCAGAAATCCATGGCTTAAGTTTATCTACAACTAATATCGAAATTGAATATCGGGTATATTAAATTGATATTCACATCTCATACATCTTCAATGTATTTATTTACATACGAAGTGGGATTAGCTGACACTCAAGGTAATGGATAGTATAAGACATTATTATCCATCACACCTATCAAACTTCGACAACCCTACAAATCTAAAAGCAAATTTCACATAACACAAGAGCACAATAATATTATTATGAAAAGAGAAAGCTTTTCACGTGTAATCCTATCGCCGCAAAGAAGAGCCAGTATTAGATTAGGAGCTTTCATGGCCTAGGCATGCTTTACATGTACACTCCTAACCAGAACCGAATAATAAACTTCATAAGCACTCCTCGCAGCCTTCAGTCGGTAATTCGACAACAAAGTGTGTAATTTTAACCGTGCAAGGAGCGACCTCCGAGAAATTCGAGACGCGAAGTTTGAACCCGTTTTCCCGCGCTCGTCGCTAATCCGATTTCTGCGAACGTCTGTCCGACGCCTTGAATGGAATTAATTTCAACATACGGACGTTAAAAACAAAATACGAAACGTGATAATTACGGTTCGTGACTCTGGATGGTGTTGATGTTCGCGCTAGGATGTCGCTAGGCCTCTAATAGTTTAATTATGAAAATAAACGGGGGAATTTGATGAAGTCAGGGTCATGTGCATCTTTGCGAATTTGAGAAAATTTAAGAAGTTCAGAAATTTATGATTGATGATGAAAATAAATCTATTTTTTTGTTGGTGAAATATTTTTTTGTTATATTTCATAACTAGTATATAGGCCCGATGTTAATAACATCGGCTGTGTATTGATAACCATACTATTACGCAATAAAATAAAAATTAAATATATCTATGCAAAATTATGTTATAACCGTGC
>JAOXNN020000085.1:23124-48311 GCA_028571205.2 Hydropsyche betteni
AATGTGTGTGTCGAATGGGGATTATGTTTTTTCGTATATTTTTGTCAATAATTTTCGTTTCGGGATGCGAAAATGGTATATATATCGATCTTTCATGTGTCACGTCAAAACTTTGACATTCAATACGAAAACGATTTACTTTTCCGATGACGACGAAAGCTTGAAGCTTTTGCGCGCTTTTTTACATAAACGAACCAGCTCGGATAAAAGTAAACAAAAAACGTCGACATTGTGCCGAACGACCCGAGCAAAATTTCCGCGGGATTTTTCATTCATTTAAACGTAATATTTGCTTGTTTATTCACACGTTGATCCGAATGATCGACGTCTGAAAGGTGCGCCAATTCCATTCATCATTTCCTTTGAGGTGTGCAAACATCGATTCTAAACCTTTTCAAAGGATGTCTATGATAGATTTAAAGGCTTTTAATCAAATTAAATTTTAATATATTATTTTTAATTACTTATAATTCAATGTTCGATATATGAAGTACTAGGCGAAAATCTATCGAGTTTCATTCAACTCACGATTCAAATAGAATTTATAATATTATATTATTATATATACACTTCAAAATTAAATAAAGTATATAATTTTGTGTAAATTAAGTAATGAGACTGGCAACGTCACGTTGGATCTGGCAGCGTTGGAGACGCTGGGCTTGAAGAGGTAGAAAGGAAACACACGATCTACCTACAGTGCGAATTTGGTCTCGCTCGAGTCATTTGTTTGTCCGTAGCGATGTTTTTTGTGAAACAGTTTTTTTGTTGTATTTTTTAGAACATGAGTGATATCAATTTTGAGCAACGGTGTGCTATCAGGTTTTGCTTCAGACTTGGGCACAATGCAACGGAAACTCTTGCTTAACTTCAGCAGGCCTATGGAGATAGTGTTTTGTCAAAAGCCCAGATTTTTCGGTGGTTTTAGACATTTTCAGAAGGAAGAGAGTCGATTGAAGATGAACCACGAAGCGGAAGGTCTTCATCTTCAAGAAACGCTGAAAATGTCGACAGAGTCCGGGATCTTGTGCGTTCAGATCGTCTGTTGACAGTCAGGATGATCGGGGAAAAATTAAATTTGACTCACATCACCGTTCATCAGATTTTGACTAATGAAATGGGGATGAGAAAAATCAGCGCAAAATCAAAAACAAGTGGCTGTTGAATCACGATAATGCTCCTTGTCACACAGCAATTTCAATAAAAGAGTTTTTGGTCAGTAATAACATTTTTGTGGCTCTTCAGCCTGCTTATTCGTCTGACTTGAGTCTTTGTGACTTTTTTCTCTTCCCAAAGCTGAAAAATCACCTCAAGGGCACTCGTTTTGGGACAGTCGAAAACATTCAAACGGCTGTAACCGACCAGCTGAAGGCTATTCCAGCATTGCTATGAGGAGTGGAAGAACCGTCTCCAGCGCTGTGTGGCTTCAGAAGGATGTTATTTTGAGAGTGACAATATAGAATTGTAATTTTATTTGAATAAAAAAATTTAAAAAATCAGTCTCATTACTTAATTTACAGACCATGTATGTTCCAGAGACTATCTAGTAAAAAAAATGTATGACGATCATGTAAAATTGAAGATGGGTTTCAACAGTGTATTTGGATAGAACCTTCATTTGAATGTACTTTTCGAAAAACTAGCGTATTGCACCCGGCGTTGCTCGGGTCTGGCGTTAATTTTCATTTTAAAATAACATCAGTTCGAGTAGTAAAATAATTTTAATGATACAAAAACTTTTTGGAATGCGACAATAATATATTTGCATAATTTTATTGTGATCGAATAAGTGGTAAAGACACACACACACACACATATTCAAACATTCATTTTTTTATAATATTGAAAAATCCTTCCTAATAGACGCTGTATGTTATAACTAATTATGAAAAACTATCAGTAATTGATTCAAAAAGGTCGAGTACTTTAAATTTATAATTAACAATTAAATTATTTAAGTGTATTAATGTATAATGTCTATTTCATTCACGGTTGAGAAAAGATAATTATTTCAATTTATAGTAATTATCCAAAAGACGTACGAATGAATGTTGAACATATTTTAATTGGAGACTAACCATATGAGCGAGTAATTTAGTTAACTTTGTATATGATTAATTAAAATTATGAGTTGTCAGGTCTTAAAATGCATTTACATAATGTTTGAAAAGCATATCACTGTGTAAGCTCATTTTCATGAATGCCTTATAACACAAATTTAGTGCTGA
Source organism: Hydropsyche betteni (assembly GCA_028571205.2). Lineage (NCBI taxonomy): Eukaryota > Metazoa > Arthropoda > Insecta > Trichoptera > Hydropsychidae > Hydropsyche > Hydropsyche betteni. The sequence goes on from JAOXNN020000085.1 coordinate 25,353, forward strand.
AATTTTAATGATTTATTCTTAGTCGTTTAAATTTTGCAACAACGTTGACACAATATTGTCTTAAGCTCGATGTGTAAATTTCAAAAACTTATACCTTTATAAAAGCTTCGCAACTATGTAACGATAGTAAAAATGTTTCAAACACAATTTTCAACACAGAAACATTTTCGTAGTGAAAAACGATCGAAAAAATTGAATTTTTCAAGCCGAAACAATATTATACTAATATAAACAATTATTTTCAAAAATCCAACACAACCTCGCAAAAGATAACGAGCAAAACACACAAATCCAACACTCAAACGATAACAAGACAATTAAGCGTATCTCCAACGACCGCTGCCCCAAAAGCACACAATCATAAATCCAAAGGTCGCACGCGAAATATAAAAACGATGACATCGGCGAATTTTCCATCCTCCATTTTAATTTTCGAAATTTCAACGCTCCCACCCTCGCACACATCCCTCCGAGCAATTAATGCGAATTAATTGAAACGAGCTTCGCCCCCCTCGGGGCACATAATAAAATTTAATTGTTCAATTAAACCGGAATGTGAGCCGTTTCGGTTTTGGCGCCGCTGACGAGACTCGTTTCTTATCTGTAAGGCTTCGAAGGCATCCGATATTTTCCAGGTGCTGCAAATGTCGTATTTGCGGTATAGAAATTCCTAGGAGCAATCTCGATCTCGATATTGCCATTGAACCGTTGTTGCTGGCAAGCTTTTATGCGATTTAAATCCGCAGATGCGAGTGCAGATTTTTACGACGTTCGAGATTCTGCTTTTAGTATACAATGTATTGGAAAATGTGATGTGGTGGGCTTTATCGATATTTTTCTGCATATAATGGATTTCGGATTGTGTTGGAATCGATTGTTATACTTTAATAATGTTGTATATTTGGATTTCGTATAATACGGTTTTGTATAATGCGATTTTGATACAACGCGGTTAATGGATTGTGCCCTGTATTTGTACAACACGTTTTATATAACATGGTTTTAGAAAAAAAAATTAAGAATACGTAAATTACTAATTGAGAAATTTGCTTTAGATATATTAAAAACTTAAACAGTTCGAAAAAAAATGATTTTCACTATAATGATACTAGTGAATATTTCTCAATTTCAATCACAGTTCAACGCAAAACCTGAAACAGAACTATCAATTTTCACAAATTGCATACATTTTCCTCTGCAAATCCAACGCTCCGATAGAGCAGAACACTCCAAACTGCTCACTCGAAATTCAACAAATACGAAATTAATTCTGAGCGGCTTTTATATTGGAAAATGTCGAGCCGAATTACACACGTACGGCTTAATACCGCACGATAAAGCTCAATTGTGAATGAGAGGATGCATGTACGAGCCGAAAGCTCGAAAGCGCATTGCGATCGCTTAATTCTGGATGATAATGGTGTCTATGTGTATCCAGAGATAGGATTTAAGGTGTTTAAAGGTAGTTGAATCTATCGGAGTGTACGTTTGAGTGATATATAGAAAAGCCATAGAGGGTTATGAATGGGATTTCGATGAATATCATCGCAGTTCTATGAATCCAGTTTGTAGTTATTACGCTTTTGATGCGAGTATGAAATTCAAATTATTTGCATAATTTTTATATTATTTCATAATGTACAGCATGTTCGATGTTTGATATATGCCTTAAAACTTTCCAAAATCATCGAAAGTATAAACTTTTTTTGAAAGTACATAAAATTTCTCTATTTAAATGGTTCCGAAATAACAAGAAAAAAGAACTGATTATTTTTTGATGATTTGAGATGGCGAAATTTTTTCGCATTACAAATTTTTCATAAAGTATATTTGGATGAAAGTTCTATCCAAATATACCTACTGATGGAACTGATTTTCAATTTTAAATATAGTTATAATCCATTTCTTTACACAGTAGTTTCTGAAACGTATCTCCGTGCAAAAAGAGGATTAGGTATATCATAATTGAAACAAAACGGAAAATAAATGTTTTTGTTTTCAAAATGATTTTAGAATAATAAAAAATCCATCTATTGATTTTAACTTTGATTGTGATAGAAAGAAACGGGTTTATTCGATAATAATGAATGATCTTTAATTTAATAAAATTTAAATATAATATATTGTTTTCAATATTTCAATATTCAAATAAATTTTCATTAAAATATTGCTCATAAATAACGACTTGATTAATAATCACGCATTTAATATTCTGTATGAAAAGACAAAATACTCTATGAGGAGCGAGTAATCTACTTTACCCATTAAAAAGATAATTAAATTTCAAGATAAATTTTATTTAATAAACGATAGAAGAAAACGAGAACAAATTAAATTCCCTTGTTCCCTACAAATTTTAGATTGCACCAGATTTTCATATACTAAAAATGACCCTTTTAAAAATGCAACCACGGAAAAAGCCTGCATAATTATCAACGCTGAACCTGAAACAAAGGTCGTTTCGAAAACAAGTGCTTTGCGTACTTACGAAAAATCGTACCTTTGTGAATATATTTTATTATTGCTTTGTTTCTTTCTAAGGTACCTTCAGAGAGGCTTTTAGTTCGCTTTTTCGCACTTCTGATGAGTTTGAGATCGTTGAAACGCTTTTTTCACTATACACGAGAGTGTTCAAAAATAAAAGTCAAAAACTCCGTTTACGATGTTTTTGCTTTTTTATATATAATATAATATGTAATATATAAAGTGATATCGCTGGAAGGAAAAATCTATTCGAATGTAGAAGTAGCTCATTTTTTGTTATCTAGACTCATGTTGACATTTGGAGATTAACTTTGGTAAAACGATTTCGTTTTTGGGTGGTAACAAAAATAAACTCAAGTCGATCGAGAAAATATAGATGTTTATTTATTGTAAATATACCTTTCTATATACTAAAATTTGTTTTCAATTTTGATATGATTTAATTTAAAAGCTCTTTTGCGCTTTGAGATATTATTTTATATTTTACGATTGATATTTATATTAGTCAATTCATAAATCAACAAGTAAATCCTTTCTGCTATAATTGATTTACCGTGGCAACACTGCGTTAGATTTTAAAGCTTTTATAAAGCGTACTGAATTTCGAACAATACTCCAACTTAAAATTTTATAATATTCCCAGAAAAACTTTTTATTAACTGAGATGAAATCAAATAATGCATAATTCATACCCCCTGAAGCATTGTAAAATATAATCGATAAAGTTTCATTTCATAAAAACTAAATTAATTTTTTTTAAATATTAATTCTTATAATTTGCTCGTAGTAAAACAATTCGCTTGAAATATTATCACAGAGATTTGATTCTTCAATTTATTGTTTGCACGTGATAACATGTGTTACAATCGAAAATAACGAAAAAATGAAATTGAAACGTGATATCGCCAGAAATGAAACTTTTGTTTGAAAACACGATGAAATTTTTGCATCAAAAAAGATTAACTTGTAACACAGTTCAGATTTTGTATGAAAAATTGGATCTTTTCCATAAAATACGCCACCTTAAAATAAGCCATAAAAATACATATTTTATTTTAAAGTTTTATGACTTCATCCACATGGATGAAGTCATAAAACTTTATTCATAATAAATATAGGTTTAATGTATTTTAATTTTGTATTTACATATACATATATGTATACTTGATATTTATAATGAATGTAAGGAAATCTGATCATTTCATCGACAGATTCGTAACAAATCAATTTATTTTGTAAATTTTATTATTATTTGATCAGAAAATATCAAAACGCACTATGAAATAATAATAAGTATATAATACAATATCAATTTCATCAAACGAGGTCAGCAAAAAAAAAACAACATTTCGACAAATTTAATTAACCGTCACGAAAAATCACCCCGGGCGTGCGGAATGTGTTTCGAGCGAAAATTTTCCGAATTTTCCCCGAATCGGCGCGGAGAAACAATTTACAAAATATTAAAAGAAAATTTACGAAATCACCCCTCGTTTATTTACCGAGCAAACAACCAAATACGAGATCCGCTACGGCATCCAAACTATTTAATCTGCAAACATAATACAAAATTTTTATAGAAAACTCAATAGTTCAAGTACCTACGTTTCGTGTTTCCTCCTCGTTTTATTTGTTCCAAAATATTCTTCTATTGGAAGTTTTACGATTAAGTCCATAAAAGAGATTTTATATCATATTTGACAATATGAAAAATTCAATTTTCTCTCATTTCATTACGCTGTTTTTTAACCATCTGTAATCTTCGGGAATAGTTAGAATGACAATGTTTTATATTCACGTTTTAAATACGTGCGTTATTTTTTTCAGTTCCGAACGCACGCTTTGTACAAGCAACGCGAATCTCGCTAGCATTTTGAGCGTAATAATTCCATTTCGAACACGGCATAAATCTTATTTAAACGCCAGAAAATACCTTTTCGAAATCGCATTTCCCTAAGAATAATATAAAGAGCGGACTAGCCCTTCTCTCTTCGGAAGAGAAAAGAGAAGTAAGCGCGTTTCACGTTTTCAATTAGGTTGACGGCACTCGATCGGAAAAAATGTAAATTGGTATGTATCTGAAGGGGATTTGTGGTCATTGCGTACGAATAAAAACCCCGGGATCATGCGATTCGTAATATAAAAATATTCGAAATAACGATTTTTCAATATTAATTCCACGATTGATTTGTTTTCCAATTATGTTTGCATGTTGTTCGAATAATATTATATTTTCGAAGGTTATCGTTATCAATTTCGTACTATTCTAGAATGCTTTATAATCGAAATTTCTAATATTGTCCATACTTGGATTGCGTGTAATATAAATAGATTTGTTATTAACCTCTGCTATTTATGGTTAAATACATGTCAGAGTCCCAAGTAAATAGCAAATAACTTTGATGTCATTTAAGACTTGTGACTATAAAGTAATAATAACGCGCAATACAAACAATTTTTTTCATTATGTACAGAATGTCGTGACTAAATAAGTATTTTTCCGCGTTCAATAGTATAAATCTATTTTCGCAATAGATTTATTTTTAATGAGAAATCAAAAGCGAATGTTATTAGATCAATACATAAGTTTCATCATATTTTTTCGATGGTGAAATACGTTTCTCGTTTCTCCGTATTAATGAATAACATCTGTATTCAAACTATTCTATTGTGTGGAGAATAATTTATTTCCAGAATCTGTTACGTTTTGGCCAAACCAGTGAACAATAAATAATCCGTAGAAATTTTCGAAATATCTAATGATAAAGTGTATTTATGACATTTTTCACTGTATGAATTTAATAAATGTAATAACTTAAAATATAACAAAAAATATTTGTAATGTGTACAGTAAATATACAGTTAGTTTTAGAATAACTCATTGTTAATTATGGTTTTCAAAATTCGGATCTGAAGATATTTCATCCCCTATAGCGGATTTGTGTGTGTGTGTGTGTGTGTGTGTGTGTGTGTGTGTGTGTGTGATTCTGTTCGTCTGTCTGTCTGTTCGATGACGCTGCCAATTTTTTTTTCTTTTTTTTATGGTGTTGATGATGATGATGATGATGATTATGATGATGAAATGATTAAGATTGTGATGGTGATGATGATGATGATGATGAACAAATGAACTGGTTTTACTAATTAAATGTTAAATATTCAAATCGGGTACACATTTTGAGTTCACACAATCGGGTTTTCACATTTTATCGTTTTCCGTTTCTTAACAAAACCACAGCCGATGTTATTAACATCGGGCTTATATACTAGTTAACAGATAAACATGATGATGACACGTTATTGGCCATTATTAATGCTGATTGAAATATTGTGTTGAAAATATGAGTTAACCGACAATAAAGTGCAGTATTTATAATGCATCGATTTGGTGAAAAGAATATGACGAAAAAAAAAAATTTAATTGAAAACTGCCAATTCGAACCAAAAAACAAGAAAAAGGTGTTTCAACTTCAAAAAACCCAAATAAATGTCCATTTCGATAAAAAAATAATTAAACATCATAAAAAAAAAATTACCAAATCGTGCGGAAAATAAAACAAAAACGGAATAACTAATCGCGAGCTCTGAAATCCTCTCGCGCAGAATTTATTCGCCAGTTTCGAAAGTTTGGCGGCAACTCGAAGATTGTCGAGTTTAAACAACAGCGTCCACTCGAATACGAAATGACGGGGGTGTCGGGACACTTCTGGAAAAGGACACTAAATCAACCGACCCCCAGGACTATATACACACCTCCGTTTTCAATAAAGCGACCGTTTTCCGTCGACGAATTTATCTTGAGGGCCTCGCGGTTCCGTGACTTGGGTTAATCTTCGCCGCAAAAACAACGTAGATCATCTTTTCGTGTCACGTAAAATGATCTACGCTAAGTCGCGGATTTATGTATTTTTTTTTTCGGATTATGAAGGGGAGGGTTTTAAAAGGCGTTTGTTTTAATTTTGGAGCTGTGTACTTTTTATGTTGCGACGATTTGTCTGCGTCTTGTTTTTTTTTTTTGGTGTTCGGGCGTGCGTGAAATTTTTTTATATTGAAATGATGGAAATTCGTATTTCGTTTAGTCAATAAATGTGATGTCTGTTATAATGAAATATCTCCCTGAATATTAAAAATAATAATTTCAAAATAAATCTGAAGACGTTTCAATACTGAGAATCGTTTAGTCCAAATAAAATAATTTCTATCTTTGAACGAAATAATATGATATTTTTACAATTAAGATATTTTATTATATTTAAAACTACACCTCGAAAGGACCAATCAAAACCTTCAATTGGGCCACATATGGCCTTTGTTTGGCCATGGCTGATTAAGTCTCTAGTTGACGGTATACATTCTTATCCAATTATGTACTTCAACCACTTATCGCTTAACTCTCAGTAATATCTAGCATATTCAACATAGTTAAACCATCAATCCCATTTATAATATTATATAATATACAAATAAAATTTAACCTTAACAAGCACCACAATAGACTCGAACATGATTCGATCACAAGCCATGGGCATTCCTCGATAAATTTCCATCAAAACTATTCCAATCACATACACACCATAATACACAAAATACGAAATCCAATCTCGACATATTTGCACACACACACACACTTCAATTTGAACTCCGGCCCAACTATCATCGACTATGTCCACATTGAGAGGTGTCGAGCTCGATCGAATCCGACAAATTCGCATAATGAAAACCGACGTTTCGATTGTGTTCAATCTTCCCGCTTTTGTAGTCGAGTGCCTAACTAAGTCAGACTTTGAAAGTTCTGGTCGTGGCCATTGGGAAATTTACGAGGAAATTTCGGTTAAGTTCAGTACGGTGCTGCATTAGCACTTCCGGGTACTGTTCAACGAGTTTCGAGCTTTTCAATTTGTGTTTGAATGTTTGTTGATCAGGTTTGTGTAAATAAAAAAACGTGTTTTTTTGTAATTTTAATTATATAATATTCAGAGCGATTTTTGAATTTTTTTATACGTTTCAGATTAATATAATGGTGCATTGCGAAAATTGATGCCATTAGTTATGAGACATTTAATTAATTTTTTTTATTAAAAAAAAAACCATCGGATATATAAGAGAAAAGGAAATTTGAGAATATATGTTACAGTATATAAAATTGTATTATTAATTTTGAATTTATTTGATATGGACCAATTCGATTGTAGCGTTTTTGTTGTTTCCTTTGAATAACCGTGAATGAATATTTTTTGTGTTAATTTTCATTTATAATATGATTGTGATTCAATTCAGAATCGTATTTGACATTGGAAGTTTTTTTAAGCAAAATTAAATTTCATCGATTATATAAACCAAACGATACAATTTACCAGTGAAATTTAATGGCCATATTCTTTTTCAAAGTTCTGTTTAAAAGAAAATGTAATTTTTCAGATTAACTAAAAAAATACGTTAGTCAAAAGTATCGTTATCGTTCGAAAATTATTTCATAATTGAGTTGTTTTTCGTTTTTTAGGATTAAAAATATTTACCATTTCACGTAAAAGTATATAAATACATTTAGAACAAAAAAATATTGTTCACCTTTCCATATTAATTTGTACATTAGTATTTTCACATGTTTGCAATTAGCAATCAGCCGCAATTAGTGTACACGTAAGCAAAAAGGATTTTCGCACACCATTATCGTAACGAAAAAATACATCGAATCTGAATAAATTTTATCAATACTAAAAAAAACAACATTTAAAATATTTACTCCGTAGACAATTTCAACTAACAATAAGTCAATATTTATTTTAACAAAAATATCATACAATTGTTCTGAAATCATACTACATTTATCAAAAATAATCAATACTTAAAATAAACATGGCATTCATATTAATATCGTTCAATATAAACATGCGACGTTCATGCAATTCTTTGCCCAACAAATATACATAAACAAGCATATCGAAAATGCAACTACTATTATAAATTTTCAATATTTAATATACACAAACATAACATATGATCATTATGAACACGATTTGGCAAAATGCGAACGCACTTAATTATCTAGCAATCGATATCAATTATTTAAGTAACGATTTTAACTACTTGTCCATCAAGCAAACAATATTCAAATAACTATCGAAGTAAAACAAACAGTTTCAGCCGTTATATGACCGTGCCGTTAAATAAAATCACTTCAGTATCGGCGTTAAAACTCGATTGAAATGCGTTATTTATGCATTTTATATGCCCTCGTAATAGTGATATAAATGAGATATTTTATTGTTTGGTCCGTTGGTATAATTAGATGTATTATATAACTCGTATTTCATATTAATTTTTCAAGTATTATAGTTTATATTTAATTTGTGTTTTTTTTTGTTTTAAGTGTTTTTATTAAAAGTTTTGTTTGAAATGAATTCATTTTTGTATTTATGTAATAGTCATTATATTTCGTATGTAAATGCGATAATAATCATTTTTGCTTTAATTGAAGAACACATCCGGTTTTTAACACAGTAATAATTTGTTTTTATCGTAATGTCAAATGTAATGGCTTACATTTAATCTGAAAAAATAATAATTTTTTTTGGATACTCTGCATCTTCCTGTTACGTAAATAGTAAATTATACGACAATAACGAAAAAAAGTTTAGAAAATCTAATATATTATATTATTATAAAAAAAGTAATTATATTTCTTAAATGAGTGATTTAAAACAATAAAATTTGACAGCTTTCCTCTGTTTGTTTTTGTTAAAAGAAAAGCTAGGTAATTAAGAAATTAATTGAAAAACTTTTTGCTCATTTATTTCCCGATGCTTGCATACAATTTTTGAACTTACCAGAGCGCGAAAATCGGCGAGATTGTTTTGCATGGTTTCAATCGATGCAATTTTGAAAAGTCTCGAACCTCTCGAATGCGAAAATTCAATTCGATTAATTGAAATGTCACGGAACAAAGCAAACACAAAAAATCGAACACTGAGCTGGAAAATTGAAAGCTCTACACGTCACCGGGATCAGAATTGCTTTTTCACCCATGGAAAAATCGAATTCGATTTAAGCGCAAATAATCGATGTAACTTGGGCGATTTGACAATCAGGATATGTTCGAATGAATCTAGAATATACACTGTTTAAATCAAATCGACGCGGGAAAAACGCTTTTATTCCGTTTTCCGGTTAGTCGTACTTTGTAATTTTACATTTTCGCACAAATTTTGCCCACAGGTGCACATAGTGGTCCACTTTGCCATTGAAAAATTTCGATCGTTAAAAAAGCTTACTCTGAATGTAGGTCCTCTAAGGGTTTTTGCGCAATTTTAAAATAAAAAATGACCGCATTGAAACGAAAATTTTCACATACATGCCCGTCGAGTGTATAATTTTCTGCGATGGAATAAAATCGAGTGTTTTTGGCACATGTATTCGCTGAATTTAAAAACGAGATTAACATCATAATATTATTATCCGAGTGAAAGTAATTTTACGTAAAATACAATTACACATCACACATTTAATGCGAGATTTAAAAATTCTCTTAAATAAATAATGCTGCTAATAAATAAGACGAGAAAGATACCTTTTAGCAGAAGGACGAATATTTAAAAAAAAAAAAACATTTCCGGATTACGAGATTTAACAAGACCGAGTGGGTGTCTTATGCAAACTCAAAAAACGAGGCAATTATCTTCGCGAACAACATACATTTAACTCGAACGAATTAACCGAAAACACTCAAGGGCACATTTTGTTATTCATTACTCGAACTAAATCCCATCTCGGTTATCCTAATTAACAAAACCATTACCTTGCGCGCACATAAACATCACAAATAATAAACCTATCCCCCATAACGCCGGTTCGATTCCGCTAAGTGTATTACGATTCGCACAAAACTCTCTCCCGAGCCGCAAATTCGCAAACATTACTACACCCACATACGCGATTTCGCGAAAAAACCGCCAAAGAGCCGTTCAAAAATTGATTCGATCAGAATGCGATTTGAATTTCATACATATTGATGGGCGAAGGTGTTTGCTCCCGTTCGATCGTCCCGAAAACGGTCCCGCCTCACTTAACGGAATTAATTCGCAAAGCGGGAACGCACAAAAGGGAAACCTTAATGTTTTCCCATGGGGATTCGGACGTCAGATTACACGACCCGAATTACGCTAATGTCGAAATCGGTTACGCTAATGCGAAAGTGTGGAGCATACCCCTTCATAGGTCGAACTAATCCAGCGAGTTTAAAACGAGGCTTTATTTACATTTTGATTATAGTGACCGTTCCGGAAGAGATGTGTTGATTTTCGAGCACTTATTCGATTTAGTTGCGTGATGAAGTCTGGATTTTCATTGATGGATAGTCATAATAGTTTTTTTTTTATAAGACTTATTGATATACTAGTATATAGGTCCGATGTTAACAACATCGGCTGTGGTTTTGTTAAGAAACGGAAAACGATAAAATGGGAAAAGGCGATTGTGTGAACTCGAAATGTGCACCCGATTTGAATATTTAATTAATAAAATCAAAAATAGTTCATTTGTTATTTGTTTGTGACATATAGGTGAAGCCAGATGTAGAGACTACCTAATGCCCGTATTCGATTTGAATATTAAAAATTTAATTAATAAAACCAGTTCATTTGTTATTAACACAATTACGACATATACGAGGCAGTAGATAATAAGCATCATATTATAGACGTTAACTGTATACGTATGTAAAGACCATATTCGCGAAAATGTCACATCACCATCATAAAAAAAGAAAAAAAAAAGAATTGAGCGTCATCGAACGGACACACAGAAATCCGCTGTTATATATAGGAGATAGGCACACGCAATCATTTTTTTATATGGGGGATACGTTCTGGAGGCTATCATGTAAAAAAGAGACTGTTTAGAATATTATTTTACCGAATGAGAGATTAAAAAAAAATCTCTCACATGGTGAAATTTAATATGGAAAATTTCGCCGTGTAAAAAGAGAATCGAATGAACTTAATATTATTTTCTCGAAGCTCTTCTATTACGGTTCAATGGAAACGAACCGATTTTTTTATAGCGTTTATTCACTTTAACACGGCATAAAAAATATTATCATGCCGCAATGATAAGATTCGGAGTGGGCCAGTATACAATTATAGTTTTTAAATAAAAAGTTTCCATGTTTTTTGATGATTTAACATTACACATTTTTTGTAAAGTATGTTTTGATGGAAGTTCCATCCAAATACATTGATAGAACCTATCTTCAATATTTATTTGGTCACCATACATTTTTTTTGCACAGTAGTATTTGGAGCGTATCCCCCGTATAAAAAGAGAATCATGTGTGTATTGAAAGTTTAGGTATTTTTCTTTAAAATTTTTACCCACAAAATATGTAGTGAAATGAAAAAGATAATACTTGAGAAACTTGAGTAAAATAAAATAAATGATTTTCCAAATTATTCGAAGTTAACAATAATGTGATTATAATGATTTAATAATCGTACTACTACCGATTCGCTCAACGCGATCAATTTATGTTTTATTAATATTAAAATCAAAATTAATTAGAAAAACGGCACATGATAAAACTTTCACGTCAACGTCATTATTTAATTATAAATTTACAAAATTAACTTTGTGTGGGATAAATTTAAAAATTTCGTTGAAATATTAACGTCACATAATATACACTTTGTGAAATAATTTCGGTTCCGTAAATTTTCGGTCGATAGTCCACAGATTAGATAGAACGGACGAAAAGTAAGCGATATTAATCGTTTCGAAACTGAAAGGCCTCTCGGAAAGACATTCAAGCAAGTCTAATTTGAATTTCGAAGCGTTTTAACTAATAAAATGCAGATTCAAACAGTAAACCCGACAAAAAAGATCATATCAGATCCATGAAAACGAAATAGACTCGTTAAAGCTGATTAATCTTTTGATGTTAATCGAATCGCTTACAAAACGATCTATTAAATCCGTCAAAAACCTTTAACCTTTTTCATCAAATAAAGTATTTTATTTTTCATCCGATAAAACGGTATACGTTTTAAATAACACGTTTCCGACTTTAATCTACGCTCAAAAGCAATTTCTATGTAGATAGACCCTTTACGCGATTCGAGCCTTCGATTAATAAAGGAAGGCACCAAACCGACAGCGTGCCCTTTGATTTGCGATTTTTTTCCCCTAACGCATGAAATTCACGATCTTTTTTTTCAGCCTGATGGAAATACGAAGCCTTTTTTCGATATAAAAACGAAAAAGCGCAAAAAGGGTGTCAAAATTTACGGAATTCATATGCGACTTAGAACCGTAGGGCTTGCAGTAATTTTGTACGTGAAAAATTCATAGTGAACTATGTGAGTATCGATTTTGCTTTGTGTGCACGGGATGTGGGCATGGTCGTTGTTTTACGGCCAAAAGGATATTTTATACGACGGGATTGACCGTCCCTTGCGGTCCTTTGCGCCCTTAGTTTTCTCCGTGTATCAATAAAACCTTCGTTTAGTTACTCGTACACGGGGCCAACGAGCAAATAAGCGGCAAATTCGTATTTACCGACTAATTTATTTCTTCCCCTTTTGTGGACGGAGTTCGTGGGAGATATATCGCTCTTTGACAGTATGAAAGGCATAGTTTTTTATAGTGCCGTTATTTATTTTAACAACATTTTGTACGGGATCTCATAAAGTATAAATATATTTAAAAAAATTATATAAATATTTAGGATTGAAGATGGAAATATACGACGAAGAAGATAATGCAATATCTTTCCGTCGTAAATAATGATAAGAGTATACATGATTTCAATAAAACATCCGCGCATTTTGAAAAATTTCTTCGGAAAATGATGAACTTTTATTATTAGATTGACATGAAACAAAACGAAGAACATAATCCGGTGACCCATATTATTCACACACGACCTTTATGAATAATATTTTATTGCATATAATCATGACTTTCACAATTCATCATATTAAAAATACGCCATATTTTTAGACCTCCAATTCATAATTATATTCGTATAACTGAAAGATTAATAACACATTCAAAAACGAATTGTGATAAAACACTCCCTAAAATAACAATCCGAATATATAATATAATAATATTTATTTTACTTTCCCCAAGCCTTCGATTTATTTCAGTTGTGCCATTTTTATTGTGGAGGCGCGTTATGTACTCAGGCCGTGTTCAAATATCCCGCATGCATAATTAACTCGAGCGTAATTCCCGTTTTATCAGATTTTCTTAGGACCTTTTTTCCCGTTTGTACGAAAAGTTACTTTTTAGTGTACAGGGTTAAAAGTTTATTAAGAAGAAAGCCTCGTGATCCGGCTAAGTGCGGCAAATTGGCGTGAGCCATTACGTTATTATATATAAAAATACACGTATTAACACGTGTTTTACGTTCAGTTTTGACGTGAAGCATTTAGTGTAATGAACGGTTTGCCCAAACCGAAATTTATTAAGGAAAATTGAGTCAGACGGCGGAGTGAAACCGGGAAAACTTTAGTTTTGCATTTATCGCTTTGCCTGGGGTTCGGATAAATTCAATTCCGATTCGAATTTTGTGCTTAAATCCGGTGTTTCGGCAATTAAATAATTTAAAAGTTGGAAATATTGTTATTGAATTAATTGTTTTATAATGAGTTGGCTTCCATTATGTAAATATATGCATTGTTGGATAAAATGAAAAATAATCGTTGAAAGAATGTTAGGGCGCCTGAAGGAACAATGTTTCGAAATGTGTTTGTTTTATAAAACAGAAAAGTTTTCCGAGAACCGCTAGAATTTTTCAGATATCCAAAGAATTTTTAATAATCTTTGAACGACAATACAAAATATTTTCGACAAAGCACAAAGTAAACCTTCGATGGATAAAACACATTATACTTTTTTTATTTGTTCAGTATAAAATTTCTCAGTAAGAGTTCTCAAGCTATGAGCATAGGTTTTATGTCAAAAGCAATTTCAACATTTAAAAAATAAGAAACTGTACATTTTCACATTAAATCTCAAAAGGGAATTTATAAAATTTTCTTAGAAAAAATTTCAATATCGTTTTTCTTACACATAATTCTTCATCATAACAAGTGTAATTACTTGCAAGCGGAAAATGAGGGTAATTACTCCCATTATTCTCTCTGATATGAAATTTATGCATCATAATTTATTTCAGCAGTTGTGTATAAAATATGAAAAATGTCACAAAGTTCATTATCGTGTTATACTCCGTGACGCTCAACATCAAGATTAATTACGCTATAGATTTCGAATCTTACAAAATCAACATATTTTTATTCCCTTTACAAACTTAAATATTCTATTTAAACAATTTCGAGAACTCATCCAAAACCATCAAACAAAATTGCACTAATAACACACGAAACCCTAAAACGAAGCGAACCATCAAATATAGCACACAGAATCCCAACAGGCGACGTCTAGGCGGGCCGTTCACCCAATAACACCGCGCCTTGGTATCTCAGCCATTCACGGATATAATACGGATATTATGGATATAACCTGCAGGCATTATGGACATTGGGTCTTCGAAGGCATCGGCCGACTCGTAACTTCAAACTGTTCGAGACGTGGGCCACGTACGTGCCTCGAACCTCGCGAATTTCGGGTTTCATCCCGACGAAGGTCCTTATACGACACGTGCGAAATACGCAGATCCCGTCAGAATCTAATTAGCGCAAGTTATTTGATGGAATGGATATTGTCGGTGGAGATCGAATGTCGGTTGCGGCGTGCCGCGCTGTAATGGCTCACTTTCAATTATTGTGTGTTGCGAATTTCGCTGTGATTCGATTTTATATATATTTTTTTTAAACGTGATTGAACTTGGGTTTTGTGTAATATGTTTTTATATAATACGGTAAATTGAGACCTATATTTGTGCAACATGGTTTAAAAAAAAAATAACAATTAAAAATGAATAACGTAATGTTTTACATGAAATATTTATTAACAAATTTACATTTTGACATGAATAACAATGTATTATAACAACTTCAATTAAAATTCTCCACGAGTTTCATGTGCAAGTATTATAAGTTTGTTTTTTTTTTTTTCAATTTTCAACCATTTCTTAACGAACTTCATCGGACTGTTGTAAAAATTGTCAAACATAACTTAACCACAAACGTAAAAACTAAGAATTAATAAAATCAAATTTTCGGGCTTATAATGCATAAATTACGCGTGGAATACATTAAGAAATTTAATTTAAGCTAAATATTTTATTTCATGAAAATTTCTTCGGCCCAATTTTCCGTTGAATTTTTGATGCGTTGTCGACGAGTCTCATATTGTTTCATTGTGTTGAATTTTACATTGAAAAGTTGGGTAATTTTATATTTAAATTATGCAAATGTTAATATGACTTTTGTATCAAAATTTTAAACTTGAGCTATTTGTGCGAAGTTACATAATGAGATGATTCGGAAACAAGAAAGTTTCTTTTGTGCCTTTCACAAAATTCGTCTCTTATAATTTCTTTACAGAACTGCACTATGTTGAAAGGCGAAACTTTTTTCACGTTAATTACAACGAAAAGATAATTCCGAAGTTTCGAAACCTTTATACGAAACGAAAATAATTATTCATTTTATTCCGCAGTTCATATTAAAATAAAATTATAACGTTTATACATATGTCTGGCATTCAAAGCTAAGAAACATACTCTGGTCGTTTCCTTGTCACTGCAACCTGCTGATTCGTATATCATCCCTGAATAATTTACCAGCAGCGCTCCACGAAACAACAGCCGACAATTGTCAAACAACATTAACGAATAATTTATATACTCTAAAATTTAATTAATACCCCCCCAAAAGCACAAGAATCCGGCTACATTACCGATGATGCTCGAAACATCGCAGCCTCATACAATATTAAAGCGCCGAAGTCTAAACGCATTTAATATTCGAAGCCGACGATGGTGCGAATCTGTACAAATGCCATTTCCGTGTTTTGCTAAATTCGCGTCGAATTCATGAGAACACACCCCCTCGAGGATCACGTGTTCGTGTCGTATATTTATTCCGCACTTCCCTGTGGAGTCATTGATACTGAATTGAATTAATTTAGGGAAACTCACATCGGGTGGCTTTATAAAATATTGAATTCGAATCCCATCGAAAAATAAATAATGTTTCGTGCTGTATAAATAATTTTGTTAATTTTCGAAACGCTTGTTATTGTATGAGAACGTTTCTTATTCTATGATCGAATCCACATGTGATTGTAATTTTTTCGTACTCAAAACGTAGCAAAATGTCAATATACAATTTCGTAATCAGTTTATGTACACAGACTTTTCGAATAGTCACATCGATAAGATATAATTTAAGTCGAAAAACATGTATACTCACATATCGAAAAATACGAAGTTTCGCCGTTATCAATGTCCATGGCAACGACATATACGCGTTTCGTGAAACACGAAAACCAAACACACGAAACGACCCATAATTCCTATCAAAATAATCAAATAAATACCTCGAAAATTATACCAAAACACACTCAAAACCCTCAAGAATATATTCAAAAATTTAAAAGTTCAAAACGATAGTTGGTTATTTTGAAAATCGTAAATATATCCGAAGAGAGAACGACTTGCGGTACGTGGTACCTGGCCGGCGTTCGCGCGTCGACTAGATTTACGCGAGGACTAACGCAACGTATTTCGCGTACAGGGGTCGTAAACAGTGCAAAAAATGCTAATTTATTCGGAAAATGTGCCTTTGATGTATACGCGTCGGTCGCTGGTCGTGTTTCGAAGGTTTGAGGGGTGGGCTATGGGAGATTGTCGGGTTTTTTTTACTTGATAGTGTGGTCTTGTCGAGGGCGATTATGTTCTGCGTGTCGGTGGTGTTTTGTTATGGTGATTCAGTGTAATTGGATTATATTTATGTATTGGATTCGCTGTTTGTGGATTATGAATATTCATTGGGTTGTTCTATTTTTTTTTTCGTTTTTAGCGGGGATTTGCATTCTTTTCGATGTCAGGTTTAGTGTTTATGTAGTAAGATACGTTTGCTATAAGTTTTTTTTAGATTTAATTTTCATATGAATATAATAGAAATCGTGAAAAATTTCATTTTAATAAATTCATTTCGTACAATAGCTAAAACAATAATTGTGTTTGAATTCGTATTGAATATTCAAAATTTACTTTTTTATTATAAAAAAACTACTAATTATTTGAAAATTAATTCATCGATTAAATATTTTAAAAAATATTCATACCTTATCATTATTTTTAATGAGACTAAAAATATTAAGTCAAAACCTTTTGATACTATAGCGAACAAATTTTAAATCTTCAAAACCTTTAAAAGAAGTCAACATCATTAACTTTTCCATTACGGTGCTAAAAAAAAACGCGCGTTCCGGTGTTGGGTAATCACTATACATTCAAAAATTAGCGATTTAAAATCGGAAAAATAAAAATATTCATAGCTAATTAATTAATTATAATTGAAGTAAAAAATTAAAATAATTGTGATTTATTTGCTGAAATCATTAAAAAACCATCTGGCAACGCTCACGAAATGGGCATAGGTCCACTCCAGTTGAAGGCTCGAAAGTCTCTGCGCACTAAAGACAGGAATGCCCTCCACTCACGACTGAGAACGTTGAACTACTCGCACTTCTACAGTGAAGTATGCAAGAGTGAGATGCGAATATATACGTACATTGAGCTCAACGCCGTTTTACGCGAATGTTCACAAAATACCTTAGATGTACTCGATAAATTCTGGTTATCATTAATATTATTTTTTAAATCAATTCATAAATATATTATAGAGGAATAACTAAAATCTTAACCTTGTATTTATTATATTTATAGACATATTGATGGTTATTAGAGCAATGTGTAGAATATACACATTACCGGTAAGAAAAGGTTAAAACCGTATTCTTATAAAAGACATAAACTCCAACCACTACACCACAGAGCCGCCACAACGGAGAGCTTTTCCCGCGCAAGCGCACACCACTCAACTCCGAACGTTCAACAGGCTACAACCGGCAATAAACGTCTCGGAGACCTTCACCTCCCGAAGAAGAATTTCCATTTTCGAATTTTCCCATTCAAACGAGCGGAAAACACCGACCCGCCCACCCCCCCGCAGAATTTTCCGAGTCATAAGCTCCCGAGGGAAAGCCCTCCCCTCGCGGCGCTATAACGGCCGAGGATATAAAGCCGGTCACACATGTTTATATCGATTTCGTATTACGCATCGAACTTTTCAGATCTTACAGGATTCGGTCTCGTGGAAAAGTTTGGACGAATCAGCGCTATTATGTCGCCGTGTGTGATTTTCAGTATTTTTTTTTTTTTTGGGAAGTTTTCCGCGGCTTCGCTTGTTTCGAAGTTATGGGAAATTGTCAATATTTTTCAATAACGAACTTATACGATAAACTCGGATACGCTCTAAACTTTTGCTTCTGGCTGAATTTATCATTCATATTTTAATACTGCGATGCTTCGGTAGAGCAACGCACGAGTTGCTCCATTATTCGCTTAGTTCATAACTTTTGAATATATAAGATAAAAAGGGTTTGTTTTATAAATTTCAATGATTTTGATTCATTTATCTATCTAGTTAGAATTAAAATTCAATGCAAAAATCATATCGATATTTTTATATCTAATATTGAATTAAATAAATCAAAATAATTATTTTATATTGGTAATAAGCGTAAAAAAATCTTAAGAATTTATCGAAAAAGAAATATTCAAATTTGCGGTTTAAACGCTGAATAAATGATGACAGCTTATTTATCTTGTGAGTTTTCATTGAATCCGAACGCAAAACCGCAAATTCGCACATTTCATCGATTCGATTATATCGAATGGAAATCGTTCGTTTCGCACAATATAGGACTTATATAAACATACGAAAAAAAAAAGAGATTCTAACATCACAAAAGTGTCGCTCAATACGAAACAAGGCAATATTGAAAAGGAATAATTGCGTCATTGGAAATGTGTCAACTTACCCTTATCTCACCCTTTTCACACTTTTCGTAATTTTTTTCGGCCAGGACGCGTTTAAATTGCCTCGCGAAATTCGATCGACTGAATAAATTTGTCTTTTTTTCTTCTTTATCGAATTATTACTCGGCCAAACATAATTTTCATTCAATAATATGAGGAAAAAAAGTGTATAAAGTGCGTCGCAAACAGGATTTCGTATGTTTGTATACTTGCGGCATGTACACAGAAGCCTTCCACTCTCTTCAGTATTCAACATACTTTACTTCCTGCGAAAGATGCGGATTACTTTCATTCTTGAGCGGGAATGATTGATTGGATATAGCGACGGCACCTTTTCCCTTTTCGCGAAAAATCGTATTTTCCGAACCACGCGCAGTCCTCTGGGGCAAACGACACATAAAGAGCACCTTCGTGATTTATAATTTACACGGACAACAAAAGGGGGCAATTTTGACGGAAGACGAGTTTCCCTTTTCATTTCTGTTTTTTTCTTTTGAGCGTTTTTCCTTTGTTCGAATGAGTTTCCGCCGGCTTGATGACTTCCATTGTTCCTCGATGTTGCCGTAAGACGAGCTGCAATTTATGGGACACTCTTTTGAAGAGGCTGGCACGCTCTTCAGGTGCATATTACAGCAAAGGTGGAATTGAAACGAAAGCTGAGTGACTATGGAAACGTTCCGTATTTATACAGGGACAACGCGCCGGTGAATTTGTACCGGATTTTAAAGCGTTTGCTACTTGAGTGTGTCGAAGTAAATGAAAGGAATTCGCAAAAAATAAATAAGCTGACGCGTATTGGTGTCGTTTCCTTATATCGCAAGTATACGTAATATATATTAAAATAATGATTTCAATATATTTTAAATGCGAATAATCGTATGATATGTATTTTTTATATTGTTGAATTTAGGTGAAGGAATTTTGCTACTGCAGGTTTTGCGCCCCACCTTAATTTTTGTTCACTCCAAACCAAATATTTTCCATTAAATATTAAATATTCTCCATTATAAGTAAAATATTAATACTTTTACCAATAAATGACCCAATAATTGCTCGGTATTTACCGGTAATTTTATTTTATTTTTTTATTTTTACCGGTAAATACGATTTTGTATCGAATATTTTTGAAAAATATTTTTTTGGATTATATTATTGGATTATATTATTATATTTTGGATTATATTATTACGGCTTTCTTTTGTTTTTACATAAAATTTAATTTACTAGTAAACTGAAAATTAAAAAAAAAAGTGCCAGTTTACCAGTAAATGAAAATTACAGTAAATTTGGCCTGTCTACATTATATGTTACTTCTTTATTGGTATTCGAAAAGTTTCTAAATTATGTGATTCTAATTGTATAATTTTCAATTATTTTACTTTTTTCACTAACTCGATTTTGTTTTTAGATACAAAAACATCATTATAATTTCGTTTTGTAATGGTTATTCACAATACCAAATCCATACAGAAAACCCTAAATATAAATAGACGAAATTACGTAAATTATACCTATAAATAAACCAGTAAACATTTTAATTGATCCCCGCTAATTGTCAAGTCGTCTGGTTTAATTAACCTTTGTACTTTGCTAAAATTGCGGACCATCTTGGGAATTTCGCAGCTCGACATTTCAACAGACTCTGGTGCAAATTTGACTTTCTAATATACTGAAATCTACTAATTTGTTAAAAGCTTGTAGCGTGCTGTCTTTGGAATCTGTTTTCAGCCCCTTCAGTGTGTACGTACTTATTCTAGTTGTGCAGTTTCTAAGTACTCTTCAGCGGGACTAATGCAAAATTTAAAATGCACTTTAAGTGTATGCACTTCGGTAATACGAGGAAAGCTTTTTCTATCGTAGCTCGTTTCTAGTTTATAGGTTTTTCAAAGAGTTGAAGTGCATTGGATTTTTTTTATTCGAATCAACTTGAGCAAAACTATATGAAACTTTTATATCGGTAGATAATTTTGTTATATAATATTATTCTAAACATGTCTGCATTTTGTGAATTCAGAAAAATAATATCATAGATTATTGTTTTGAAGGTTGATAAAATATAAAAACTTTTAAGAATGCAGAATTTAATCAATTTATAATAACTAGTACATAATAGAAAATGCAAAGGAATAAAAACAAGCCATATTTTTGTTTACTTAATATTTATTTGTAAAAAGGTGTTATTTACAAAATGGCACGATCGTGATGTGCATCGATGTAAATTGGGACATTTTTCGGTGATGTGGTACGATAAAAATGGAAATAATTTTTTTTTGTTCAACAAAAAAATTACACGACATAATAAATACAAAATAATAACAATGACGGTGTCAAAAAAAAAACAGATGGACCAGTCGTCGCTGAATGCGTCTTCGATGTCGATAATAAAAAATAATAAATAGCGAAACAGTTCGATGCGATGATACGAAAATGGCGGTTTTTTTTTTTTAATTATTATTCTTCAATAAACTCAAATATTAATTTTTAAAAAAAATGTATGGCAGTTCCCTCGTCGGCCAAAGACGCCAAACGCGACACGTCCGAACTCGAACCCGGCGCCGAACCGCACAATAAATGCTTCCGATTCGTATAAAAACGTTATAAAAACAAAATTTTCAAAAATCGCCCGACACTAGGATCGATTTCGGACCGTGACGCGCGCAGACATCTTCGAGGGATTCTTCGACATTATTTATACGAGTTGGGACAGTTTACGCGGCCGCCTCGGCGCCTTCCTCCTCCTCGGCGGAAGCGGTTAACATGGTGATTAGCTTCTGTGTGTCGATGAAGCCCTTATCGTCGATCTCCATCTGGTCGTAAGCCTCATCTACTTCATCGGCGGAGAACTTGTCGCCCCAGGTCATGAGGGCGTGGCGCAGCCTCTCGCTGTCGATCTTTCCCTCCTCGTCGAAGGACTTGAAGGCGTTGATGACGACGTCGTCCTCGTCGGAGCCGCCGGCCATCCTGGCGGCGAAGAGGGTCAGCAGTTGGGTGAAGTTGATGGGGCCGGGGGCCTCGTTGACCATCTCGTCGAGCTCCTTGTCGACGGCGAGGCGTCCCAAGGAGTCGAAGGTGGCGCGAAGGTCGTTCTTGCCGATGATGCCGTCCTTGTCGTGGTCCATTAGCTGGAAGGCCTGTAAAAAAATTATTGCATGTTCAGTTTTTGGGATCGTTGATTAAAACCGAATTGGTGACGAGGTTGATCCTTGGAAGAACGGTCGAAATATATATAAAAACTATAATATATTTAATCCCCTATATATAATCGTGGATATCTGTCCGTCTGTCGTCTGTTCGATGACGCTCGCGACTTTAAAACGACGCGTCGATGCGATTATTTTTTTGCGTCTATATAATTTTTCTTCTAGCGTATATGGTCTTTATGCGTATATGTTATAGGCAAATTATAACGGCAGGCATTTTCCAACTTGATCACTAACTAAAACTGCTAGTATGCTTTATGA
>JAOXNN020000085.1:56928-99378 GCA_028571205.2 Hydropsyche betteni
TCCGTAGTTATTTCTCACATCCGCTTCAAATTTATCATTCAATTTAAAAAAAATAATTAATTAAAAAATATATTATATTATTTTTTTCGGTCGTAAGTGCGAACCGTCGTAAGTCGAGGACTACCTGTAATTTGAACGAATCCATATTTTTTTTTAATTTTTGAAAAATAATTAATTAAATTTTTTTCAGTCGTAAATTCGAACCGTTGCAAGTAATATTAAAAACTAATTATGATTTATACGATTTTTTTTACGGTTTCGTATTTATCCTTCCAGTTAAATATTGTATAATAGTAACTGTTCGTTAATAATTTATTTTTACATACATTTGACTCATACAAACTTTCACTGATTTAAATCTGCAGAATTGTATTTAATCATTTAATAATAATATAGAGCATACTAAATGTCATCATGGAATTTAAAAACATCATTACTCAAATAATTTCATATTTCATTTGGAAATTAGTATAATAAATATTAGCAAAAATCGATAAAAATAAAATTACATACGCGAATTTGTTTGTTTTTTAAATCAGTTTTCAATATGTGTAATTTTCCTACTCTAGTAAAAATTACTAATTATTATATAAAAATCATTTTGTATTAATTCTATGACTTGACTTCAACATATCTACATTATACGATAATATTATACAGATATATAACAAAGAATATGATATGGTTAAATGAAATTAACTATTTCATATTCTATTTTTATAACGAAAGGTCCAGTTATTTTGAATCAATTTATCACAAGATTTTTTTTTATCGATTTCAAGACTTTTCCGATATTCAGTCTCTTTAAGGTTTTGGATGATCTCTTTTCTTTTTATTGAAGGCTTCTGTCCAAAGCCGGATCTATACGAACATTATAGTCAATCCGTCTCCATTTCCGTCTGTGGTTTCCAGCACAATCGTCACATTATTAATGATTGCATTTCCGAAAATTCTCTTTATACCTTAAATAGATTTTATTTATATCCACATTTATATATATTATTGTATTTGATAGGACATGGATAAAAATTATATGTTAAACTTCGTAATAAACTTCAATACTGACTTTAATTCGTGATCATATTATATGTATCGATTGTAATTGGTTTTCAGTGAATAATTAATATTTTTTTTAATTGTTTAAAATCAGAATATATGAATACATTTTCTGAAAATTTTAATCTTTTGATCTACCGCTGTCATTAAAATCATTTTAAATTCAATTGCGGTTCGTTTTATTTTGATATCGACGATTCAAAACTCGATAAAAACGCGATAAAAAATTATCAGTACATTTTTTCGTAGTTTAACATTCACAAATTTAAAAATATATCAGTTTAATTTAAAACATGTTCTGGGCTGGGTTTATCGAAAATAACCTTCCTGCCAATATTTTGAAATTTTCTAAATACGAAATTTTATGTGTGTTAATCAACTCTGAAAAAGTGTAAAACGATCTAAAACGGATTCAGATTGACTTCTAATAAAACAAGAAACTTTAACTAATCTGTATGTAGTTACACTCAACTATCCCATCTCTATGCTGTGCCTTTGACTACTGGAATTAATTAATCCTCACAAACGATCAGTTTGAAACAATTACGCAAATTTACATCGAATGCCATCAAAGCTCAAAATTATTTAAATTCACGCATAAACAAACTTTATTGTCAATCATTTCGACCTCATTAAACGACCCGATTTCTGAGAATTATTAATATATCAACAAATTCATAAATTTTATTGCATTTTGATTTATTATGTTTTTAAAACGATGATATTTAATAAACTGTTAATTCGTTTCAAATGTGAAAAAGATGATAGTTTCACGAAACCGAATTTAATATAAAAATTTGTTATAAACACTTACCCATCACGCAATGAGGAGGCCCAAAGTGATTTATGGCTTGCGGAGCATGAAATTAATTTCGAGAAAAACATCCCCGACCGCGATGAATTTCCTTTTTATCCAAGACAAATATTAATTATAATCTTAGAATTCTTCGTGGAAACTGAAGGCGGGAGATTATGCGAGGCGTTGATAAAATATTTACACGTAAACATAAAAGTTTTGCTTATAAAGAACAATGAGCTTTCGTCAGATGTTAGTCAAGAAAGCTAGTCCGCACATATTTTAATGAGTTTCATTCTTTGGGAAAATTTATCAAGAACAAAACTCAATATGTACTTTGTCGCTAACTAGAAAACTCGGTGAAATCTGGAAATGAAATAAAAAGTTTGTTTTTTTTGGCACCGACATTGAATTGTGTTGAACCATATATACAGTTGATGTTACATCAGATATTTTTAGATACAGGCACAAAAAATGGCTATTTTTAAATTATTATACGTAACTGATATATAAATTATTTGAAAATACTTATTATAAATTTTGGAAACTATATATTTTTTATATAGTCATTAATTGAAATAAGATCGATGAAAATAAATATCACTAGATTTAATTATTATCTTCACGTATGCAAACACCAATTATTTATCATAAGATGTGAATCTAGATACACATTTGCCAAGAACCAATTTATTTGCGTCAAAAAAGTGTGAATAAATCATTTGCTAATTGAATATTACAGTATATTATATTATATTATATAATGTTGTATTACATATTCTATAAGAAACAATGTTTCAATATTTTTTTATGTTCCGAATGTTTTCAAATAAAATGATTGAAGAAATCATTTGAAGGATGCATTACACGTTACGAAACATATTTTGATTTGATTCTATGATAAATGTAATAATATTTATACTTCATTCACAAAGTGGATTTCAATAAGCTTGTACAAAACTATTTTCAGTCACAGCCAAGACAAAAAATAGCTCAAAACGTGATTCATCTTTTAGCCTTGACCCATATTAAACAATTTCAGGAAATATTAAGAAGTTTATAATAATAATTTAAATAGATGATACAAATTGCAATTAATTGAAACATATATTACAATTTTTTATGAGATTTTAATTCATCTTATTCTTATCGAGGAAATGCATTATGACATTAAGATTACGTTAGTAAACAAAAGTTATATATACTGCGATGATTAAAACCGTTTGATAATGTATTGAACTCCGGCATGTTTCGACCTGAATCTAAAAATACATACATTGCAGCATTCTTAGTCACCAACCCAGATGCGTACGCATTCAGATCTCACCATTCTCAATATCAAGGAAATTTTAAATTTCATGTTGCAAAATTTCAAAGACATTTCGTTATCAACCAAAATATTTATTAACAAAAAAAAAATAACAAAATTAAGTAATCGATATGAGATTTTTTCTATAAATTCAGTACAAAGCCATTTTAATAATAGCTATATGAAAAAATCTATTTGACTAATCTACAATAATTATTGTCTGACAATTAGTACATATTTATTTAATTATAGTGTATAATGTATAATTTAAAATAAGATTCTTTAAGCTTTTGGTGCTCTGTGTCCGAAAATATTAGAACCAACTCGTACAGTTGTAGCTCCCATTTCAATCTATTTTTGAAAAATTAAAAATAAATTAATATACAAATATTGAAAATAAACTAATGTGTGATGTTTCAGAAAGTAGTGAAAATCTAATTGAATGAATGAAATTAAAAGGAAAAATCGAACTTGTTTTCTGAAAAATAATACTTACTGCATGTTCGAAATCACTGGACATTCCCATTGATAATTCCATATCAGATAAATTTAGTCCCAATTGAGAACAAACATCCTCCCGGCATTTGGCTAAACTAACAAAATCAGGATTTGGTCCCAAACTGCAATCGTATCCGTATTGTCCGATAGTCATAAATCCTTTTAAAGTTAAATTTGGACAATTGTCAATTACGTATTTTGTTAACCCTACTGCATCTGAAGGTTGCACACCACTTTTAGCTAAAGAAAAACATTAAAATACAAAATGTATTATTATATTAAATCTACAAAATTGATACACAAAACAAACTTACCGTCTTCCCCACTCGTATTTATTTGTACCATAACATTTAAGTTTCCTTTATCACCGCAATATTTAGGCCATTGTTTATTTATATTTTCAGCTAACTTTATGGAATGCACAGTCTCCAACATAAACAAACCAGGACTACTAAGTACTTTATTTATTTTATTCGTTTGTAAATGACCTATGAAATGCCATTGTATTTCTTTACATTTATCTAATATATCACTGCTGTTAGCTTTTTCATTCAGTTCATTGGCATAATTTTCGCCGAAATGTCGCTGTCCTGCTTCATAGGCTTGAATAATCATCGAAGTCGGCTTGGTTTTAGAAACACAAACCAATCTCGGCTCAATTTGTGGCAATAACTTAAAAAAATAATAGAATTTTAATATGGAGTTAAATAAGATAAAATAACTAATTAAATACTAACATTATTTCTTCTAGCAGTAGCTAGTTTGATTTGATTGAGCACAACTTTTAAACCGTCCATTATGTCAATATCTGTGTCACACATGATGACCTTGCTTTAATAATGACAACAGATAAAAATAAACAGTTTTTTTTCAATACTTGTTTTTTCAAGAAATTTCAAAGCAAATTCTGGAGTTGACGTCTAGGATTCAATGGTTAATTTGACATTGAACAACTGTCAAATTGGACAATTGAAAAGGTTAACCATGTCAAAAATTTTAGTATTGTAAATTCAATATGACATTTTTTTAATTTACAATTCAAATTTTTTTGTTTTGTATGTTTTATATCATTATCTTATTTTAATAAAAAAAGAAAATGATAAAAATTTCAGATTTATTATATAAATTGAACTTTTTTATAATAAAAAGTAACATTGGTAAAATAATAAATGATGATTTATATTTTTTAAGATTATCTGATTGCATTTGTAATTTAAATTGGAAATTATGTCCCGCATACTATACAAATGTCATTCATAAAAATATGGTCGAATTTAATGATGTTTAAGTGGCAATTTTGACATTTCAGTCTGACGAGACTGAAGTTGCGCCGGTGTCACAGTTTATTCCAAAAAATCATGATCTGAGGAAAACATATCAAAATGACTATCACAGAGAAAGTAGAGAGAGCCATAGACTTTCTCAAAAATCCTGATAATGCCAACAAGTAATCATCACGAATGATATTCAACCTAATATATAACATAAATTTTATATTTACACAAATACGTCCATCAGAATGACGTCATTAACGTCATTCTTTATTATCTATTTTGATAATTATTCCCGAAAAAACTTAATAAAAACATATTATTGTTTTACAGAACTCTCGAGCTGCAAAATTTTGCAGGAGTTTTAGGACAATGTATGGGTGCATTGGGAGGTCATCCTTCAATGATCACCTTATATTCTACATATTTACAACAGTCTATCCCAATACTTCTAGGATTATGCAGCCACAATAGTGTTAGTTGAATATTTAAACCAATTTCATATTATATTTTTATGTTATATGTTATTATTGTTTTATCAGGCTGAAATTCGGTTAGTTGCTGATGAAGCTCTTAACCGAGTTATCGTCGGTGGCACACCATTTCATTCGTCTAAAGTCCATTTGCATTTACACAATAATTTCACTTCTGACAAACATCCTAGGTTTGTATTTGTATGATGTATTTTATGTTAAATACATATAAATATGTTTATATTAAACTTATATTCGATTTTCAGATGGCTGCGGGCAGCAATATCTCGTTTGTGTTTAGGACAAAGTTGGTTACGTGCTGGTGCTGGTAGAGGTAGAATATTTGCTCAGAGCACATTAATAAGGCTTAGGGATATAGTTGAAAGTATCAAAGAACCTGCACTTATTAGTGATAAGGGAGATATTTTGATCATGGAGTGTTTGGAAGTTAATCTTCCTAGAATAATGAAAGCCTTATCACCGTTTGCAACAAGAGACGAAATGTTTGGTAATATGCGTTAATTTGTTTTTTAAATAATTTCATTTAAATATATTTAGTAAGTTGTTTAATTTTACAGGTTTGTTAACAACGCTGATAGCTCTTTTGGATTCTTCTACTCCGTCAATCAGACGAAATTCTGCAAATTGCATTGCTGAGTTATGTCAGCATCATCCAAAAAAGTTCATTCTTCATTGCATAAATACAGCATTGAGTATGTTTTAGTTTAATTCTTAGTATTTAAAGTATGTATAAAAATTAATATTATCATTTATTTTTCAGATAATTTGCAGGAAAAATCTTGCTCTCCTGAATCAATATTAGGCTGGTTTGGTACATTAAGATCAATATTTAACATTAATCCCATCAACAAATTGAGTAATGATACTGTACCAGTTATCAAATACATGATGGTAGTTATATTTTCAACATGAATACAAATATAATATATTTAAATCAATCAATTTTTATTTTCTTTTGTCAGATTTATCAAATTTGTTTGCATTATATTGAAACAAGTGTGACGAACCATAATATCCTCAATGCGGCAATGGATTGTTTAAACATAATTCTCACTGATGCTAATTCCATCATGCGATCAGCTTTGCTCAACCCAAATGGACCTATTTGTTTATTGAACGTTAAAGAAAAACCAAGTTCTAAAAGTCATCATAGATCATTAAGTAAATGATTGTTAGATTTTATTTTTATAAATTTCTGCATGTACAATAAATTATGTTTTTTGTACAGGTTCAATAAGTATGGTACAATCTGTTATGTCTACTGCTTCGTCGATGGCTAATATTTCAGACGATGTTTTAATTAGTGAACAAAGTGATGCTATCACTTTTCATGGACCTATATATTTAGGTAGTATTTCTCAAAATCAGACGCCACATAGAAGTATGGAAGATTTACATACAAAGGTAATTTTTTTTATTGAAATAAAATGCAATAATCGAAAATTGATTTCAATTTACCTATTTCAGGGAATAAATACACCAGATTCTCCATGTGAATCGATGATAAGTGAATTTAATTCTGAAATTATGACAAACGAACAATTTTCATTGTACATCAAAGAAAAACTTTCAGAAAAAGCTGATGAAAAAGAACACGAAGAAAAAGAATCGATGCATCAAAATAATGAACATGAAAACGTTCATACATGCAAAGAAATCAATCACATGGTACTTTTTTGCCGTGTTATTATTTTGTTGATTATATTGCTTATTATAAAAGGATTATTTATTTTTCAGTTAAACATAGGTTCATTTAATGATGTTGACGTACCTCTAAAATATTGTGCTCGTTTACTAATTAGCAAGTTCTTGTTAGCAGGACACTCAGGTTTTTTTTTGATATAAATACATTAATAGCATAATTGGTTTTAATATTGATAATTTATTTGTTTTATAGACCAAATTATACCCGATCGGATTATCAGAGTATCTGTAAAAGCATCCGCTCTTACTTGTTTGATATCTATACTCGATTTATATCCAGAAATTTTAACTTTGTATCTCGGGATTCAAAGTGATAATTCTCAACATAATTTATCCGGTGAGTAAAAAATGATATTTTTTTACTTTATTTATTCTTTTAGAATATGTATGTTATTAATCATATTTTTCATTCAGGTAATTCTGACCAAAGTAACCCGTCAAATAACGAACAGTTGAACGATTTTGTTTTGGAAAGAAATATTTGTTATCAAGAATCATTGACTGATTCTTTCGGACAGGAACTTCTGACAAAAAGCATAGATATGATGAGTCAAGCTAGTGGTACGGGAAGCAACAAATCCGGTGCTAGTCATTTGCCATCTTCTGCTGCTGTGAAGCGAGATAAATTTAAATCAACTATTCAAGATAGTATGGAAAATAGTTCTCTAGCTGGTATTCCTAGTAACATGCTCGACAGTAAACAACAAAGTGGCATGGGCAACGTTCCTAATACTCAAATGGCTTCTAGTTGCATGAGCGGAGATAGCATTAATCTTGCTATGACGGGTAGTAACTTTACAATGGGTAGTAACACAACTGCATCAAATTATCCAGCGTCGACAGATTTACTGACAACAAGTATCGATCCGTTAACTTCCAGTTTAGATTTAGAAATGATTTTCGATCATTTCGGTGAATCGACCACCAGTATTGAAAATCAAACGAAGCAAACGGAAATTGAAAGAAAGCATTCTAAACCGTTTAATTTAGAACAAATGATGCAAGGTATGTTTGTTTCACAAGAAAATTTGGTAAAATATGAAAAACAAATTTCAAATGAATCAGAAAAAAACTTGGATAAATCTCCTAAAATTATGCATACGGAAAATGTGGAACATAAACAAGAAATCGAAGATAATGCATCTAGTAAAGATAAAAGTCTCAATGAATGTGATTCTGTTGGCCCTGAAAATCAGGATAATCCGATTAACAAAGAAGAATCATTGAAAGTTGAATCGGTTAATCAACACATTTCGGAATTCATATTTTTGTTTGAAAATCACCCGGATCCTCAAATTCGAGGACTGGTGAGAGTTTGTATTGGAAGTTTCATAAATTCTGTCTTAAGTTCATCGTCAGGAGATTATTACAAGTGGAAGCCTTGGAATTCTTCAACAAAAAATATTGCAAATAACATGACCATTGAGAATCTTTTAAATATAATCATGGAGGTTAATTTTTATCAGATATTTACTGTGAATATAATTCTCAGAAATAATTAAATCAAACTTTTGTGGTATAATTGCAGGCTTTGACTGATTCGATTCATTCTTGTGTAAATCATTCAATTATGGCAATTGAGAAATGTGTTGATTCTATTTGCAATAGTCATCAAAAGTCTATGATTGAAATATTGAATAGTTTACGTCACGTTGAGAACAATCCTTATTGGCTTTGCAAAGTGAATCTTTGTCGCTTTTACCAAAAACTAGATTACCGAAAGTAAGTATAAAATAAAACTTAGCATCAGTATGTATTTATTTTTTAACATACACATCATGTTGTTTTTGTAGACTTTATTTTTTGATACCGGATTGGCCATCTCGAAGTTTTCGTATATTGAATATTTTAATACACCTATTAAGTGATCAAGACCAAAGAGTTAGAAAGGCAGCTGTTGAAGCTATTACAACGTATGTTTTTATTTAAACTATTTTGTAAACGTATCTTTTTTAGTCTAATTTTTTATTTTTTTCAGATTTCCAATGACTTTGTGTCCACCAACCAATTTCGAACCTTCGAACATGCTTACGAATCTAGTCATCGAACAGACTGATGAAATATTATTTACTAGTCTTAAAAAAAATACAAAACTGTTATCTGATTTCAATCATTCAGCTATTTTGTCAGCTTTGCCTGGAGCTTTGAAATATTTTAATGGAAAACAAGAAAATTCTCATTTGATTAAAAGTGACATTCTCTATTCAAATTTAAAATGTATCGTACACACAATAAGCTACAATTTAATGATATCTCAAGATAAATATTTCACGGTGTGTATTATGAAATATCTTTGTAAAAAGTCAATTTTTTTTCTGGAAATTATTAAATGATTCAAAATATTTCAGCAAGGATGTTTGGAATCATTGTTAGATCTTAGTCTGAAATATCCACCTGCAAAGTATTTTCATGCTTATTGTGAAACAAACTTATTAAGTATATGCTTAGAACTTTTGGAATACAGGACATTATCATTATCATGCTTTGAAACTGTCCTAGCGTTTACTACTCAAATTTATGCCGGTATGTTCGATAAGTTAACTACAATAACATCATTTTGATGGAAAACTTTCAGATTATTTTAAATATATAATTTATAAATAAATTTTAGTTGAAGCTTGGAATGTGCTTTGTAAAAGCCACAATAATGAAATAAAGCAATCATCAAAATTAGACATTCCGAAAGATCAATTCAATCAAAAATCATGGACTCATTTTGGAACAGGAAATTTTTCTTCGAAAGCTGAAAATTTACTAAAATTGACATTGAAACTTTTGAACATTTTTGTACACATCATACAAGATGCTTCACCTTCAGTTATTCAGCAACGCTCCGGAATTATACCACCAAGTCCGATCCGGAAAAAACCAGGTTTTTATCTAATTTTTACTGTTCATATTCTCTCAAAAATTAAATATATCTTGTTGCTGTGTTCTCATAATATTTAGCTGATGAATCTCAAAAAAGAAGTACCTCACCGAATTATAATGATTTATCAGATGAGAAATCCGGCCAGAAGAAAAGAACTCCATACAATTCCATTACTGGCAATGTCATTCCAGTGGGTTATTTTGTTAACGATGTTATTCTCATGAAGCTTTATGCAAATTTAAAATCGGCATATTCTACTCATAAAGTATGTTTTTTTTCTCTATGAACTATTTAGTTTCAGTTTTAACTCGTTACTTAAATTTTCATTATAATTGCAGGTTACAATCAATCCATCATCTAGTATTTTCCTTAATTTCATATCGAAAACATTAGAAAGTCTCGCTGTTCAATTAGAAGTTATGTCAGAAAAAGAGGTCGGAAAAGTAGCCGAAGAAATTTTGTTTTATTTGAAAAGTCTTCTTCCATTAAAACCAGATAGCTCAGTTGTTTGTGTAACGCAACTTCTTAGGTGCCTTTTTTCTGTCAATATGACTGCACAATGTAACAGTTTACAACAATTTTTCAATGAAATCGAAAACTATAATGAAAAAAATATGTTGGAAGATTTTGGTGAATCTAAAAAATATAAATTTTATGAAAATGTGCTATTGGCAAATTGCGATAGCAGTGTCAGTATTGATTCTGTTATGAATTATCAGGAAAAATTATTCACTCATATCAGTGATTCCAGTGAGAATAATATGAATCACAAAATAGCAGAAGGCTTTGCAAAATATTCCCATTTGCAATTTGAACGAGATTGCTATTTGAGTGTGAAAAATTACAATAAACACAAAACAGATAAAGAATGGACGACTCATAAACACGAGTTTTCAAAATATATCCGTATTTTAGAACCCGTTGTCGTTCAAGCTCTAAAAGTAATTTATTTTGAAATCTAAAAGATTTTTTACTATTAATTTTTTTTATTTTAATCGAACCAATATTTTTTCAGAGTTACACTATTCAAAATAACAGAGCGATGCAATGTAAAGTCTTAGAACTTTTCAATCAGCTTCTCTCATTACGTATAAATTACTGTTTCCTAAATAGTGATAGAGTTTTTATCGATTTTGTTTTAAAGCAGCTTGAAAATGTGGAGCATTTAGAAATTCTGTAAGTTTACATAAATTATCAATTATATCAATAGTTTTCTGTGTACTTAATATTTTTTTGTAATAGTAATTGTGGAGAACTAGTTCGATGTATTTTCACGTTTTTGGTTCATCTTTCCTCTTCAGAACATCATACCAAACAATTGATGGACGTTCCTAAAGTACATTTTATTTGAAAGTTGTTTTTTTTTTTCCTTATTCGTTCTTTGTTATTAATTTAAATAAAAATTATAGCTGATACAGTTGTGTGATGGGTTAATGGCTAGTGAAGTTTATGAAGAATGTATAGAATCCTTACATCCTTTGGCTTATAAAATATTTGTTTCTCAACAACAAATTCAAAGCAGACAACAACTTCAAGAAGCTCAAGTTACAAAAGAAGTACTTTTTGCTATGTTGCAAAAAATGATGAGGGATCCTAAGGTTCCATTGAAATTCTTTAATTCTATGAGTAAATTTTGATTGGTATTTTATAAGAAAATTATCTTTTTCAGGTTGTGAAATTAATATCTACTGTTTTGATATTTTCTGAAGAGCATCCTGAAAGCCATTACAAATTTTCACAATTGGCTTGCGATGCTTTGTTTCAATTATTAAAACAAAAATCTATTGATATTAATAGCCCCGAAAGTTATGTATTATTGGATAAAATGTTCGACTGTATTCACAGAGAAATACTTTTCGATCAATCTAGAATTGAAATTGTTTTAAAGATAATGTTTGATAAACCTCCAAATCAAGTAATGAATTTTCAGATTTGATTTATATATTATTTATATTATACATCTCTTACTACATTTCGGATTTTTCAGGAGTATTCTAGCCTTGAAACTAAAGAGCGTTGGTTGGCTACATTGTTATTATTTTTGAGAAAAATTATATATGGAATGGCTGAAAATGAAATACTTCTGTCGCTCAATTATTTGAAGACTTCATATGTTTCCCCAGCAGCTATATTTTTCAATTCTAACAATGAAATAGATCCTTTGAATGTGCAAACAGTGAACGAAAACTGTGCTAATTTGTCACCAGATGTAATATTTGTACGATTCTTGTTTAGAGTTATAACATATGCTCTGTTAGAAATTGAAAATTGTAATAAAAATGAGTTACAAACTGCAGAAAGTAATAACGAAGGACACACTAATCTATCGTTTTGGCATAAACTCACAAACGGTTTTATCTGTCAAGTAAAGCATATACTTTATTTGAAAGGTAATTGGCACTTTCAAAATCTTTAATTTTTATTGACCCAAAAATTTTTCCGAAAATTCGTATTGTAAATTTCAGATGGATGTAGATTTCCCCTGTTGGCTAAAACTGCTCAAACTGTTTTGCA
The DNA here is from genome assembly GCA_028571205.2 of Hydropsyche betteni. Taxonomy (NCBI): domain Eukaryota; kingdom Metazoa; phylum Arthropoda; class Insecta; order Trichoptera; family Hydropsychidae; genus Hydropsyche; species Hydropsyche betteni. The sequence goes on from JAOXNN020000085.1 coordinate 69,443, forward strand.
TAATGAACAAAGTGGTTTGAATACAGGATTATATAGTCCCGAAGAAAATATTCCTTTGAAACGATTAGCTACAATTTGTACAAAATTATCGTGGATACAACCTTTGCTTGCTGTACAATGGTGTCATCTTTTAGTCAGATTGAAATTTATTGAACAAAAATTTTGGGGCTCTTTATTAAGTTTCCTCCAAAATTCTGTTACACCAACTGAAAAAGATGGCCAGAAAAACTTACATAATGACATACTACAACTCGGATGTTTTTTGACGTTATGTGAACATTTTGTTAGTGTGATTTATATTTTTGTTCAATTAAAAAATATGTTGTTCGATATTAATTTAATGTGTTTTTTAGGTTGATAATGGCTTAGATGAGGCAATAAACTTAACTTGGCTTTTAGTCAATCGCATTCATTATCTTGTTAAATATTATAATGAATCAATTGTCAAAGAATTTGTAGCTAAAGTCAACGAAAATCCTATTGCTTCTGGACTGTTATTACAAGCAATTGCAGCAAGATGTCAACCTCATATCAAGGTATAATAATTTTGCAATTATTTTTTCTTTATATATTTACTTATCATGTAAAGTATTCGATACAAATATTTGAATACATATTTCCAGGGTACTTATGGTATTAAAGTATACAAAATACTCTCCGATTGTCATATAAGTCAATCTGGTTCATTGATTTTTTGTATATGTCGTATTGTCGGAAGAGCACATGTGTCTGTATCCTCATATTTTGTAAAATTAGCAATGAAGCGTTGTCAATATTTGCTTACCCTTTCAAAGGAAGATTCTAACACCCAGATGCCTTTAGATGACTTACAGATGGCATTGGAAATGCTTCATAAAGATAGAGTTGATAAACGGTATTGATTAATCATATCACTATCAATACTATATTTTTTTACATATAATAATAAATAATATGTTATATTTTAGGCATCCTGATTTGGTTAATGAACTTAATAATCTTGCTTCATCCATTTATAATTTGTCTCCCCTCGATATTCCACTAGATAGACACATTAATCCTCAAAATATTATTACTACTTCAGTTGACAATGACTGGTATTTAATACAAATTCGAAACAGGTATTTTATGGTTAATTAGTTTTTATTGTTGTCAGAGTACAAGTTTCTTGATTTTTTTGATGATTTTAGATGCTCAAAATATTCAAATGGAAATATTAATTTAGGAAGACACAAGTCTCTTGCTAATATACTAAAATCTTTAACAAACGAAGAATTTTCTAGCATTGTAACTTCGTCTGAATTTGACATGGAAATATTACAGCAAACATTGAAACTAGGAATGGATTCATTCATAAAATCTTTGATTAATAAAGTTTGTGAACAAGAATATGTCAAAATTGAAATGAGGAAGGAAAAAATTAGTAAACAAATTTCTGAGAATGAAGAATTCCTTGCCAAAGACACTATCATGGATTCAAACATATTTCCTGATTTGACACGGTTGAAAAAACTTGGAAAACAATCTAGATTTTTTGTATCGATCGAAAACCCAGTTGTCGAAAAGAAAATCGAGATTTCAAAAATTAAACCTAACGTTGAAGAAGAAAAGATGGATATTGTCATTCCAGAACTTCCTCCGGTGCTTTCTTTATCACTCAAACATTTTCATAAAATGGTCCAATCATTAGTTTCTCTATTCCCTAAAAATATGAGACCATTGAGTCACTTTGAAAATACTAACATTAAAGAATATCAAACAATGGATAAATATACAAGACGGTGTTACTTAGTTTTTAGGGATAGTTTTTTCCATCAACTCATAGTCCTTGTACAGAAATTAGTAAGTGCTTACTTACAATGTTTGAAGAAGATCATTAAATTTTTGGATAAAATAGATCCAGATGCTGTGGATAAAATAATGGATTCAATTTTATCAAAAAGTCTATCAAATAATTTGATGTCTTTCTCAGTAATTTCATTGCAATATACATCATACTTGATAAAACAAGAAGAAGATTCTCTGCTTATCGATAATAATGGTTCATTTAAAAACGAACAAAATAACACAGATTATGTTATAGATCTGTGCATCAGTAATGCTTCACAATGCTTTTCAATGAATTCCATTTGGAAAGAATTGAATACTGATGAAAACTTACCCAAAATATTATCTACAGTTAATTGCTTTTACAATTATATGACTTATATTTTAAAGGTAATTTTTTTCTCAACTCAAATATTTTACGAAAAGAAAAAAAAAACAATTTTCAAATGTACTATTTTTTATTTTTAGAACACAGTACCAATAACATTTATCAGAAAAGTTTCAGAAAATGAAACCTCTGATTGTACTTTAGAAACGGCAGTCACTTGTGATAAACTATTAACGCTTTTAGATTATTGGCAAAATAACTGTTCTCACAAAGTGAATAATAAACATAAAAATATAATGTCATTTACAATGAGGAACAATTTGGAAATGCTATTGATAAAATTATGTCGGTGTAAATTTGCCAATTCATTCACACTTATTCCGTCGTTAGCTTGGGGAAATTTACAATTATTTGAAGAAATTACGGCAACAACTGCAAATAATAAATGCAACTCATCCAATTCTGACATGCCAAAAACTCATTCTAGAAACCCTTCAAAAACAGATTCAATCAAACCAGAAAGAGTTTTAAAGTCGGAAATAGCTTTGCCCATTGATCCATTACAAGATATGGATATTCTGGAACAGTTTCTTTTCAGGTTTCTAACATAATTCAATAAATATATTTTTAATTAAAAATATATAGGACTTTGTTTAAATATTTTTATTTTTTAGGGTGAATTTAATCGGTTGGACAAACAAAAAAAGTTTTGAAGAAATCTGGGTAACATTTTTAAGTGCTCTTCAAGGAAACGGCACCCATTGGGCTATCAGAGGAATGATGCAGATGATATTAGCAGCTAATTTCAATAATTGTGGAAGAGCTATAACAATGGCTAATCCCAGGTATGAATTTCAATCCCATTATCATCAATTATCAATTGAAAATCAATTATACTGACACGATTATATTTCTAGCATTAAAAAACTGAAAGAAGTTTCATACGATTGTGATATTTATGACAAACTATTTTATGACTTAAATATAGAAAAAGTGCCTTTTTATAACTGTGATCTTTACAGTTATTCCCAAGTGAGCATTGAATATTTGAAACATGCTGCAGGTTAATTCAAGTTGATTTTGATATTATTATATGAAATATTTTCAACATATTTAAATATGTTTTTTTCTTAGGACTTACTGATACTCCTGATATCAAAGTGCAAAATGCTCTCAGCCAATCAACGAAAGAACTTCAGCAATCGGGGATAGATATCAATAGTTGTGTTCATCTCCTGATGGATATAGCCTCTCAAGTTTTCCCACAGGCATGTTCATTGCATTAATAATTTACTTTCATGAAATTAAATATTAAATAAAAAATATTTCTAGATGGATTGGGGTTTGAGTGCGAGAAGTGCCTTATTGTGTTGCATTGTAAATATAAGTGATGTTTTCACTTCGAAACTGCAATGGCAATGGTTATCGCAACAATTATCTGATATGAATTGCATGTCGGAATCATCAGACATACTTACCCAGCAATTTATAATATTAGGGCAAGCAAAAGTTAATTGTGTCTTGGGAAATGTAATACATCTTTTTTTTCTTTCAATATTTTATTAAAGAAGAACGATTTTAACTTATTAAAATTTTTAAGGAGATACCCGACATTAACCAATTGACTGCTGCTTTATCTTCGTCCTTCGCTCCTATACGTGTGGCTGCTCTTCATGCATCAATTATGTACTTAACGCAATCGAGTAATTCATCATTTATATTTATGGAACCTAATATTCGAGTAGGCTACGAACAATTTAACGCTTTGTTGGAAATGCAGCTAGTTTCTACAATAAAACCACATCTAGTTCCGTATGCTGTGTGAGTTTATTTGATTAAAAATTGTTTCGAATTACAAAATCAAATACTAAATTAATTATTCTCGTTTGAAAACAGGGTGTCTTTCAATGAGCAATCTTTATGCTGGGCAACACTATTTTCGTTGGTAATATGCGGAAACAACGAATTACACAAAGTGGCAATAGATTTCTGTTTCAATAACCCTAATCATTTCTGCTTTGATCTTTTGTTACGTGTATGCTGATTTTTTTATATGTTATTCAAATGAAATTTTATATCTTCCTGGTAATTTTCATTTCGTATTTTTAGGGAATATGCCAAACTACTTTGATGAAAGGTCCCACTGCTGCAAACGATATAAAAGTTGCTATATTTAAAATTCTTGAAAATCAACCCGAAGAATGTTACAATTTATTACCACTTTTACTTACACAAATTTATTCAAGTAATTTCAAAAGAATTAAAATATCGTTTTTTGATTTGAATAATTTCTAATTTATCATTTGATATTTATAGGCAGTGACATTCAAACTGCAGAAAATTCACTTGAACCCGAACAATTGCTTGTTCACCTCCAAACATTTGCATGTTTGCAAAGATCAATAACATTATCTTCTCTTATGTATTCAAAGAACATATGTACATCAATCACGCACTGTTTGAGAAATTTTCTGCCACCTGCTGCCGTATTGAACAAAATAGTTCAAGAATTTTTAGATTGTTGTAGATGGGCCGACAATTGTTATATCGATAAAAATATTGCACACACTAAAGGTAGAATCGGACTGAATTTAGCTCCTAGTTATGCTGAATTGTTGGCAAATGTCGTATTCGAGGTATTTAATTTATATTTCGAATTAAATTTCAAAAGTTTTATTTTTAATAATGAATTTTTTGTTGCAGGTGTTTGAAACTGGGATCGCACAAGATCAGCTTTCTATATTAAATGGTTGGCTATTTGATGTTTTAGGACACTTGCTGAAAGGAAAAGTTTCTGCAAAATTGGCGCCGTTTGGCCTTTTATGTTTAATTTGCTGTGCTAGCTCTAATAATTTCATTAGGTCAATGACGCATATAATAAATTACACATTAAAAATAGGATGCTTAGCAAATATTACTGTTATCGAGAGAAAATCCCAAAATGTTGAAAATTCGATTGAAAGTATTTTGTCGTTGAAACCTAAAGCACAAGACCCTCAATTGAAAAAGATGAATTTTGATGATATGCGTCTTCTGTGTTTGGGTGCTGTACATTCCAATTTCACTAAATCTCAAATGGAAAAATTGAAATCCATTTGCGCTGGTGCTGAATCACTCAACGATTTGAAAATGACGCTCAGTGCTATTTGTAATACTACAAGGTAAACTTTTGTCTCTACAAGTACTATCTGAATCTTATTTGATCTCTTATCCTTGGATAATTCGACAGAAACTTTATTTATAATTGATATTCTATTATAATCAATAAAATTTATATTGGATAAACAAATTGTTTCATAACTAAAATGTTTGTCTTCTCTTAATTGACAATATTTTTATGCGTTATAATTACATTTGCACTTTTTCAAATACTCACACCATATTTTTACAGAAGTTTTCTCATACCATACTAAATATATAAAGATGTTAGTTTGATAATTTCATTTATTCAATAGTTTATTATAAATGTATATTTAAGCAAATGTATATTATTATGCTTATAAAATCATATTATGAATGGATTATATCATTAAAATACTATTGTGTATAGATAAATTTATTAATAATTAATTTTATGTTTGTAGTAATCAATACTCACTGATGCTTGTAGTAATACATTATTTTTATCAATTAAAAATAATTATAAAGCACCAATAGATTATGTATTTGATTTTTGTTTTAATTTTTTTTCCATTTTATCGATTTTCTGTGATAATTTATAAATTTATTTATGTTGATAGCACCTGTAAATAAAAACATATTCAATAACAATATTATTTTATTTATTTAATGCTTATTTATAAATTTACAATTGAAATATAAAAAAAATCAACTACGCATTTGATCACGAAAAATTATCACGAGTATGACCGGACAGTTCCGAGCATTCACCAATGAAAAGATCATTAATATCAATAATTACGACTGCTCACAGTCAATGTACAAAGGTCTTCTTTAACCTGTTTGTTTCCGATTCAGTTCAACAAACGCATGTACATGTATAAAGTGCGCACATAATTGAACTGGAACGGCCTCGGATCATAATTCATCAACATATCTTCAAATCCAGCTTCCATTTTAGAGCCACTGAAATACTTGGCAGACCTTGATGGTCTCGAATCATTGATTTTCTTGTTTCATTGCCCAATCTGCTGAGATAATTCACTTTAATTCCTTTTTGATATGTAAATTGTATTTTTTTTAATTGAAAAAACAATTGTTAGTTAATTTAATGTACTTTTTTAATTTGAAATAGAATATTATAAAAAAATTAGATACTAGTATAAAAAATAATAGTATGTGAAAAAATTGGTTTTATATGAAAGGATTTGATGCTATTTATGAATGGAAGTTTGAGAATCTTAGAAATTTTTTGTTAAGTGCAAATTTCGATTTGGAAATTGGTTCGTAGAGGTCGTTCTCCAATTTAACTGTTATCGTTTCGCATACGGTTTGATCTTGCGATCAAAAGCCTCTCGATCATAATACAAATCAATCATTATTCATATCTTGTGAATTATATTCGTTCTTTATTCTGAACAAATTTTTGGCACACTTCAAAGTAAAAATATTTTCAAATTTTTCAACCTAATCTCAATCTATTATAAAAAAAAAAATCAATATAAGAAAAATCATTTCTCCACGCAAGATAAGCTCATCATAAATTCGCACATTTCAAAACACCCGATTCTAAAAAACCCAAACATTTCAAAACCCTCAACGTCATACATTATTTATAAGCGCATAATACAAAGACGAATTTCACTTTAAAAAAACCAAACATCATCTGAATCATTACCGAATACTGAATCATTCTGGCACATCATGCGAAGAGTTGCATCACACCCGAGCAAATTTTCAGCTCGTAATGTGAAAGAGCACATCGCGTTTTATTTTCGATTTTTTCATATTTTTTTCGCGAAATGAAAACGTGTTCGTGGCGTGTGTCATGTGTCGTTTCCTCGTTTTCGGCTTTTATTCGTTATGTATTATATATATACACTTTTTCGTTCAGTCACGCTCGCGACAATTCAAAAAGTGGATAGATGTATGGAGTGGCTGAAACTCGTCATTTCAGACATCGTGTGTGTATTTAAATGTTCGCGTGAAAAAGTTATTTTTTTTTATCGGGTGATGTTGAATTGTCGTGTCGCAGAACGATACGATAGTCTCTCACAAAGGTACGCAATTGAAAAAAAACGTGTACTAAATAGAAAATGTCAAATTTGTTACGAAGTGAAAAAAAGTATGTTTTTTAATTTAAATATTACGTGTATTTTGTAACATGTATTTTCAACATGAAGGTTTTTTCTTATTGATTTTTTTTTAAACTAAAATTCCCTTATAAAATTTGAATATTTTTATACTATTATATTTATAGGCTGGTCCAAAAGTTTAGGGTATGCTTAAAGGATTCTATTATTAATTGTAAGGATTCTATTTGTAGAATTGTTACTAATGTTATATTTTGTATACAGCCATCAACGATATGTATGTGGAAAGCTTAAAAACTTCGTCTTTCGGTTTAGTTTTTGTATTATAGTTTTAAAAGTCAGATGAATATGGGCATGTTTGATACGTAAATCGAAATGGGATTAAACAGATATGTTCTTAAATATATTTGAAAACTTCGTTTTTTCATACAAAAAAATATAAATAAAAATTTAGTTTTCTTTTACCCTAGTAATTTTTTGATAACTTATCACGTATTTTCAATAGTTTTTTGCTGATTTTTGTATTCCTATTTAAAGATTAAATACATAATGAAGATACAAAAAAATAGAGTTTCTCTGCCATATTATATTTCATTTGGGAAGTATTAGTGTGCAAGATTTTGGATTTTTTTTTTAAATAACTCAAATGCTATAATACTTTGGACTAAGGTATGTATGTCTTAAAATGTTGCAAATATTATAACCTACCACCTCTTTAAAACTCATCTTATTGTTAGACCTTTGGAACGTTCTGTATGTATAATAATAGTTCATTACGTATATGAGTCGTATTCTGTGAAAAGTAATTAGTATTCTGAAAAAAGTCACTGATAAGATTTTTGGAATGTATTTTCTGAGAAATTGCATTATGTCTGATTAGAATCGACGGAATGTAATCGATTCGCCGTTTTCGCCTGATTTGATCATTTCGCAGAATTCGTTATTAGTTTATTAGTTTTCTAGAGTGCCAAATGTGCTGTCATCTTTTCAAATCCGAATTTAATTTGCACAAATATGATTTCTGAGAAAGTAATGGAATTACGACGCGATCTCGTTACGAATTTCGCGAAAAGTATCAGCTCTGAATGAAAATAATTTGATATGCACTCGCATAAATTTTATCATACAAAAGGGCGCTTCTTTTGAAAAGCCGACAAAAATGATTTAAACAATGCAATAAAAGTTATTAATGACCGGCGGGATAAAAACTCGACGAGATCTCATATGTAATAAAGGGAGCGTACAATAAAGATTTTTCAGATAGGACCGTTAATTTAAATATAAATAAAATAAAATGCCGGAAAAGCGCCTTTAAATGAACGTATATTTCGAGCACTTTTTTGTATAAAAATGAAATCAGATTCAATCGCTTAAATTATTTAATTTTTTATATAGTCGTTGTATTGAAAATATTTTTTTTAAATGATTTTCTTGTCTCGAATGTTTGTTGGGTACATTCAATAAAATTTCAATAGATATACATTTTTCAGACAGAAACAAAAAAAAAATTGTCAAAAATATTCCATCGAAATTCTTGGTTGAATCAATATTATTTCGAAGTTCACACAAAAAGTATTCAAATGTATAATTCATGACGACTTGCAAAAGGAAACTCAATCGGCGAGAGGAAACCGGAAAAACGCGAGCTTTCGAAATGTGACTTTTTGAAAAAATAAAAGCCGTAATGGGAATTGCAAACGATGAAATAACTCCTAGATATAAATGTCGCCGATTCAAAGTGGTGCAAACTAAAATAAACTGGATAACGGATCGTTTGCAAATCAAGAAAAGTTTATCCGACCTCACCTCCGCTATCTATCTCTATTATGTGTTTCGAAATAAAACGGCACAAACTAAACCTTCTCGATCATCGAATCGCTAAAACGAAAAAATGCAACACATAAATATATTTTGAGTCGTAAAGTCTTTTCCGGGTTGATTTAAACGTTTGATGAAAATATCTCCGTTGCTAAATGTCAGAATGTATATAAAAAATATATTTATACACTTCAAAAGCTCTTTTTTTTTTCTTTTTTGATATATGTATTTTTTTAAAAGTCAATCTTTAGATTCGATATGATCAAAATTTATATTTAATTTCTCGTTTTAAAAATACTTTTATGAATAGTAATTCAACATACATCCCATCCTCTTTTTTACGGGATACGTTCCAGAGATTACCTTAAAAAAATATACGGTAACCATATAAAAATTGGAGATAAGTTCCATCAGTATATTAGGATGAAACTTCCATCCAAATATATTTTATAAAAAATGTGAAATGTAAAAACTTCATCAATCAAAATTTCTTCAATTTTTTTTAAAAACACCGACATTTTTTATTTAGTAACTACAATTTCATACTCTTATATCTTATCATTGTGGCAAAATAAGGATTGGATCCAATCTTTTTTTAACACGTTTTAAGAAAGAAGAACCGATTATTTTTTTCCAATTTAGTACGGTATAAAAAATATGTATTATTATGCCACAATTGTAAGATTCGGTGTTATATAATGACTAGTATATAGACCTGATGTTAATATCATCGGCTGTGAATGACGCAAATTTATATAAAAAAATTAAATCTATGCAAAAATATTTTATAACCGTTTCGTTGCGAAAAGTCGATGCCCGTTTGTTATATATAGAGGATAATGTATAGGCTCGATTTTGATAACATCGGCTATGAATTTATAACCATACTATTACGTAATAAAATAAAAATTACAAAGAGCCGTTAAAGCCGTTATTATAATGATCATAACGACTAAATTTGGAAGTCCTGATTTTCGTGCTCGAGAATTATGTCAATAGGGATTATAGCCGTTATTTTAATGGGCATACAGGCTAAATTGGAATGGCATAGCCAGTAGTAATATCTGTCACCCGATACCCGTATTCGATTTGAATATATATTTAATATTTAATTAATAAAACCAGCTCATTTATTATTGTCACAATTACGACATATAGGCAAAGCCATAGGTTATAAGCATCATATTATAGATGTTAACTATATACGCATATAAAGACCATATTCGCGAAAAAGTCGCGAATGTCATCGAACAGACGAACACAAACACACACACAGATATTCGCTATTGTATATAGGGGATTATATGCATGTTTTTACATGACGAAATTTTTTATAAAGAACATTTGGATGAAAGTTCTATCCAAATATACTGATGGGACTTATCTCTAATTTTTATATGATCGCCAAATAATTTTTTTACACGGTAGTCTCTGGAACGTATCCCCCGTGTAAAAAGAGGATTATAATATCATGTATACTTTTCGATTCCTCTCTAAAAAATCCAACCATAAACAACTCAAACCATCATCGAAATAAAAGAAAATCCAAACAAACCACACTCAAACATCAACAAATCATCAATCAATCCACAAAACCCACACAAAAACACACGCATCAGCCGAGCACGTTTCCTCCACGGAAGGGCTGGTTTCCAGACGACACCCAGCCGACTTCGCACTCGATGAATCTTCCAAACAATATTTATAGCCGGCTCGTATATTTTCGACCGGCCTGTGCCGTTATTAAAAATATAAAAACGACGCATGGAGAGAGTCGGGACGTCGAGCAAAGTGCCGAAAGCGATATTGCGTGGGCGTGCCGTGCAAAAATGGACATCAATCATGTCCGAGGCACACGAACCGTGGTGTGTTCGCAAGTTGTGGTCATCTGACGGAGAAAAACCCCCTGGTCCGTTAGCGCATGGTCGAAATGAGCTGATATATATCTTCGGTGAAGATTGGGCTGTGGGTCGTCGGGGGTGCTGGTTCAAAACGCGGTGTTTTGTGTTTGAAAATTTTGTGGGTTTTATGTCGGGAGAGGGAAAAATTGACGCATAGTAATGGTTTGTTAAAAGGACAGTAAATAGGCCCGATGTTAATAACATCGGCCGTGGATTTGTTAAGAAATGGAAATTGATAAAATTTGAAAACTTGATTGTGTGAACCCGAAATGTATGCCCGATTTGAATATTTAATATTTAATTAATAAAATCAAAATAGTTCATTTGATATTTGTTTGTGACATATAGGTAAAGCCTGCGGCAGTAGGTAATAAGCATCATATTATAGACGTTAACTGTATACGCATAAAGAACATATTACTATAAAAAGTCGCGAGCGTCATTCGAACGAACGAACAGACACACACACAGAAATTCGTGATTATATACGCATAAAGAACATATTACTATAAAAAGTCGCGATCGTCGTTCGAACGAACGAACGAAAAAGCAAACACACACACACACACACACAGAAATCCGTGATTATGTACGCATAAAGACCATATTACTATAAAAAGTCACGAGCGTCATTCGAACGAACGAACAGACAGACACACACAGAAATCCGTAATTATAAATAGGGGATGGCTTATTGACGTGTTTAGAAATGGCCCATTTTGTCGTGGTTCACTCCAACACCGTTCGGCCAATCACTATGAAAATTGACATGTATATATATTTTTTTGTCGAGAAGGTTTCTGTATCAACAAAAAAAATCTTAAAAATATTCATTACGAAGAGTCTTTAACCTGCCGTTTGTTGAATTTAGTTGCCTTAATTACGCAATTCATAGAATTATAGAATCATATCAAGCTGTTATAATACAGACTGGCAGGACAACGTCTGCCGGGTTCAGTTAGTAAATGGTAGCAAAGTAGAGTAAAGAAAACTCTAAAGTATAACTATAAAAAATAATCTGTATTTGTATTTTGAGTATCGAGTTTTAAGCGGTGGAAGCTAAAATTTTTGGGTAAATAGCAAAAGAATTTGGCAGGAATTGGGTTGATGAGTAAGGCGATAAATACAGCCGAAAATATTAAAGTTTGTTCGTATCGTATAGAACATTTTATGGAAAGGACCCGATAATAGTAAACTTGAAGATATTCATATCAGTGTTTCTATTCAAATAGCGAAAAAAAGCTCAAAATTTTAAAAATAATACTTACAAAACGATGTTTAATGGTAAATTATGATATCGATGGTAATGAAAATATTGAATTGTGCATAATTTAAATGTAATTCCAGATATTATTTGAATATATTATAGAAATAAATAAGTATCTAATATTATCAATGCTAAATATAAAATACATCCTGACAAAATAATATATTACCTGTATTCAGAATAGATATTGATGGTTCGATTCAAATAAAGGTAAGGATTATTTCTATTCATTTTTACCATGCATTTATTCTAAAAATATAAAGAAATAGATAAAATCTTATATAATATTTTTGTAGTTTCCCATTTACTAGATCATATATATGTACATATGTAGGCAGTGGCGGCTTGTCCATAGGTACTGCAGTACTGCAGCACCCCCAAGCAAATTGAGGAAAACTACAAAGCCAGAACGGTGTTTTTCGGCCATTAAACGAATAAAAACATACCTGAGAAACACAATGACTCAAAAAAGATTGACAGCTATATATGTTATCAATTGAAAAAAAAAGATTATCAATAATGAAAAATTTAATGAAAATGTAATAAACCTTTTTTCACAAAAAAAAAAACAGGAGAATGAATTTCATAATGAAATGAAAATGTCTATATTTATTTTTTTAGGTTATTATTAAAATATATACCTTTTTAATCTGCCACAGCACCCCCAGATAATTTATCCACGAGCTGCCACTGTATGTAGGCAATGCATAATATATGGGAAGTTTTTTCTTGTGTAATCCTATTACATTTTTCATGAAAACCCAAAGGAAATTACTCGAAGAAAAAATATTCTAGAGGACAAAATTATAATTAATTGGATTGCAGATTGGGAGTTTTGAAACTTTGCATCTTATATATAATATACATATATCGCTAGTGTTGGGTGTTGAAGGTCTCGAGATCGTTCGCATTAGGCAGTTTTCCAATGTTTTTGGCTGTAAAGAAAATGTTAAAAGAATGATCGTTTTCGATTTAATATTTTGGCTTCAAGTACTTGATTCGAGTGTGTGTTTTTATAGTGATGGTTATGGTCCGTGATGGTTTGAAAAATTACATTTGAGTCTTGGAATACAACGAAATTATTCTTACATTTTACGATCATTGACAAGAGCATTATGATCAACACAAAACTCAAACTATATATTACAAACCTAATTTTCAATATATTTTTTCTATATTTCAATTACTAAACTGTATAATATTCCATAAAAGAACCGAAAACAGTTTGAAACAACTAATAAAATTCAAGGTCAAAGTTCAAAATCCTACGAAATTAATGTACGAGAAAAACTTATTTATCGAGATGTTAACGCAGTATAAACTTTTAACGTTCTAACATTATCCAGTCAGTTCGAATAACGGTGAGCGTTCCGTAAGTAGTTCCCACCACCATGAATCATGCCATTTTCTTTTGTTATGGAAAATTCGCGCCGTATCCGTTTGCCAATAATGCCAAAAGCTTTACCCACCAATACTAATCTGCGAAATGTACACGAAAAAAGAAACGTACACAAACGAACGAAATTCGCATAAAGGAAGGTCGAACTGAAAATTATTTATTTCATATGTTCTCACATTGCGTAACTATTATATATGCAAATCGATAATTTTGCAGCATCGTCATCATATCGGTAGGAATTCTAATTATTCCTCGTGTCACTCTGAAGATTTATTGAATGTTTTGTGGTGAGAATGTTGTACGATAACTAAGTTAGAAAATTTAGTCTAGACACTCATTCGATCGCATTGTTTCCAACTATTGTCGACACGAACAGTGCTTCGTCCAAATTGACATTCTACTGTCAAAACAATGATATTTTACGTAAGCTGTGAAAAATATAAGTTGATTTTGAATGCGAAAACAGATTCATAAACATTTGAACCGTGAAAAATGCATTTCGTAACAGAATGTCTTTTCGAAAGGTATTTTTGTGCTTTAAGAAAAGTGAACAAAATTTTCGGTATTTTTTTGAAAAACAATTAATTTCAAACAATATATAACTGATAAAAAAATATTCAAGAATTTATAAAAAAAATATATTTCTAAAATAACAACGTCAAGATAAATTTAGTTCGAAGACGCCACTCAAACGCCACGAGTAAAAAGTTCTAGATCCTCATAATAAATATATTATTAAAGAAAAAAACATTTAAAAATTAAAGAAAATTCAAAGTATCATTTTATTTCGTGAAAATAATGAACTTATTGTTAGATGAAAATATGTCATTTTTATTATTCGCATTATTGTAACAAACGGCAAATTTCTCAGTTAATACCGTTGTCAGACTGCGAATAAACGCGTTTGCGAACTTTTTATATAAGCGGATCGTCAAAACTTTTTCAAAACGAGTTAGTGTGTAGTATTGTTTGAATTATGCATAGGTCGTTTTTGTGTTTGAAACTTGTACTTTTTTATTATTTTGAGTTTGTCTGTGTGAAATTATTGTCTCTCGCAAGATCTAGATACAAGTCGATGAAGAAAAATCGAGTTGAACCAGTTCAAAAAGAAAAATTACGGTTAATTCTTGAAATTTTAAATATTTATTAAATTTTGGTATACTATTGCGAAACTTTAATGGAAATTTGTGTCTATCCGAGAAATTTATTCAACGACATTCGCCGTCTTTGGAGCTCGTGTTTTATCATTTTTCTTTTAAAGCCAAGTTATTAAATGCGCAGGATCTCTCCAATATATTCACATACAATGAGCTATAAAAATGTTTTTAATATCATTGATATTTTAAAAAATGATATAAACATAAACGTTCGATCAAACAAGTCATCTTAAACATGAATATTTCATTATAAAATAAACGAAATTCCTTGACCTAGTCCAGATGACAATGTAATTAATGCAAATTTGTACCAGATATGGCAAAAGTTTGATTCTTTTTCAAGGTAAAATTTCCACCATGCATATTTTTATTCACAGAGACTTCCAGAAGTGTTGCGATGAATATTCATCGCCTTCCTACACAGAGTTCTAATTAAATTGCAATTTGAGCTTCATAGAGTATCTTACATCGCTCATGCTACACAAAGTTGAAAATCTATCTAACTTCACATCGAATGATTAATTAATTCATGAATCGACGAAAAAACAGCAGGATTCCACTGAATATGGATACAATTTTAAGCTGGAATAATACCAAAAAATTAAACGTTAAAACGAAAAGAATATTCCAGTGATTTTCCATGTATATGTTTCGCGGTCATTGGAAAAGTTTCGTCCTTGCGATAATGATCCGTATAAAGCTAAAAGCGCATCCGGCTTCAATTTAAACTTTAACAGTCTGGAGTGGGTTTATAAAATTATGGTTTTAAGACTACATATATTGACACTGTTCATTAATATTATTTTATAAAGTTTGCGTATATTTTGCTGATTTATAATGAATGTTTCGATCGGTGTGTCCATCCTAGTGGGCGAAAGCTTTGTGTATATTGAGTAACGCGAGCTTTATTCATCACATAGAAAAGAGATTATTGAATTTATGTATGTAGTCGATTTAAACCATTTTTGAGAATTTCGGTAATAAAATGAAAATAGAAAAGCGAAAGATAAGTTTTGTACAAAACTTCATCACATAATTTATACTCTGAAACTATTAGTAAATTGCATTTAAAAATAACTACTATAATATCAAAAAGAAACACAGTAATACAAAATTTTATAATTGAATTTTGGATATAATCAATAATTTTTATATTGTATTCTAAATCATTACAGCACTATATTAATGTTCGATTGAAGCCAAATCCCAAGAACACATCGAAATAACTACGGTTTGTTATATCTTACGTAGAAAGACGGAATGCATTACCGATATTGTGTATTGAACTACGACGTTATTGAATTACAATGTTCACGCTCCGTATTAATGGGTTTTGACGTGCAAATCTGCTGCAAAAGTCAATAATGATTTTGTTGTAAATCCTTCCGATCAATCCTGGTGAAACGTGATTTATGATGTTGCATCGATGGGTGTTTTGTTTTGGCGGATTTATTCTGTTGATTCGATGGTCGGGTTTTCAACGTGAAATTGTTAATTCATCCTCTGATGCAATATGTATGTGAATGTGAAGCAATCGATGTTGGATTTTATTATGAAAGTTTTCCAATTAGTATTCCATCGATGGAAAAGAAATTCAATTAAGCAAATGACTAAATGAATTCGCTGTTGAGAGTGGATATTTTGCAATTTAATTAAGAATTGAACTAATTTCAAAGCTCGCCTATTTTGTCTACGATTAAATTTATTATGTTTACTCGAATTTTATAATAAACGATTTCACTAATAAAAGGCACTATAGTAAACACACAATTAACAAATTACTTTTCTTAGAAGAAAGATCGAAAAAACTTTCAACTTTTTTCCAATTAATCAAGCTCATAAGATCCCAAACTACCATCCCAATTCAAACTATTCGAAATTGATCAAACTAAATTTCACAATCTACATACAAAACCGCATTTACATACATCACCGAATCATAATAACATTCCACAGCGTAATGGCGTCCGCCGTTATTCCTTTGTGTTAATCTCGCGGTTAACTAACGATGAATTCATATTGATGATAAAGTTTCTCAGAGCGTCGCGGGCCTAATTGACCGACTAGGGACTAGGGACTAGGGATTGGGGACTGACTGAAGCTTTCGCGACGCCAATGTCGGAAGTCGTTATTACATTTCATCCGGAAAGCTTTTCAATAAAACTTCCACTGGGTTCAGTGACTGTGAGTTGTAGGTGTTTTAATTATTTTTTATTTTCATTATTTAATATAATACAATTAAGCTTTATTATAGTGTGTATTAAGCTCGTTGAGAAATTTTGGTAATGTAATTTGAAATGAACCTATTACGAAAATTATAAGTATTTTTTAAAACGAATTACGCATAGAGAGCATTTTCGTGTTCTCCTAAATATAATTGGTCGATTCTAATTCGAGGGAACTGGTATGTAGACTGTCCCATTGCGTACGGAAAATATATTTCCGGCTAAATTCTAATTCCTACGCGAAAAGACAAATTCAGCAGTCAAAAAACTGGACTTTTGAAAAGGGAAGCTTTCGAAAACGAGCACGGGATGATCAAGCCCGGCTCGCAAGCTTAAAATATATATATTTTCGGATACGTTCATTTCCGAAAAGTATCTTATTTTCAGGGTTCGCAGCTTGTAAAGCTTCTGAGAAAATGAGCTTTTTTCTCCGTCGTTACACGCACCCTCGAGGTGTTTGAAGTCGGCTAATAAGAAACTAAGGGTCTCGAAACACATACGCATAACCAAATCCTGATGTTTTGATGAAAACTTTATTTTTTCAAATATTTATTATGTATTTCATACGTTTTTTATTACTGATATGTTGGTTTTTTTGTGGATTGTAATTGGACAATTTTTTTTGATCAAACAGATTGAGTAGTCGCATAGTATGTAAAATTGATTGAATAAAAATATTATTTGAATAGGTTTTTTATTATTTAGAATACTTTTATGAAAAAAATAATTTTTTTCATGATCTCAATATACTATTTAAAGAATCTATCGGTGAAATGTGTGTAAGCGATTTTTCTTCATTTCTATAATATTATAGAATAATTTCAGTGTACGAGATAAGAATTACAAATATAAAATACTTTCCATTATCTTTTTTCCATAGATTAATCGAAAAATATTTTAATAAAATCTAACAGTTGTTCAATTAATTCATTTTTTATGAAAAAAAGATGTCTTTCCTTTTGCCAAATGAATAGAATACGAGCAAAGTTACTTTATTATAAAAAAAAGAAGCCGATGACTTTGCGTCGGCATTCCTAATGCCGCGCAATGGTTTCTCTGCAACAGCGCCACGCCTTCCTGATCTCAAAAGTATTCTTCCTCTAAAGCAGAGTTATATTCCATACTGAACCTTAATATTTAATAGCTATTCTTTTGATGAGTGCAACTAACGCATGGAGGTCAACCAAATCCAACCTTAAAAAGTTGTCTTCTGTAGACTAAACTGAGAGTATGACCTTCGAATAGTATGTGCAGTTCAAATCCGATGGTAAGCAATAGAAGGATTATGTTTAATTGCCTCGGCTCAGCGAAAGACATACCCTTTTGGCAGTACCTGCTGGTTCATACAGGATCTGTTCTGCAGGCAGCCCGTCAAAAGCATTGCAGCAAAACAGTGGAAGATATCAGAAGAAACAAATATGAGCAACTCAATTGAACTGCACAAAATATTAGCTGAACACGATAACAACAGCGACAACTTTAAGTGCAAGGAAGGCTCAGCAGCTCAGCTACCGGGGGAAATAGGCAAGCAGAAGAAAATAAAGACTAATTTTAAGAAGAAATTTATTAATTCCACTATCAAACCCAACCTACAAAAGAACCTGGAGAAACTTACAAGCTGCCAAGTACGCTACGAGACAGAAAAGTCCCAGCGAGGTTAGTCGAACAATAAAAATAGGTAAAGTTCCCTCCACGTGATCCATCATCCCTCAAAACTACTAGAACCAATAAAAGACAGAGTGAGCCGACTAACTAAACAAGTGATCGATCTTAAAAAGCTTTTATGATAATACATACACAACTTTCATTGTTTTCATTGTGAATAACTATTTCCATCTCCTACTTTGATTTAGTGTACCTGCCCTCTCTAGCTTCCAGCAACTGCAACCCTAACCATAGTCTTAGATAGTAATGTAAAGAAACCCAGTATTTGATTGAAATTGCTAGATGGACTGCCTGAATTACTAAGGTTGTTTTAAACTACACATTCAATGTATTTAGAAGTTTATCAACGGCTCGAGGAGTGAGTTTAATATACCGCAGAAATAAAAAATGAAGCCTAATTTAAAAAAGAAAGGTGGGTTCAAACCTCTCTAACCAAAACCTTTCTAGTGCGAGCTTCCTACTGCATCGATCACTCCTCCCTTCCCAGCCCTATCTCCCAGTACTAGAAGCATCAATTTCAAATAAGCCTGCTCTCCTCAACATACCAAGGAATTTGTGTTTAGTCACAAAACCATTGATGACTCTCAGAAGATTCTTAAAAATAGATCTGTCAAAGGTGGCATACAACTACAAAGCAGGCACCACTTGCGCCAGTATCCCCACCAACCGACATTCTCTAAGCTAGATAGGCTAGGAGTATACTCTGATAGAACCAAACTCCATTACGAGACAGTCGACTAAACAATTGAATATCTGTTAGGCAAGGTAAAAGAGTTCTAAACCAACCACAAGACCTAGATAAACACTCTGAAGATAATAATAAATGGCCTTCGGAGAAAGTGCAACCAGAACTCAAACGAGTCCCAACGGGAGACATAGCCTTCTAGAGCATCAACTCCGTGCAGAGATATAAAGTAGGAGTTGGCTAGATTCCAGATGTAAAACTAACGGTTAAAAATAACATTAAAGTAATCCTAACAACGAATAGAGGCTATTTAGAAGACAAGGTAATTTTAGAAGGAGCTCTATATTTTGGAAATATCCAGACTCCAAGTCGAAATAAGCTCACTTAAACTCAAACTGATGAGTTTCTCTTAGGAGCAGCAACAGTTCGCAAAGAAGGATATGCCGCAGATATTCCATCTCTTCACTTACCCTCAGAAGGCCAAAAATGAGCCCTAAAAAATTAGCTAAATTTAGTCCAAGTTCTAAAACTCTAACACCAAGTCTGTAGACATCGCAGACTGTGAATACTATGGGCTTTTAGGTTTGAAAAACTCAAAGTCGGCTGCTACTCTAAAAATGGTGTATGGAAATACCAACCATAAATACAGAGGCCCAGACTAGTTTGAAAAATCGGAGATTAATAGCAGTGCGGTATCAGGTTAAATTAGTCTTCTGTAGTTGGACTCTAAAGACAGCATTAGCCCAACATGATTTGTGTTTTTAACAGGTCTATCACAATATTCGTTCTATGTAGGGCTTAAATAAACAATTATAGTTGTCTATGTTTATTATTTTGGTTTTAAGATTGGCTATACTATGATTTAATAACACAAATTCTACAAATTCTGTCAATAAATAATTATTTTAAATAATTGCTATTATTTTGTCTAAACTAAATGCCAGTCTAAACATATAACTTCAAATACCTATAATTCCCAATAATACGCCAACTCATTGCTATTCTTTTCAGTGACAGGTTCAACTCTCAACTTAAGTTAAATTAACCTCCAAATCACCAAGCTTTATCAATAATTAGCGCTCACCAAATGTAATTATAATTAATTCATAATTAAAACTCAATGGGCGACTTCAAGCCTTACTAAGTGGTATGGGCCCGAAACCAAGCAGAAGTAGTCTGGCCAGCACTCGTCATCTGCGAGAGTGGTTAGAACGACTTCTAGGTTCGAATGTTCAACGGCCCCATTCAAGTTGTTAGGAGGCGCCATCTATTCAAATTGATCCCTAACTTCCTCAAGTTCTGGAGACTTTCAGCTGAAACCCCTCAATTCAAAGAAGCTGTGCGAAAAGCACTCGGTTTGGCTCTCACAAGAAGCAAATAATCTCATCGATGGTTCACTAAACCATAACTGGAAGAGCTTATCAGAATATAAAAGTTGGTGAAGTCCAACCAAATCGAAACTTATCAGCCATAATTCAAGAAGCTGCGAAGGATAGAGTCAGAAGTTGAAGAATCTTCATCATCTACGGAGCAGGACGAGTCGTGGGCTGCCGAGTAGCGTATTATCGCTCCCTAGCCTGAGAAGTCCTCGAGCATTGTCTCTCAGAAAAAACTTGGTTAGGATGAATCTAAGAGTGAGATTTATTTCTCAACGTAAGAGTTGTAAAGTGTACTCAAACCAGAGATTAAGGTTGCACCAAAAGAAAAGATAACGATGATTTAAGAAAAGGTCATCCCTCAGCAAACCATGGTTGCTTAAGAAAAGCCAGTAGTGACTTAGTAAAAGATGGTTGTTGAGGAACCAATTAAATGTGTGGAAGTGGAGGTTAAATTATAATACGAAATACCTCAACAACAGCAACAGGAGCCCTAACCACAATAAAAGTTACCTATAAGGAGTCTGTATAGGAGAGGCCTAAGGTTTATGAAGTCTCAAAACAGAGAGACATTGATCAACAAGGAATGGCTAGCCAAATTTATTTCACTTTTCCGTCATAAGGATATTCATGTGGTAGACCTTTATCATTTGTCAATTGGAGGAACCGCCTACAAGCTACTATCCTACATTGAGGGTGTTCCTTAGCTGAAGGAATTTTAAGAGTAGCTGAAGAGTGCTATCAGTGATCGCTAAAGGTAGCTGATTAACTTTATGGAACGCCCCTCCAACTAAGTTCTCATTAGGTTGGCGCCAAGACAAGAGTGATTGTAAATAGTGTTTGTATATCTCATTAAATCCACCCAATCGTTGTATTATTTAACTTCAAAAGATAATTCAGTTTCCAGTGAACATTAACAATTCAGTAAATTCTCAAATACCCGCATCTATAAATAACGGTCAGTATTGGAATTAGTCTTTAACATACAACAAGAGATCATTTAATAGTTATATTTTGACAACATTTTAAACTTCTGAATTAATGGAGTTTAAACCAACCTACTAGAAATGCCCATCTGGAGGCTTCCACGAAGGAGAATTGAAGAGTCTTATCTGTAGAGAATAGGGTTGCAGTAACCAGTTAATATGCGTCGTCTGTCACTACCAATAACACATAAATCACAGCATCACTCAGGCACGAAGGTATCTCGCTGACACCATCCCTCACATTCAGAACTTCTCCACCTCCATCAACATTCCCTAAGTATCCCAAACCATCGAGAAGTACAAACTGAAGGCCTTATAGTCCACTCAAAAGATAAAGCAGAATGTATTGTAAACCATATCCAAAATGGAAACTGCAGTAATCTAGCAGTTTAGCTAGTTGATGGACAGTTTAAATTTAGCTAAGGAAGTAGCTGCTAGTGATAGCCACCTAATTACAGGGAATCTAATAACCAAAGTAGCATCTAGTCAGGTCTTCCTTAAAATTGATTTGGATATGCGACTAACACAGTTGGATAGCTATCTTTCCAAACAATCGGACAAGGTTCTAGAGTAAATAAACTCATGGCCTAAGAAATTCGCTAAAAGAAATAATCTTGCCTGGATTCACCATTCGAACATTAGCATCAACGAAATGAAGGCTAGAAGCTTAGGTGCCCCTAGCTACAAAATAGCTTTCTTAGACTGGAGCCTAGGCAAACAGAAAAAATGTGTCAAGTTTAACATTCTGCAGGATATCAATAATTGGGTCGCAATCGGACTGGTGCATAAAAACGTGGTTTAAGCAAAAGGCATGCAATTTACTTACAATTTCATTGGACATGGTGCTTACATGATAAGTAGCAATGGTAGCACTTGGAGTCATATCAAAACCTAAATGAACAACGCCATAAAATCCTTTAAGTTCGGTCGAGGAGATTTCATAACTGTGGAGTACGACCCCATGCATAAGAAGGTGCGATTCAGAACCGACAACTCCCGCAACCCTCACATTAAAGACAACTACTATGAATTGGATATCGAACTGACGGATCCCAACGATTTACGATTTGGAGTCATATTCTACTATCCCGAAAGCTAGATCTAGATCGCTCCTGTAATAAGTTCCCCCATTGCTTGATATAGGTGTTTATAAACATACGGTTCATTTCATTATATAGTTCAAATAGGGAAGGGATCAAAGAATATGAAATTCTTGAACTCGTTGTATTCTATTAAGCCTGAGTTGTTGCGGTCGAACTGAGCGAACACTGGATCTAACAATCGTCTTTAAATGGGTATTTCCAGTTTGATCAACATCAAAAATAGGTCTTCTGAGTTCAGGCTTCCCCTCTGGCTACCATCATACTCATCAAACACCTTCTTTAAAAGAAACTAATCGTGAGTTCCTTGAGTTTTTTGAATAAGTTTGAACCTTATCTTTTTAATTGAGGCAATGAGTTCTTATTTTTATGTCTGAGTTATGACTAAACTACCTTTGGTTAGGCCTACAGATTGTAATCCCACATGGATGCTACATACTTTCTAAATGCCATATCCCCTGGAATATTAACATTCATATCCTCATAGAAGTTTACGAATTCTTGCTTTGTTATCAGTCCGTTCCCATCCAAATTCACCAACGATAACAACTCCCGCTCCAGCACCTATTTCGACTTCTTCCCTTCTTTGAACTACTGGAATTCTTTAGGATTGAAAGATTTCACTAAATTAATCTATCTTTACTTAAAACAGTGTAGTGGATGGCACTCTTCTTCTAAGTGTCTAGACTATCGAATATGCTTTACACTAACTTCTTCCTGTCTGGAGTCAAAGGGTCCCTTATATTCGATATGAAGTTAAACCAGTTTAGTCTGCCTTCTTCTCCGAATGCCTTCTGGTACGCCTGGTATTCGAACCTTTTGAGGAATACACCATTCTTCGCTAGTGCATCTTCGAACTCCTCATATGATACTGTTCCAGATAGTCCCTTGTCGTGCCCATAGAAAGCCTTGTAAAGGGTTCTGAAATTGGGTGTGTGTTTATGCATGCTGAGATGCAGCTTGATCTGTAGATTGAGTTTATTGATCTGGGCGTTAAGTTCGACCCCGAAGAATGACATAAGTTTTATTTATATTTATAATCGAACTGATTTAGATCTTATAAAATAACTGGTCACTAGTTCAGCTGACAAAGCAAAGCGGTGCCTCTCAATATCCAGAATTAAGCAGGCTCGTTCGAAGGAATATCCACTGCAAGCACGAAGTTGGTTGACTGACCTGTTGTCGAAAGTACTCCTGCTCTGAGTGAAGTTTTGTACACAGGACACTGGTAAATATCGTACTTATCGTTTTTAGCAACTGCCCCTCCCTACTCAATACGAATCGGTAGGAAATGAATAATAGGCATAGGGGTATACACTTATCCCTGAGTTAAAACTAATTTACCTTCAGAGAATCGACTAATATCTTCTTCTTGCGGTCGAATGAAGCACCTTCAAGTATCAGCCCATTGATAAACACGCCTTAGGTTGGTCTAGTGGAACAGTTCTCCTTGTCAAACTCCATAAATTTGAAAGTGAAGACTAGTTCATCAATAGGAATCTCTTTTCCAGGCTGTCTAGCGTGGGACTGGAGGGTAGCTGTCAAGAAGCCTTGAGGGAAGAATAATCCAGACATCCAATAGCAGTTGGGCTGTCCATTTTTAAGCCAATCACTCATAAACACCACCCTCTATCTAAGATCTACAATCCAGGAAGCTAGTGGTTTCAAACTGGGATAGCTAACCTTCTGCCAATTCTTGGGAACAGTATTATTCAGGAGAGAATAGAACATAGAGTCCAGCTCATCGCTCATTAAAGCCGTACCATCTATCGCATTTTTGAGGTTTTAAAGGGAGCTTCTAATAGTTTTGAGTAACCGATTAAATCTAGCAGTCTATTGAAGCAGGACTATCGTCAAACTCGGTAGAAGACCTTTCTAATCTTAGATGAACAACTCTTTGTTACAGTGTTACTTATTGGTCGACATAGGTTAGGGAATCTACTTGTTTTTAATCATGTTCGTAACCATCTAAGAAATAATTGTTTGTGGGGATTTGGAACCAGGGGTAGTCAGTCTTGGTTGTATGTCTAGCAAAGTTGTTATTATTCTCTCGGACTCCTGAGCCTGGAAAGTGAGATTGGCGTTCTAGTTCATTCCAAATACCTCTGTGTCGTCGTCCATAGGCAATGTATCGATATACCCTATGTAATTTTCCCACGCTTGATACTATGGTAGATAGTACTCATCCTTGTCAGAAAAATGGTATTTTGTTTCGCTCATTAGTTAATTATTGTAAAACTTCTTCAATATCGTTAATAGGAGCCTCCTGTCCCAGTCATCCGTCACACGGCCCCCATAATTAATATCTCCAGTAACGAACAGCAAAGCATCGTAAGGAACAGCTGCACCATCTTAATTTAGTAGCATTTGAAGGACAGTTTTGCTAGTCTAAAGATCAGAGTCATTGAATTCATAACGGATGTTCCAGCCTAAGGGACCGAATTTCCTTCTCTATTGAATTATTGAATGGAAGAATGTAAGACCCCATAGCATCTTATGGTAGAGTTCTGTTCTCTTAGGACAGGATTACAGCTGGCTTGCTGGAATTTCCAACCATGATCTTTTTAGATTTGCTTTAATTCCCCTCGGAGGTTAGGTTGTCAGTTTAATGCCATTCTGAAGGGTAGAAATAGGGAAGTAGCTAGCTGGCATTGATGTCAACAGTAATCTGAAGTCCTCATGTATCTACTCGGTTGTTGTGTTATTCTATTACACTAGTTTCTACAACCTGGGCATCCAAGTTTTAGCTAGATGGCAGTTCTGAAGCAGTACCCATCGTCCATACTTCTTCGCTATTCCTATCAAATTCTAAGCTAGCTTACCCTGTCCCTGACCCAACGATATTATATCCAACTGCATACGCATTTAGTCTTTGAGTTTAAGCAAACCAAGGGTAGGGTCGGCACCAGGCGAAAGCACAAAGATGATTGGTGTTCGATTGTCTGAGTCCTCCCAAACAGCCTTCATACTAACATTAGGTGACTCCAAATAGAAGCTTCCTAAGTACTTGCTTATATAAGTGGCGAGGGTGAACATAATCTTCTATGGTCTGAATATCTTTATTAGGAGTATTTTCTAAAAGAGATCCAGTTTATCGTTCCAATCTTCTGGGAGTTTTTAGTTGAGTGGATCCTATTTGAAAGGAATCCATTGCTTTAGTTTGGATATTATGTGGGTGGTAAGGTTAGCAAAATTAGGGAACTTAGTGTCCAGATGATAGGCTAAGTCCCAACTTCGCTCTGATATCATACTTTTGTCTGGGTTCATTGGCTTCTTCAGCTTATCCACCAACCCTGCACCTCTCAAAAATATAGACCATAACTCCTATGATAGGAGCTTCGACTGCCTGTTGATGCTAACAGCAATTAAAAACGAAAATATCTTCTTATGCGACTCAAACAAACCCCTAGTAACATTTTTATAGACGTCCCGAGTAATGTTGTTTATTAGAGTATTCAGTCTCTTCTACAAGTTAGTGCTGGGCTCGCTTGCAATCATCGACTAATTAAATAACCTTTGGATGTACTGCAAAGAGTATTGGTACATGGGGTCTATGATAGACAGATCTTTAATAACAAAGAACAGAACAGAGCCTCTTATCGCAACAGTCTAATATTGCTATCTCACTTGATTTATACTCTTTTACAACTGTTCAGACTCCGCCATTTTGAGCTTTATCTACTTGGAGGCAGCTTTTGATGTTTAGAGTGTTTAAATAAGCTAGACGTCGTCAAGTATCTTCTAGGCATCAGTCTTTTAAAGCAGCCTCAAAATATTTAGTTCTGACTCAGTAACCCTTTTATTGTATTCAGCCATCTTAATAATATTCTAGTCTCGTTGACGTTCGACCTCCTATCGTTAGTTTTTGACCACCATAGCCAGTAGTTGCTCAGATAACCCCTCAAAAGTGACAGTAAAGTTTATGATGTTCACCTTAATAAAAATCTCTGGCAAAAAGTTAGGATTTGATGCTTTGGTTACCATAAATAGCTTGAATTTTTTGTCGTAGTTTATGTTCTCCATTCCAAACTTAACCATCTACATTCCGTCAATCATCTGGATTTATCTTGCAAGCACTGAGTCCAAAACTGCAGGTAACGTGTCATCGAGGTCTTGCATCAGTATCGGAAAACCATTCTTTATGCTTCCTATCATATCGTGAGTAAAGGATGCCTCGGTGGCCTTAGTTAGTTTCAGTTTATCCTTCCTCAAAAGCTTCTGAAGCCATTTAGATGCTTGTTCTTGAGGGTCTATCATCAGAGGCCATCTTTACCCCTAAGTAGCAAATATAGCGTTCTAAACAGATACAGTGTCCGATGGTAATCCCTAGATAATCCACTCTCTCATTAAAATGGGATCTCCCAGAGTCCTGGTAATAGAGTAATTTTCGGTCACTGGTATCTACTTCATTTTTACTAATCCCATCCACTTATCTACCAGTTCTTTTCTGAAAGTCCCACTAAATGGACCGTTGTAAGAAATACATGCACAAGATAAGAATACATCTGCTGTAAGATTATCGATAATCTATCTCATATTCTACACTGTCTCCTTCCACCTAATTGCCTAATCCTTCGTCAGGGTAATCAGTTTTCCAGCTCTCTACAATCTCTGTTGAGTTAAGATCATCTGAGCTTAAAGATCATTCTTCCTTGTGACCATAATCTCTGTCTATTTTCTTAGCTTTAGAACCTACTATTTGGCCTTATTAAGGACTGCCATCTTCTAAGCCAGGTTTTGATTGGCTTGATCGAGTTTAATCTGTAGTTGAGCCATCTTCCTCTTTTTAGGCTCTACCTCTTTAGCCACTGCGCTATATCTCTAGATCGCCTTACACCATTGGGCAATCTACAGCATTTCCCTCACTTTTTTAATTATCACATCTTCCTTAAACTCGCTCTTCTGTAACTGAGCTCTCAGTCTCACTAGCCGATCTTCAGGAATTTTATCCTTATCAAATTCCTTCAAACTTGTTATGAAGTCATCCAGCTTTATAAGTAGCTTTTTCTGTACATCCCAGTCTCCCTTTATTCCGAATAATATGCATACGCCCTCCATTATTGTCGCAACAATAGCAGGTGGACTTGGGTAACTCCTAATAGTTTACAACGCTTTTTTGTCTATGGTTTCCACTGCCTTTTTAGCCCTTTACAACTAAGGTTAAACCTACCTCAGTCGCTATCTGGCTTACTACGCTAATACTTGAACTTCATTCTTCTGTCTTGAGACCTAATCAGCTTATATTGAAACATTAGCTTCTATTTAGGCAGCTTTCCTTGAGTCTATCTCCACTTATTTGAGGGCCTTCGCAAGCATAATTCCTTGTTTCTACAACTACGGCTGCAACTACTTCAACATTATTTCCAACTGTGCTACTTGAACCGATGCCTTTTGTAGTTTATCAAGACCACCAACTAACCTTGCTCTTTTGGTTAGGAATTCCTTCTGCTTAACTGCTAACTGTCTTATATAGAGCTTAAGCATATCCAAGTATGACTTAGGAGTAGTGTAAACTTTTCGCTTCAAAGTTGCCTAAAAACTAACTGCCTGCTATTCTGCAGAAATATGCACTTATTTGCATAGGTCAGCATAAATCTACATGACTTGATCTCTCGTCATCTTATTCACAAGTGGGAAATCAGAATATCCGTCAAGTACTGAGTATGCCACACTTACAAGAGCTTCTTTTGGCCAGGGGAAAAACCAATTTATTGTGCAACAGTCAACTAAAGCTGGGAACTTTCTACAGCGAACTCTCAAAGCGTCTCCCACAGGGCTCATCGATAGCACCACATGTAGTCTCTCTCGAACCCTCTCAACGAATGTTCTGTATATGGTTTCAGGATCTTCAGGCCGTTTGAGAGCAGCATTGGCAGCTCTAGTATTCTGAATGATCTGGTCTCTTTCTTCAATGGCCCATATGTTAGGCACCTAACCACTGTTAAGAATATTGTTGATGTCTTCCAAGAA
Source organism: Hydropsyche betteni (assembly GCA_028571205.2). Taxonomy (NCBI): domain Eukaryota; kingdom Metazoa; phylum Arthropoda; class Insecta; order Trichoptera; family Hydropsychidae; genus Hydropsyche; species Hydropsyche betteni. The sequence goes on from JAOXNN020000085.1 coordinate 98,339, forward strand.
TATTTAACTGACAATTTGGTTGTCAGTAAATAGAAATGTGACAGAAATGTTTTTGTCAGATGCATCTCTCATCATGGCTTTGAGGAACTATCTGAAGCTATCCAATCCAAAGTTTTTGGTCATTTCTACCTGTCTTACTACAGACCTATTCATAAATGCACTTAGTTTTGTCAAAGATTGCTTTCCACTGCCTGCCACTCCAATCAGCAATGCGTTTCCTCTTGGTAGCTTGAGTATCCTGCATATTTTCAGAATATTCTAGACGCAATCCTGGAAGAATACTAAGTGAAGCTTAGCTACACCTTCTGTGTTATACTCATCCTGCTGCTCATCAAGTACTTTAATTACTTTCTTTAGTTCTCCTAAAAGTTAGTAGTCCTTTGTGTCTAGTCTTAGGATATCAGAAAAGTAGAACTTTTACTCTCGGGCATGAACCCTAAAGTAAGATTAGAGTAGATCACAAGAGAGAGTATGGAACCATTAGTGATCTTCAGGGGTGTTTAGACGGTCCCCGAACACTCTCTGTATTTAGTGGAACCATAATTTAGCCATCGTATCCTGGTTAGTCACTGTGTTTGTTCTCATCTGAAGCATTCCCTGAAACACCTTACTGATATCTCTTAGGTTAAATGTGTAGTGAAACTTTGAAGGAATAGGCAGCTTTTACTTCCTTATCTTTGTGTAAAGGTCGATAGTTGCCCTTACAATACCATCACACTGCTTTCTCATAATGTCGGGGAACCCCTGAGCCACTAAAAATGACTCAATAATCGACTTGTATATTCTTGTCAGTGTCAGTTAGCTTGGTTCAGGCAAACATAATAAGTTGAAGTGGCGGGTAAGTCTTGGAGGAAGGGGGTTTCGACCGCCTCCTGGAGAAGAACACGCACATACCATAACAGTATTCTATATGTGCTTCCAGAATCTTTCCTTTCTGTCCCATACACCTCCTTTATCAACGATTGTTCTCAGAACCTCAACTGGAGGCATAGCTCCGAATTCCTCAATGTCGGGCATGTTGCAATCATCAATAGCTATTA
>JAOXNN020000086.1:19939-33725 GCA_028571205.2 Hydropsyche betteni
TTACCTACTGCCTCTGGCTTTGCCTATATGTCGTAATTGTGACAATAATAAATGAACTGGTTTTATTAATTAAATATAAAATATATTCGAATCGATTACAGGCATCGGGTAGCAGATGTTACAACTGGTTATGCTATTCCAATTTAGCCTATATTTCCATTAAAATAATGGCTATAATCACTATCTACATCATTCTCGAGCTCGAAAAACGCAACCTCCAAATTTAGTCTTTATGGTCATTATACTAACGGCTATAATCTTTATAATTTTTGTTTTATTACGTAACAGTACGGTTACAAATTCACTGCCGACGTTATCAACATCGGGCCTATACATTATCCTCTTTATATAACAAACTGACATCGACTTTTAGTAACGGAACGCTTTAAAATATTTTTGCATAGATTTAAATTTTTCATATATAATTACGTAATTCACAGCCGATGTTATTAACATCGGGTCTATATACTATCATTCATAACATCAATTCACTGTAACGAAACATACTACATACTATAAATACTAAAAAATCTATTAAACAACAAACAAAACAATTTTCAAACCCGCAATCAATCCGAAAAAAAAAAACGATCAAACCCTCCCGACACACACATCCCCCAACAGACCTCAAACCGATCAAACATCGAAAATAAACCAACACCATAGCACAACCCCATGAAAAATCGCATAGAACAATAGGCCCTAGTCGGCACGCCCACGTCTCGATCTCGGCCATCCATAAAGCGGGAGGATGTTCCTCCACCATTCCAGAAAGCCTTGCAGATTGACTACAAAGCCTTCGGAGAGTCTTCATTATTTCGGTATACGCGGTCGGCACATAAAACATCCTGGAATAGGCCGAACGCTTATCGCTCGATTAATCCCGTTAATTGATTGATGGCGAATAATTGGCCGTCGTATAGCCGGATACACGCAGAAGTTCGAGAATTCGTAATGATGGTGTGTCGTGGGTGTGTAGGTTTTAATTTTTGTATGGGAGTTGAAATTTTATGATTATAACGTGTTTTTATAATTATAAGACTAGTCCCAAAATGAGCCCTATCACGATTTTACTAAATGAATCCCCTATAATCACAGATATCTGTGTGTGCGTTTGTCTGTTCGATGACGCTCGCAACTTTAAAACGACGCGTCTATACGTTTATTGTTTTGCGTCTATAAAATTATTCTTGATGCGTATACACTTAACGTCTATAATATCATGCTTATGAAAGCGTCTCTATTGACTTATGAAATACGTCGATTATTACGCAGGAAAAAATATTTAAATCCCCTATGTATATAATCATCGATGACAGATATCTGTGTTTGTTTGTGAGTCTCTCGACTTATCGTTCCAATTTAGCCTGTATACCATTCGAATATAACGGCTATAATCGTTACACGAGAACGACTATAACGCGAGTTCCGAATTTAGTCTTTCAGGCGCCTTTTTTTGCTAATCACATTATCAGTCAATCAAAAATTTTCCTTGCAAAATAAACTTATACATGTTGCTAGAAGAATTCAAAGAGTTACACGGATTAGACGGATTTCTTGAGACAAGAATTGTTTCTAAAAAAATCGATAATACTATTCAAGTTGGATGATACTTTGATAATCAAACATGCACTCTCATTTAAATCTTTTGTTCAAAATACGAATTTCGCAACATAATTGCAATTGTCGAAACTGCTGTGTTTATGGATAATGCATTTCAAACAAGAATCGATCAGAAAGCTGACACGTTGATTTGAAATTTCCCAATATAAAATAATTTTTATTTTAATTTCATAATATTTTGAATAAATTTGGATTCAAATACATATACAAGTTTTAAAATGTATGTGAAATTTTATACTAACAAAACTATAAATTTTGTTTCCTTAAATAAATATAAATGTATAAAAAATTATGACTACCTCTGCAAATAAGTTCTAATGCGTTTTTCGGTACCAAAATTAATATAAGTTGTCTTATAGTTGGAAAAACACGGTAATGTGAATCAGTATTGAACCAATTGTACAAAATAGTTTGTTGTGATAATTATTATTGAATTGATTGATTTTCATATTTTAATAATATAAAATCAATCTTTAAACATAAAGATGAAATGATAAATTTGACATATTAATTATGGTACTCACTCATGTTTGATGTTTATCCATAATGACAGGTTTAAATATGAAAGAAATACGTCGTACTTTGCAAAAAATTGATGGTATTCTCTGTAAAAAATATGAAATAATAATAAAACTCAATCAAATCAAAAAAGTATTAAAGATTTTTTTTAATAAGTATGAATCATCGTAATTTTTCAATTAAATTTGAATGGTAGATTTTACATTTTAAGCGCATATTAAACATAATAAAACATAAAAGCAATCTTATATGTAGATTTTTATTAATCTCGATTATGGGGAAATTCGAATGAGTTTATCTCTCTGCGTGCTATAAAATATTACAAACGCTTCGTATCTTGGAAATTTCCCGGCTTTTCCAAACAATTTTCCATCAGAATTCCGCGAACGAAACAATAGTGTTAGGCGTGTGGGCGAAGTTGCTTCGGCTTAACTCATCTACGTTTATGATAGTTACTTTTTTTATGGTTTCCCTTTTTTTTGTAGTCTCGTTAGTAAATATGGAACTGTCCGGCTGTCACGAACTCGAGGAGACCCGTTTTGTTTGCGTTTTTCATATATTTTTAGATCAAAAAAATTCTTACATTTTGCGTCTGAAGTTCGTTTTTGTATATAAATATTGAATGTTGAATAAAAGTTCAATATTTATGAGATAAAATACAATCTTCTCGTAGTGAGTTTTTGATCAAAAACAGTTGAATTCGATTAACACCACAATTATACTCAAATTAATCAAACATATATGTATAATAATTATTCGACTATAATAACAACGTGCGTTGAAATTAAGGTAAGCTCTAACATATCACATTAAAGTGTTAAATTATTCAAGCGGCAATGAAGTTGTTGCCTGAAAATTACTTATTTACTGTGTTTATAGCACAATATATCGTAAAACAAAGCTTTTACGGACGTGAATCAAAATTCGTTTGTGAATATAGATATAAAAGAATTGGATTGTAAAAATCAGTTGGTTTTTGACTTGTGTAAATATTTATATTATTTTTCAATTATAAAAAAAATGTATAGAAATAGAAATTGAATTATTTGAAGTATACGTGAAATAAATAAATAAATTTAAGCAATTTTCACCTTCGTGAAAATCATATTGGAAAATTTAATTTTCAAAACGTGAATTTGGAAAAGAAAATTACAATCTGCGTTATTGGATAAAATTTTGATAATACAAATGGAATTTAATTTAATGAAAATTCAACACAATTCATATTTTATGATTTTAAAATTACTCGTTTACATTCAAAGAAACTACCCATTTAATCCGGACTTAATATCAGATTTAACAATCGCAAACACAACCAAAAAATACGAACTAACTTAATTCAAATTGGATCCTTTATCTTTCGAATAGCCAAATCGCACTTTTTTTAAACTATTTAATCTCAAACGACAAAAGTTGCGATGACACTTTATACAACCTTTTGTCCAATCGAGCCTCATTGACGTCACAAAAGAGAATAGATAGGCAAAATGGCTTCGACATTTCCCATCTCGCCGATTTGACAATGCCTAGTTTTATTGTCGACGAGAGACTACAGGGAAGTTACACAAAAAAGTAAAATTAAAAAATCCAGCACTCTTTGAACAGCTAGGTGCACTCATTTATTTACAAAAGAGGTTGATGAACTCTCACAGTATGCGCCTACACGTTGAGTGGTACTAAAACTGAAAAATCCTCGTTTTCACGTTTTAAATTGCATGAAAATAAATATGATTCACGTCAGTTATCGTTGAAATTTACAAAAACCGCTTCAGCGCTTTCGTTGAAAATCGACACAAAAAACATCAATACAACTCCGAAAACAATCTCGTTTTATAAAACGAATATTCAAAAATTTTATTCAATACAAAATCGATTTTTTTTTATACAAAAATCCCCTATATATAATAGCGGATTTCTGTGTGTCTGTATATCTGTCTGTATCAATGACGCTCGCGACTTTTTTGCGAATATGGTCTTTATATGCATATACAGCTAACGTCTATAATATGATGCTTATTACCTACGGCCTTTGGCTTTGCCTACATGTCACAAACAAATGAACTATTTTTATTTTGTTAATTAAATATTAAATATTCAAATCGGGTACACATTTCAGGTTCACAAAATCGGGTTTGATTCACATTTTATCGTTTTCCGTTTCTTAACAAATCCACAGCCGATGTTATTAACATCGAGCCTATATACTAGTATTTTCATATTATTCAACCGAAATTAAAAATACTACTACTTCACGAACACATAACGTCCCTCCATTAGTGGGGTACAACGTGCGATTTTAATAATTCAAGTTTCCACATTCGAGCTGCACTTTGTACCCATCAATATGCCGTCTGACTTAAATCACGATGATGATGGCGAACACATGTACCAGCCAATGTGCATCGTTTCGGATCCGTGTTAAATTTAAATTACATCGGTGCCAATAGTGCATATGATTTATATATGAAACGCCAGTGTTTACGGGCGGCAATATTGCGATAATCGTATTTCGAATCGATCACTTTGACAATATGGTCAGTAGATCATTATCGGTGACGATATAGAGTGTGTACATGTATGTTAGGTTTTCCGTAAATAAAGTCTTTTTCCGGGGTTATTTTTGTATGAAACTCGTGTCTCGTTTTCAGGTTGTCTGAGTGACTTAACTGGGTCGTGAGTTGACTGGGTAATTTTTAATAGTATCACTGTTTTTCCGCTTTAAGTCGTGTCGAAAATTGTATGGGACATGAAGTGTTTGTCATAAGAAAAATTGGGTTATTAAAATATCTTTTTATTAAATATTTTCGAATGTGAAAGTTTTTTTTTTCATATCAGACATTACTATCGAATATCTTAATCTGTCTCTCAATGAAAAAATATATATAACACATTTATAACATCTAAAAACTTACTCTTCTTAACTTGATCTTCCCATTTGACAAATGCAGCTAATCCTCTTTTACACGGTTCCGAAATAACACGGTTCAAGGAAAAATAACTGATTATGTTTTTTAAACGGTTTTATTACTTTAAGACGGTATAAACAACGAGTATTCACAACACAACACAATGGTAAGATTCGATGCAGGCCAGTATACTATAAGTACATTTGGTTGGAAGTTCTATCCAAGTATACAAATGAAACCTATCTTCAAATTTTATATGGTGACGATACATTTTTTAAGACACAACTTTCTGGAACGTATCCCCAACCAATCATAAAAATTAATAACTTCAAATCGTAAACATCTTTCATACGAAATTCAAACGGCATTGTTTCATCGCTTAAGAAGGTGCGACACTAATATGCACAATTTGCACCGCCACATTGTTCGAATGCATTGTATCGATGTCATCGCACTTATTGAAAATTTATTATTTTTGACAGCTTGAATGTGTCTATTGTTTGTTTGACATTTACGGCGCATTTGAGCGATTCGACACGTTCTTCGCGAATTTTCATATGCAAAGATACACGGTATGAATGCCGTATATTTTTCCACTCGAACGATACGATCGTATTGTCGAAAAAGTCCCTTTTCCCTTTTTGTCGGCTCAATACGGAAAATAATAAAAATTGATGGGACCGACACGTATTATCGACATGAGCGTCTTTGAACTGAATTTAAATTTTTGACGTATTATAATATATATACTAGTATATAGGGCCGATGTTAATAACATCGGCTCTAGTTTTTTTAAGAAACGGTAAACGATAAAATGTGAAAACCCGATTATGTGAACTCGAAATGTGTATCCGTCGTTCATTTGAAAGAAGGAAAAAAAATCATCATCATCATCAACATCATCAAAATTCACGGTTCGGGTCGTTCATTTGAACAAAGGAAAAAAAACCATCATCATCCATCCATCATCCATCATCATCCATCATCACCATCATCATCATCATTATCAGTACCGTTCGGGTCGTTCATTTAAAAGTCGCGGAAAAATTAAAATAAAAGAAATCGCGAGCGTCATCGACACACACAGACAGACACACAGAAATCCGCTATTATATATAGGGGATATTTTTATTTCAAATCTTTTTAAAATGATTTATTATATTATTAAATAGAATTTTGAATAGAAATTTAAGTATTGAAAATTATGCAAATTTGATAGAACAAATTTGTATAATAATTTCTGTACAAGGTTTCAAAGTATGACATTATATTATACAATATGGAGCTATTTTTTTAATAATTCTCAAATGATTGTACTTAACACTGGCTCTTTCTAAGAATACGACGTTCTATAAAAAACTGAATTTAATTTTTTTCAGCAATAAAACGTGCGACACTAACAAATGTATCGCGTTGACCTTAGATAATATTTTCATTTCGCTTAAAGAGGAATTTTTCATGGCGCACGGAGAGCACAAAAGGCGCCTCAGCTGAAAGATGAATATTTAAATTTTTAGTCCTAAAAAAAATATCACAACCACACTTTTTTTATAATTCTTTTCTTATTGTGCTCGTGGACAGGCGGCCTAAACAAATATGATATTTGCGTTGCCACCTAAAAGACGGATCTCCCTATTCAATATGGTAGATATGAATAGCACATGCTGCAATATATCCGATTTCTAAAATGAAAACGGTGGCTTTTTCAATTCGAATTTAAAACTCAACGATACGACTCTTTGATAATGGTCGGATTGAAATTTTTTTCTTTTTCACTGTGCGCTCTGCGAGTGCATTTCGTTTGATATCTTACTGAATAGAAATATTGTATTGAAAATTATCGCTTGAAAGGATTCTTCAAAGCCGCTAGAAATACATAAATCCAGAATCCGCATAAACGTGCGTATAAAATTTTGAAATTCAATACGTATATCGAATCCGCATTTTCACCGAAACATTTAAAATTCCATCACGATAAAATAATCCATTTTGAGCCGATCACAAGGAGCCGATTTCGGAACCCATTAAACAATACACGTGGAAGATATCCAAGAATTATTAATATCCATCATCAACAATTTTCCAACCGATATACACTTATACTTAAACACACACAAGCGAGAATATTTGCATACGTCCTTGCTGCGAAAATTAGAGGCGGCGCTCGCGAAATGACTACGTTTCAAGCCTCATTGCCGGCAATCTTGACGTATGGCCACCGCCTTTAGGGGCACAAAGAAAGGGGTTGAACATCCCCCGGAGATCAGCCTCGGTAATCCTCGATTTATGGCGTCGGAACTTATTTGTCAGACCCGGCCCGGGCCTTGGCCGCGCGCGACAAAAGCCCGCGGATTTCCCTCGTCCTTTGTTTGTCGGAAAATCGATTTCGACATTTTCCCGCGCTGAACTATTATACAGTCGCTCCTTGTTCTTTAACGGAGGTTAATTGACGTTACTGGATGTTGCGGTGGATGCAGCCTGCGATGTCATTTCCGCAACAGTTCCAGTTTAATTCGCTGATTCGTACATGCGAACGCGTTAAAGTAGCACTTAGTGGTTTATATTACGTACTAGTATATGGGCCCGATGTTAGTAACATCGGATTTGTTAAGAAACGGAAAACGATAATATGTGAAAACCCGATTGTGTGAATCCGAAATATGTACCCGATTTGAATATTTAATATTTAATTAATAAAATTAAAATAGTTCATTTGTTATTTGTTTGTGACATATTGGCAAAGCCAGTAGTTAGTAGGTAATAAGCAACATATTATAAACGTTAAGATAAGACGATAAGGTTATAGCCGTTATTATAATGACCATAAAGACTAAATTCGGAGCTCGCGTTATAGCCGTTCTGGTGTAGCAATTATAGCAGTTATATTTGAACAGCACACAGGCTAAATTGGAACGATAAGCCGAGAGCCGAGAGATAGGGGATTCAAATATTTTTTCCACTGCGTAATAATCGACGTGTTGCATAAGTCAATAGGGACGCTTTCATGAGCATGATATTATCGACGTCAAGTATATACGCATAAAGACCTTATACGCATGAAGAATAATTTTATAGACGCAAAAAATAATCCTATCGACGTATCGTTTTAAAGTCGCGAGCGTCATCGAACAGACGAACACACAGACGCGCGCGTGCGCGCGCGCACACACCACACACACACACACACACACACATACATACAGAAATCCGCTATTATATTATATAATATATATAGGGGATATTACAGTCAAAGCGTTCATCGTCGTTAATACATAAATTGTCTAGATAATATATAGGTGCGCTTCAAGTTTTAGAGAAAGCGCACAATACTACACTATCTCTAGAGAATGCATTGATCTACCGACATCGATTGAACAGCTATATAATGAACAAAATTTGATAACATATAAGACACCGATGCACGTTCTGTATTTTATAACGTAGATGTCTTTTATTATCAATTTATTGTCTCATCTGTATCTAAAAATCTAAACATAAAAAAACACATTTTGTTTAATTATGTCACACATTGTAAAATTAACATATGAGAACTGCATTCTATAAAATATGTATGGGTTCTTGATGTGTATTTTGCCAACCTTTTTTGGTTCCTGCAACAAGCGATACTTATCTGTCACAATTTTTAGTGAACAAACCAAAAATAAATTAGTGTAAATTAGATATTTTGGATTTGTTGTATTTCCCTAAAATAAAATGTACCCTTCTATTTATATTCCCTATTTGCGATTTATTTATTCCTTTAGTAGATTATTTATTCATGCATTTTCCAGTTAAAATGTTCATTCACACTCCTATATATGCTTTCCGAGTGATTTAAACAAAGTATGCATTTGCGAGAGAATGCACGTATTAACGAGCCTGATACTTTGTAACATGTATAAAAAACCATATCGTATATCTCGAAATAATCACAGCAATAATGTGCAACTTCTGAACACGACAGCGAATAAATAAAACATTCAAACGCGTACGATTTGATGAAAATGTATGACGTCTTTTAGTGCGACCATCGCGATACTAAAGCAAAACCCGAAACGTATGTATATGGATAAGAGAAATTCACTAACGACCAGATGTTACAAGGAGCGGTATATTAATTTATTTAAATTGTTTCGCATTCAAACGAGAAACGGAGTAGACTCGTCACGTCTTCAGAGCGAATCCTAGTATAGAAACCGTTTCATCGTTTCAGACACTTCAGCTCCCCATCCTCGATAAATGAGTAATTTTGGTTAATTTGCCAGCTTTGAGCGAATCATTGTCACGGAAACGCTCCAAGATTTTATAAATTTCCAATGCATGTGTAATTAGACGTGTTCGAATATTCGAATACTGTTCGAAGTGCGTCAATATGAAACACGAGCCGGACAAAGGTCATGTCTGTTGCGTTTGGTGTGTTCCGATTTAAATTATGCAAAGGAACAAATATCGATATCATGGTCGTTCAACCGTGGACGTTTTTAAAATGGTTAGTTTTTTTCGGTTGCTCTGACGTTTTCAGCCAGTTTTAAAAACAAAATTTGAATTGGTAATGTCAGTACGTTTGATTTCTGATTCATTATTAAACATGACGGCCGATTCGTTCGTGTTGCGTTGTGTTTTTTGCGCTACGATTTTTTTTTAAACTGGCTTCATTTTTTTATGAATCCCTGCAAAATACGTACGGAAAAATCAAACATTTTTGAGTTGTTGTGAAAGCCTCGAGTGAGTTTATCGTTAAATTAATCATCAGAAATTCCATTCGGATGCACGTTTCCCGTTCGAAACATTCATAGAGTGAATCACTGCATAACATCGTGAATATTTACAATTTTTAAAATAACCCTAAAAGGAAATTTTGAATGATTGCTTAAATAACATATCCAAACAATCAATTAAAATGCAAATATTTAAAAAAATTACTGATGTATTCGCAAGCATTTTTCGCGTTGAAGAAAAGCATGTTCAACAATATTTATATTCATACGTTTTTAACGCTGAATTATTCTAAAAAAATCACTAAGCACAGCCCATTGAATTATTATTTCTATGATTCACATAAAACAACCTAAATGCATAATATTTCTCAAAATTTGACTCTTCCAAACGTCTATTTTGCGAATGTGCGTCATAGCCACAAAAATTCAACGGTATTGAATCAAAACGTCTTGAACGAATGTCCAACAAAAATACATCAGAATATCTTACATATTAAATCATTAGATGTATATTAACGCGAAATATAATCATCAACAATACACTATACCCAACACCTTCCCCTTCATATGCAAATACATATGTAATTAGATTGATGCACTTTGCAATTATGATCAATAGCATGATTCAATAACAATGAGTTTCGGTCTGTGTTGATTCAATTAATAATGCATATGTGGGTTCCAATGATCCTTAAAATTAATGATACATCACGTATCAGATATATATTATATTATTTAATTAATATTGAAGAAAATGCTTAAATGCATTATGACAAAAATTATGAAATTTGTTGTTGTATTTGAATTGTAAAATTTCTTATACATCCATTTAATAAAAAAAATTATACTACATGTAATATATTTTTAAGGTTGCAGATTATGTTATCGCATCAGTCGGGGTTTCGTTATCGTTTCCGAGACATCTGACAGAAGAGTGATATTATGGCTTCGTCTCGGACAAGTTTTCCCGTGGAAAACCCTTTTTCCGATTTCGTTCGACGGGAAGCAATTTGCGAGATTTTCCAGCAGGACGCGTCACTTGCGTTTCCCGCTCTTTTTAATTCAAATTTCCACGTGTTTGAAATACACGACGTTGTATGTTCATGCGATTTTACGATTGTCCATTTTTTATGCACACATTCCCGAAGGGGGGGGAACGGGAATATTTTTTATTTTCGCGCCAGATAATTCGACTTTTCATTTTTCGTTTGGTCGTCACTTTTACAGTGAAATTACGCCGTAAACGTCCAATATTTTATGGCGGTGGAAATATGCGTATATTGAATTTTTCGAGTTCAGAGACCGGGACGTGATAAAACCTTCTTTTTTTAATACGAGGGTAATTCGAGATTTTTGGACGTATTGCCAAACAAAAAAAAAAACGCTTTCAATATAAAACTCGATGACTGAATTTACATTCGCGACACTTAGTTCGGCGTCTGTTTTACTTTAATTATTATGAATCGATCAATTTGCGATAAGTCTATATAAATATAATGCGATTAATGAAATGAATAATCCGCTGGATAAACGCTTGATATCAATATCAAATTAGTTTATCAAGATTGATTAGTTTCCGTGAGTCTGAGTCTGGCCATTTTGACAAATCTCAATAATACCTAAATCCAGGATTCCCATTCATGCGATTAACGTACAATAAAGTATGATTGAACTTCGATTTCTGATAACTCGTTCGAAGAACAATCAAGTGCACTTGCACTAATATATTGGATCTATATTGAATGAAATAATACGATTCCCAACATAATATGACTTGCACAAATTATATACAATTTTTTCTCAAATTGTTCTCGCAATTACTAATAATTTGCGCGGTTATTTATCAATTCAATGTTTTTCCGTGTAAATATAACAATTACGTCGCAGCGGCTATAAAATTATCCATGAAAATTGTTGAAAAATTAAATAAAAATCCTTGCATTGTCAAAACATATAATTTATGAACGTATGAAATAAATCGTACGTTTCCTAGATAATCTATCCGTTTGCATAATGATGCGATTGTGTAACCGCAATGATATGTTTTGATATTGACGTTTGTGTTATCGAAGCATACTGAGGCGTTGAAATGTGACAACCGAATACCAAAATGCCCAGATATTGCTAAATTTCGGTGCAACTGCATTCTGATAATAACCGGATGTTGTGAAATTGATAAGTGACTAAATAAAAAAACACGAGTGTCCCTATACAGAAATGGAGTGTAAATAGATAAGATCGAGATTGAAATGTTTGGTTTCGATTTTCGTATATTAAATACTGCAATATTTGTTTAATGTATGATAAAATTTATGATTTATACATAAAATATACTATTATGTATATTCTTAAAAATATGGTATGCAAAGAACAGAGATTGATAAAATTTTAATAACAAAAATCATGGATATGAAAGACAAATGTTTAGTCTTTTTGTTGAAATTTTCTAATTGAAAAATTTCAATTTTGGATAAATCAACAAAGGATTGGTAATAAAATATATTATATTATTAAAGACATATTGAAAATTTGAACATTTCTCGAGGTAATATATTATTGAAACTCAGATGAAAATCAAAATTCAGGTTTAAATTTTCTCAGACACGTTACACAAGAACACATTTTAAAACCTGAAATATAAATGAATTTCATCGAAAATTTTAAATAATAAAAAAGAAGACATTGAATTTCGCCAAAATATTGATTCGGGAATACAAATTCATGAGCTACGTTGAAGCACATCTGAGACCACGAACGCCAATTGAAAACTATAGTATTCACTACAAGTAAAAAATAAAATAAAACTCGTTCCGATACTCGAATACAATTCTCTGACGAAAATCAGATTAAGTTGGTGAAAAAACCGTACACAGTGCATAGAAATACAATTCACAGTACAAAAAAAAAAACAAATAACGCATTACGAATGTTTGAATCTCATGCGAAATATTCAAAATAAGACAACAATGAATATATTTCAAAATCATAATTAGAAATTATTTATGGAAAATCAATTTTTAAGATACATGCAATATAAAATAAGTTCAAAATAATATTTATCTTACATTACTAATCATATAAAATCCAGTTAGATGAACATATAATTATCATTGTAGGTGTATAGAAAATTATAAAATTAATATAGAAATATAAATTATAACACAATGATATTCAAATGGCACAAAAAACAAAGCGAAACCATACTCTTAAGAATAAATAAAATAAATATATTCGTAAAAGAAAATTGAAATTGATCAATAGAAAACCATACATAATAACAATACAGCCAGCGTTTGAATCTCACAAAGCAAAAATTTGTATCCATTTCAATAAATTCATTAATAATTTGAACGTATTTCTGGCATAAACCGATTTTTTATTTTCGGCACTTAAGTCCTTTTTATTTTCAGTATTCCCATGACTAAAACAAAAAAATTATATCGATAATCATAATTAAATGCGTAGCATTATAACATTACGCGAACACAATTACCACAGATCTCAAACCATCAATCAAAATATTAGTTTAAGTATTCAAATTCATAATTTTCCCATAAAAAGTCACCAATAACTAGGGGCTCTGATTTTTCAATGATTTTAATTTCTCGAGAAATGAGATTTTTCGATTTCATTTTTTCAAAATTCTCGAGTAATTTAATTACTATAAGAAAAACGCGTACAATGTTTGCAATAATGTTAGTATAGTATTGCCATTGTACCGTATATTGTATATATTTGATGCCGTATCACTCCAACACCCTTCGACTGATCGCCACGAAAATTGGCATGTATACGTATTTTTTTTTTGTCGAAAAGGTTTTTAGCATCATTAAAATAGGGTGAACATATTTTCTGAACTCAAAACGGGACAGTCGGCTAAAAAATGTTCCCCCTCTATTTAAAAAAAAATATTTTTTATCGAGAAGGTTTTCGTATCATTGAAATAGGGTGACAATATTTCTCAAACAGCTGCAACAAAAAGAAAAACACAAAAACCTTCTTCATAAAAAAATACATAAA
>JAOXNN020000086.1:52466-63838 GCA_028571205.2 Hydropsyche betteni
ATTAAAATTAATTATATCTAGCATGAATAACAATTAATATACATAATATAATTAGAAATCGACGATAAAATGAATAAATTTTGTAACTTGCAATAAATCGTTTCAAGCTCCGCTGTTTGACGATCCCTAGTTCGATTGAAAAAAATACTATTGCCAACTAGGGTGACCATTTCATTCAAAATATTTACGGTTCTCAAAATTTAACTACACTACATATATACATTTCTTACGATAAACTATTAATTATTATTATTAATCATAAAAAATATAATCTTGAGATATGGTTTATTAATTACACTAATCAAAAACAAAAAAAAAATGCGAAAAGAAGCTTTTGTACCGAAATCAACATAAATACCATGGTCACAGAGATAACATTCGGAATCACAATAGCGCCTGCAAAAACGTTACCCGGAAGAGATAGAGAGATAGTGATCGTCAACAAAAGCCGTCAGCTACATGGAACGGTAAAACTGTATTTAAATATTGGTTCCGAGAAAAAGTATACCATATCGTGCTAAATTACTAATTTCAAGATTAACTCAGATAAAATGGGTTTTTTTAGTGATGCAGTATCAATCTTGAGGATTTTATCTATTATACAATATTTACTCAATGCAATGTAAAATATTTGCAGGTAAACTAACAATATCGGCAATATGTTTCGTAATGTTTATTGGTGAATCCAGCGCGCCCAACGAGTGGAAAGGGTTAATGATACAAAAACCTTCTCAACAAAAAATACATATACATGTCAATTTTCATAGTGATCGGTCGAACGGTATTGGAGTGAAACGACGTCTAACAAATATACAAACATCCATTTTTATATATAAAGATACTTCCAACTTATCGGTGAGGTACATTTTTTTATATTTGCTTGTTACAGGTATGGGTTGGTTGGTGCCAAGATTTTTTGAAAAATCTTTTGATTTTAGTCTCAAAATATGTACGATTAATTTTGGCAACTTATTGGATTTTTTTTGTTTTAATTCTAATTTATTTATAAAATGTTTTTTTCTAATTTTACGTTTTTGTTTTTCTAAATTCAATAATATTTTGTTGTTCTGAAGATTATTATAATATTTTAAAAAATAAATATTTTTCATTTTAAATAAAAAAAATTCTTAATTATAAATTCTACTATCATAATTAAAAAAAAACTAAATATACCGTTTAATATAACATCAATACTAACACAATAAATCATTTAACATAATATCTACTAAAATATCAAATCTCTCAATATTCTGAGCATAAATTTTGTAAAATTTTCAGATGGAATACATTGTAATACATCGCATTGGTTGTAAAATTCTACCCTAGGCTCTTTAGCACTATTGTACTAGTCCTGGGAAAATTTCAGCTTTATACCATTATGTTCCAGCCGTTTAGGTCTTTGAATATATTTCAAGTTTGTTAAATGTCGCCTTTGCTGTTATAGCTATTCGAGCTTTTTGTGTCGTACGATGAAAAGTGTTTGTGTGTAGTAGTTTTTGATAGTTGAGGAAATTTAATTAAAAATGTTGTGTCGTTCATCGTGGGGACTCTAACAGCTTCGTAACACGTGTGAAGGGAGTTTTACATAGATTAAATTTGATGAGCTGGTCTCAAAATTTAATTTTTAATATACAATTTTTATGCAATAAAAGATAAAAATTCATGTTTTCTATATAATTTCAAGCTAAAATATCACTTTCATGATTCACGTGAATTTTTTAAGATAAGATCAGTTGGCTCTCAAACACACATATATTTTCTAGACAAATTTCAAATCCTATCATGCATAAATCCACAATTTTAATTAACAAAACTAAAATAAATAATCCTCAACCATATCTATTTTCGAACCAGAACCATCAAGGATTTGAAAGCTCCCCAAAATCTGAAAAGCCGACCCGTCAGAAACCGCATCCATTATATCCAGCGCACATCAAAAATGAATATTCCCACATTATGCGGAACCTCTATTCAAAAACAGATAATCCGAACTAAAATTTCCCTAACCAAAACAGAAAATCCGTTACTGGGAAATTCCCCTACTCCGGAAAACTCCTAGAACAAACGAATTTTCCAAACCGATCGGAAAAACCGTCTGCCTCGGCCTGCAAGTTTTCCGAGAGCTTTTCGCCGATAGAGCGAATGGAGTCGAGTTCAATCTTCGTCCGCGTCTCGAGAAATCCGCTTTTCCGTTTTGATGGAGGAGCTTTTGTCAATCGGATTCAATAAGGTGTCGACAAACCATTCACGTGCCTTATGTGTATGAGTAGAACTGCAAATGCGTCAGAGAGAATTTCTAGGCTACTGAAACTGTGGTTTATGTGCAAATTTGATTCGTCTTACAGAGATTTGTATTGAATATGTGCTTCTAGAATATAATACGATGTGGTATTTTTATGTGATTTAATGAATTTATAACTCGATTACTGAGAATCGTAATTTTTTTAAATTATAAATATACATAGTCGTTCAAAAGACGATAAATATACTTGGGCCTCATATAACACAGTTAAATGATTCCTTGAAAAGCTCGTGTAATACAAATCCGTGTTATACTAGGTTTGAAGTTAATAAAAAATCAGGGTTTTTGATCCAAAAAAATCAGTCTTTTTTTAATAAGCAATACAGAAAATATACATTTATGCTCTGATGAATATGAGTAATATAACATGTAAACTACACGTGAATTTCGTTAAAAAAATAATTATGGGTGAAATTCGTAAATAAACTCAATTTATGCATTTTTTATCATGTCAAAATACGAAATTTTCTGAATTTTTTTTATGTATTAAAGTAAAACATTATTAAATTAATTTTTAACTGTTATTTTTTCTAGAACCTTGTTATATGAAATGTGTTGCACAAAAATGGATCACAACTAATTAGCCATCCTATATAATATGAAAATCGTGTTATACGAGACCCGAGTGATTATTTTCTAATAAAAAAAATAGTTTTAGTTGCTCTGAAAAGAATCGATTCTATTATTATTATATTTTGGATGAAATAAATTTTTTTTAGTGAATATGATGAAATTTGCTCAAAGAATAAAAGAATGTGGAAAAATCTTTATCTAATAATGAACTGGGAAAAGTTTGCACACGAAGAAGATATTGATTTTTTTTTTATATTTCAATAAATTGTGTTCAGTAAATATTACGTAAACGAATCACCAATATTTTTACTGTGAACAATTCCGCTCTATATTTCTAATACAATTTACATTAAAATTTAACATATTCTACAAAAAATTTCTCACAATGTAATACAATAAAAATGAATTACAATTATAAAAAGATTCAAAAAACATCCGAGTAATATTTTCGCAACCTTTGATACGCGAGCGCACATTACGTGCGACGCCACTCCGCAAAAGACTACACAAAAAAACGACTCGAAGACCCGAAAAAACCTAATATAATATAAAAATCGCGCCGACAAAAAAAAACCAGGGCACAAAAGAAAATATAATAATTCGAACCGTTCGTCGTCGGCCAAAAGGAGCGGAAGATATTCCCGCGGAAAAAATTTTCATACCGAAAAGAATTACATAAAATAAGAGACGTTTACAATTGCGCGAACTTCCTCCTCGTCGGCCGGCAATTTAGCTCGCTGGACCGAAAGTTTTAATCTTTTTTGGAGATTGAATTATTATGTGGTCACGTATAAATTCGGTGGCTTATTTTCGCCGGTCGGGCATTAAATAAAATGAAAAAAAAGCTTGTAAGTATGGCAAAAAGGCCGCTCCTGAGAGCGCGATTTTGCTGGAGGTCTACGAAAACGCATGGACTAAGAAAAACGTATGAAAAATATAAGGGGTCGGTTTTTACGACAGAAGGATTATTATTGCCCCTACCGTTGGGGATTTTTATGGGACGTATTTAAAACGTTCGTATACGTGGTCGTTAAACGTGCTAGTGTAGCGTTTATATAATATAAACTATTATGGCTTCCTTGGGAATGCATGAATTTGTTTTTATAAATGAAAAATTTAAAATACATATATATTTTTTATATGAATTATTCGTATTTTGATGAGGAAAATGTTGAATGAAAATATAAACGTGAATGACTTGAGTACTCTTCAAACACCGCGCACTCAAATATGATCAAAAGGTGATTCATTGAAATGTTCGATTATTAATTACTATGAAATTTACATCCATATATACAATCGGATTTCAAAAAATACGGTTTTGAACACGGTTAATGAATTATGACCTATTTTTGTACAACACGTTTCATATAACAAAGTCTCAAAAAAATAATTAGAAACTAATAAGATAATGCTTTATTTAATTACATAAAATATTTATTGACAAATTTGCATTTTGACATAAAAAAATGCATTACAAGTGTGGAAATTATTTTTTTTGATGAATTTCGCGTGTAGTTTGTGTATTATTATATTTATCAATTTTTAACCATATCTTAAAGAGTTTTGGATTTAAATATTGACCAGTAATACCTTTTGCCATTCAAACTATTAACATATGCAAATATAGACGATCTAAAGGAAAACGATTCGTAAAAACTGTCAAACATTACCCCCCCCCCACCACCACCACATCATGCACATGTAAAAACTACGTGCAAAATTCGTTAAAACTCGTAAAAAATTCGTAGAAACTTAATTTTCGGGCTTATAATGCATAAAATACTCGTGATAAACATCAAGAAATTTAATTAAAGCAACTGTTATATAATAAATTTCATCTGAATATGTAAATTTATATTTTCTGTATTGTTTACTAAAAAAGGTTATAAATAATATTTTTTTAATTTTTTGGAACGCAATACCTAACTTTATATGAACTTTGAATCTTGTATAACACGGATTTGTATTACACGACTTTTCCTGAAACAATATAACCACTTGTATATAGGCCCGATGTTAATAACATCGGCTGTGAATTGATAACCATACTATTACGTGATAAAATAAAAATAAAATATATCTATGCAAAAATATTTTATAACTGTGTCGTTGCGAAATACCGTCGATGCCCAACAAATATTTCGTTTATTATCTACAGAATATAAGTTTGTTTGGCGATTATACCCGATTTGAAAAAAAACGAATAAATTTTTTTTATTTTTTTTCAATAATTCGAAAAAACGATCGTATCGACGGGTCGATCATTTTAAAGTCGCGAGCGTCATCGAACACACACACACACACACACACACACACACAGAAATCCGCTATTATATATAGGGAATATTAGGCCTGAATATATTCTGTACTCATAAAACAATTTATTTTTTTACATATATAATACATATGCACACGATTGAATATCACTTCAGACGCAAACCCACTTTTCTGCACGTACAAAACGACAATTCTATATTTAGAAAATGCAACAGTCCTACAAAAAAAAAATGATACAGAAGAGACAACATAGCACAATTTATTCTGTAACACTAGCAGCCGCACCGTACAAAATGCATCTGAACGGAGACAAAGAAAGGAGCTGTCCTCGGGGAACAACAGCCGAGGAAATATACGGCCGCTGCAAGTGAAAGCCTCAGACACACGAATGCACACACGTGTAACGGCTGAAGACATAAATTCAGCTTTCAGGGGATTTGAACGCGATCAAAGACGACTCAGCGGAAGGCGAGATGCGCCACGGTGTGTGTATGTGTGTTAACTTTGCGGCAATGGTAATTTCTTGCGCGTTTGCGCTTTGGTATTCCTTCGAGGACTTCGGAGTGAAATATCGCCGGTTCGAAGGTTGTTCGAAATTTATATCGAGTTTGTATTAATAGAGTGGGGTTTCTATTCGTATGAATGGTGTTTGGCGAAGGTTGGGTCTAAGATGGATTTTATAATTGATGTTTCGAATATTAATTTTTTTGATATTGTGTCGGAAATATTGCTGTTTCGTGATAATCTTGATAAACTATCTTGGGTAGATGTAGTGTTTAATTAAATTTTCTAATATCGTCGTAAACGGTATATAGATTAAATTTTCATAATTGGTTCAGCTTTTCAGTGGAATTTCATTTAAATTTCTATCCATTGTTCCTTTCATAAATTTCATCGAATTACACTGCGTGTGACTTTTTTCATTCAATGAAATTAATCTGATTTTTCACGCTCGATTACAAGTCGAGTACACAAAGAGAATACGATGAATTGAACCGAAAATTCACGAGACCGTGTACTATTTTTAAAAATTCAACACCAAATCGATAATATAAAATTAAAATCTAACAAAAATTATAGAAAATAGGACCCTTACGAAAATTCAGAAACGATTTTGAAAAGGAAACGTTTCCGCATCCATTCGTGCCCTTTTGTTTTCCTCCGAGAGCCTACTGTTGAGAATATTTTCGCTCAACAAACTCTCGCCTAATTATCGCAATTGTTCAAATTCACGATGCGGAGACCTTAAACGGCGTTCATAATTCATTTTTTCACGTTTTTCAGTGGACAAAATTAAAAATATTCCGCGTCAGCTCCGTTTTTGAAGCGGCATGAATAATTTGACATCTGAGTGACAATTTCGACTTACATCAAAGTGGTACATGGCGGAACACGATACGTACGCACGATAAAAGCGAAACCAATGCCAAAAGCTATTTTTGTTCATGCAGATGCTTTTTGAATTCTACTTTCGTACCGAGGACAATAAAGTCAACCCCCCATTGCACGAGAGCTAAATGATTCGAAACTTTACCATCCATTAACTTCCAAGACGATTCAATTTTGCCGTACCATATTTTTTCTGAATTTTTCCCGAATTGAATTAGGGACCATAACCATTTCGGCAATTTCAGATTTGACAATTGTATCGGCCTATACATATTTCATTGTACATTTCGCTGCTGCCATTGAGACCACAACGGTCGCCACTAACAATGTAATCACTCGGAACGAGGATAAGCAAACTATTATCTAATAATGCGGACGTGCTTAACGAGCCCTCTAAACGTGTGTTCGTCCACATGTGTCCGTATGAATCATAAGGCGAAGGAATAATATTCGTCTTCTTTTGAAATTGATATGTGCCTAAGGATTGTTATACGTTCGTACGGTCGTCATCGTCAAGAATCCACACAGCATTTTGTGTAAATATTAAATCAGCGTAATGCTGTGTTTTTCGTCGAACATCCAATCAAACAGTGTAAATAAACACGAGAAAGAAAGAAAAAAAATTATATACGTCTTGTCTTTATGATTTTCTACATTCTTACAAAAAGGTCAAACAATACAATACTCGCAAAAAGATACGAAAATTTTTTAGAAAAAAATCTTTTTCAAACGTGAAAAAATATAGTCGCGTTCGTAGCATATTACAATATGAATCAAATAAAGCATTTTTCATTAAGCGCATATCGTGTGCAAATATTAAATTTTAATATCTTATAATACAATATGAAACTAAATATAATATTATTTTAGCTGCAAGAAACGCAATGAGTGATTACAAAGAATTCGTATCGTGCAAGACAAACGAACGTGACAGATTTCCTTGCCCAAGCTTTTCTCTTTTGTTCGTTTTAATAAAGAAAATAATGTAGGTATTTTATGGCACACGAGAACTGAATTATACACTCGCAGCAGAAGGCCTAGATGTGTAAATGACCCATAAAATTAATTGTTCCTGCAGGAATACGTGGGGAATTATTGATATCGCCTTGAGAAATCTATAATGGGAATGTATGTGGCGAGTCGAAATCGACGATATATAATTAACTTACTTTTATTCTTTTTCGGAATGTTTTCTTTTGTTCGTGAAATATATACGAAAATTGCACCGTGTTTCGTAACAGTCTTCTTTGGTATGTTCTAAATTTCACTCCGGATGAATATAAGGCATAAATCTCTAAACAATGAAGAGGTGAGGGGTTTTAGTGTCATTTTATTACAGAGGTCCGTATATAAGAGTAATAAATCCCTATCCGCAAAATCTTATACCTACACAGGTTCAATCATAAATCTTGAGTACACGTTCGAGATATGTGCGGTAATATTTTCTGAGAAATACAAGAAGTGCACATTATATAAAGGAAATGTTTCGTTAAATATTTTCATGTCGAGATGTAATAAAATTCTTTGTTAATTGCTTGTTTTATTTTGTGAATACCACATTTATGAAAAGTTATACAATGTAAAAATATTTAGGTCCATCTATAAATTATTTTGATTCGATCAACATCGTTTCGCTTCAAAAACCAAACTGAGAAATAAAACATACAAAATCCTTAAACAAATTCAGAAATAGATTCGAAAACGATCATTTTCACTATTACACAAATCGAACCACTCTCTGGAACCGATAACGTTTTCCGAACGATGCGCGAAAACGCTTATAGACAACCCAAACGAACATGAAAACCGTTATAAGTTTACACTTTTTCGACAGACCGAATTTAAAATAAACATTAAAATACCAAACACAGCACCCTTAAGGCTGGAAAATATATATCGAAGGGTCCTTTTACGGCTAAGAGCTTTTTCGTGTCCATAACACGGTGCCACACAATAATAGTTGGCGCCTTTTGTCGTGCCCGCTTTCACGTACACTATTATCGTTTATATACGGTTTTTTTTGTATGTGAAAAATTTTCACACGTATATAGATCTCGTTAGCCAGAGGAAAACTAACCACGGACTTCCTAGCGTGGTTGCCTTCGTCGAAATTGTTAGACCAACGAAAATAGATTTTTTTCCGCACGAGAGGAGCGCAACAATCCGCTTGGTAACTTTGTAGTGGGCGCCGAAATACGGTACAATTTGTGGGCGTGTGTTTTTATTTCAAAATGTCACCGGATGGGATAACAAATCGTTTTTCTTTCAAGTGATAAGTTTGTATAGTTTACAATTTGCGGAAAACCCTTGTTTTGTGTGAATAATGCGCGATGCTTGAATAATTTCTGTTTCGCCCAAATTCGGTTATCTTTTGGAGTAATTTATTTTTGATGCTTTGAAGTAATTTCCGTTAAGTATATTAATAATTTAACATCGTTATTGGATACTTTAAAAGTATCAGTTTACGTATAATATTATTTTAGCGCCACATAAAACGCATTAAGCATATAAAAAGTAGGAAAACGGCTTCTAACGTTCTCGCTGCATTTGCGGTCGGTATCGCTTTCGCTAATGGATCATAAAAAATTCATAAAAATAGATGTACCATGAGTAACATCTCACTAATACACTGTTTTATAAAACACATACAATTTAGATAAAAATTCACTTTATAACCCATAATTTAACATCGACATAACCGTTTATTTAAAGCGAATAAAACATCGCGTTGAGAGCAAACAACACGTGTTCTCATAAAAATTGCTAAATGAAATAAGATGCGCTACATGCTTTTATTTTTATTTATATCCCGTAAAAACGACTTGATTCCTGATATTTATATCAAAGAAAATACATGGCACCCGCTGTTTTATTAAGATACGTGCAAAAAAAGGAGAAAAATTCTTGGGGAAAAGGACAAGCCTCTCTCAGAAAAGGATTTTTCGTCATAAACGAATTGTCAACAAGCTATCGATTTCAGTACACGCACGCTCCATTTCCGTTTTCACCTATCGAAGATTCGGTTGTGTTTTGTTGACAAACAAATGTATGATCTAGTTTATAAAAAATATAAAAAAAATTCTATGTGTGCTGAGTTTAAGAGAACTATCGGAATTGATTTTTCTTGGCAATTTCTAGTTATTGTTTCGAGAAAATTCTGCAGATATGTTTCATATATATGAAATATTAGCATTGTTTTGATATTATAAACAGTACGAAATCTTAAAAAGTTTTAGAATTATGTAATCTTTCAACCAATGTTATATAAAATATTATATTTTAGCCTCTTGAACAAGAACACAGTAATTTCGCGAGTATTCCATTTTCAGTAAATGTGAATACATTATTTAATATACGGTACATAAACTTCAACTTTTTCTTAATAATAGTCGTTTATGTTCCCCAAAAAACGATTCGTAAGATGATTAAACGATAATTTGACCTACATCATATTTTATTTCACAAACAATAAATTTACATGATGAACACAAACGTCCATTTAAATGTACAAAATTGATACGGCAAAATGACTCAATTCAATTAATTTGTCATCGCTTAACTTTTATAAGGTATGTAATAAAGCGTTTCCCTACTAACTTATTATCGGAAGCCATACATCGAGTTGTTAGCAAACAGTTGTGCTGATCCATAAAATGAAAAACTATGTCTGTAATCAAAACCCTGGTGGGTAATCACCATTATTACTCGCTCCTCTCTATTCGATAAATGGCTGGAAACAATACGCCCCTAATTGAGCCCCAATATTACACGTTTTCTATCAAATGAATTTTAAAAGTAGGCCGATACGCAATCGCGTTTATAATAGACGATATCGCCCCGTTCTGATTATTATCGTGGATGGATAATGTTTGGACAGGTTCGGAAATTGTATACGATGACATGGCATATTGAAGTATCATAGTATTCGTCAATTTTGTATTTGCGTATTGAATCGCAATAATTGTATTTTTTTGTTGCAGGATCTTATCGAATTGGAAAAAATCGAGGCCGCCGTTTCTATGGTAAGTTCGCAATCGCACTTAACGACGTTAATTAAAACTTCCGATCCCCAATCAAAATTAATTGAAGACGACAAATAATATATTTTCAAAAAAAAAACCTTTAGATTTTTCGGAAACAGTAACGAATCCGAAAACTTTTCACGTCTCACTTCCAACAGAACATGGTTAGAAAGCGCACAAAAAGCCTACCGTGCGCCCTTGAATACCGCGCAAAAAGCCCCATTTTCTTATTTTAATCAATGAAGTTTTCGTTCTAGACATACTAGCGAACATATGAATCGCCATTTGTGATTTTCGTACACAGATCACGCCGAGATATTGCGCTTCGACGCTCCTTGAACTTTTCTTCACGTACGGCGTTCCGAAACAAACGTCGTATACGTGATTCGGCACACGGAACAACTTAAAACTTCATTTTCTTACTGTGGAGCCTTCGCTGTATTTTCCACTACCTTTTTTTCTTTTTTTGCACAATATTTTACCGGACGGTTCGCTGTTAGTCTTTCCTTGCAAGTTGGAGCGCCGTCGCATCGATTTAGTAACAAACTCAAATTTTTATTCGATTTTAAAACAATATTTTTTATTTAAAACTTAATTTTTCTTAATTTAAATTAAAAAAATAAACAGTGTAGTATATAATTTTTGCCTATTTTTAGTATCTATATTATACTAGTATATAGGTCCGATGTTAATAACATCGGGTGTGGATTTGTTAAGAAACAGAAAACAATAAAATGTGAAAACCCGATTATGTGAACCCGAAATGTGTACCCGATTTGAATATTTAATATTTAATTAATAAAATC
>JAOXNN020000086.1:79650-128636 GCA_028571205.2 Hydropsyche betteni
AACAAATGAACTATTTTGATTTTATTAATTAAATATTAAATATTCAAATCGGGTACACATTTCGGGTTCACACAATCTGGTTTTCACATTTTATCGTTTCTTAACAAAACCACAGCCGATGTTATTAATATCGCGCCTTTTTCCTAGTATAGTTATATTAATAAATAATTTTAAACTATATTCATTTGAAATAAAAAATATTTAATTTAAAATGGAAAATATTTCATTTGAAACAGAAACTATTTGGAAGTGGAAAAAATTCGATTTAAGACGAAAAAACTGTATACAAACACATTTTTTTTATTTTCCATCAAACAACCATAATAAATCGAATTTCCACCAACCCTACAACCGTTTCGATCGACTTTCCGCAAAAATCACTTTCGCCAACACACTCAAAACAGCCGAACTTGACTTTCAGAGCACACAATCCTCGCACAAGCAGTCAAACAGTCTGCAAAGTCGACATCTTCCAGATCGCGGGCCGCATAAATCACTTCGAGTTGCGCAAAGTTGCCTAGATTTAAAATGGCCGCTTTTATCATCAGGCCGTTAAAAGTTGGCGCTTTTCTGCCCCACGACCTCGGCTTTCGCGGTCCGAGTCCAGAAATGTCCTCACTCCGAGTCCGATCCGTTGTGTGGACTCGGTTTCGGCTAAACGTGATGAATTGTAGCGAAACGTTCGCCTTTGACGGAGGTCAGTTCGCATTGCGTATTTTTCCACGTGGCCGTTACCGCAGACGTCTTTTTCGCAAATCGTGTTTGGATTGTGTGCGGTTTTTTGTATTTGTTTTTTTTTTTAGGTGGTGTATATGTTACAAAGTATCGAGCCCGTTAGTGCGTGTAAATGCATGTTTTATCGAAATCGCTCAGAGGAAGAATACACGAGAGTATGAATGAACACGATATGTATATGTTTTAGTCCGATTCTAACGCTAGGTAGTTTTTAACGCCTATATCTGCCATATTGAGCTTTATGTACAACGAGTTAAGGCTCATGAATATAATACTTGTGTCGTTTTGGTTTCTGGATGTCGCGTTGGTGAGCCATGCGCAGTGCTCGTGGACCTTTGACAGTTCTCCAAACGTCAAAACTGTATTATTGACATGCGTTGTTTCTGATATTTTTTCTTAATCAAAATATATTTCCGACGTTTTTTCGTTATCGTTAGTAATTTCACATGTGACCATTGATTGTACAAACGTCAAACGTGCGGACGCAATCTGAACATAGCACGATTTTTAGCGTTGCTCAAACCCAGAAGTTATAAAAACGCGTATCCAAGGATTTAAATATGAGCGTTAGGTCCTACGTCATAAAGCATAATATTGCATACTAGCAGTTCTAGTTAGTGATAAAGTTAGAAAATGCCTACCGTCATAAACTGCCTATAACATATACATATATGAGAAGAGTATAAAAATTTCGTCCTTAGATTTTGTTTTTGTACTCTAATTTTGAAAATCAATTAGATATCTTTCCTTTACTTCAGCAATTTTTATAAAAATAATTTTTTTCTAATATAGATTTTTAAATCTTATTTAAAAATTAAATACGTAAAAAAATAAGATTTGTCATATTATTTTTCATTTCCAAATTATTATTATGTTAGAATGAGATTTCGGATTTTATTTTAAATCATAAAAATAATAACAATAACTCAAAAACTATGATACTTTAGACTAAATTATGACTTTTACTATGTGTGGCTTAAAATGTTTCAAATAAGATGTGATCTATCGTCTCTCTCAGGCTTGTCCTAGACTTTTGAACCATTCTGCAAAATACAATTTATCGTTGTTGATTTAACAATAATATTTAATAAATGGTAAAACATGTTTTTTATGAAATATTAATTCCAATCTATATCATATATTCATTCTTATCACTATTTATTGTTAGTGATCTTACAAGATAAAAATATAAATTTTGAACAAAGCCTTTTTCATTAGTAATGATTGTATAGCATATAATGACGATTTTACAATTATCTTTATTTTAATATCAATCTATATTTTTTTCCTAGACTTTTTTATAGGTTTAGTGATAAAAAAAATATTTAAGAGTTCAATACAGATAAATAAATTGTAATATAAGTTTATATTAATATTCCAATACGTTTTCAAACTTATCTACTAATATAATATTTTTCTTTGATTATTGATAAAAATTGATGAGTGCCCAAGGTCAAGTTACCAATTACAATAAGATATTATTTCAATTCATTAAAATTTATTGAAACTAATATGGTTCAATAAATTTATTGGATACATATAGTATCATTTTATATTCAATTAAATTTATTTTTTCAGTAAAAAATCAATCTGATATTTTAAAACGTTACGAAGATATCAAAAAGCAAACTCAACACTCATTAAGCATGAATGAGTCATCAAAGCTTAATCAAACCAATATTTATGAATTTACGATGTTTATTTCGGCTGAAATCGTATCTTAATTAAACTACCTTTTATTCGAAACGCTTATTGGACGCTAAACAAATTGGATGTGCTGTCGTTTTGTCGATACAAAATGCGAACTTCACCTTTCGAACGGTCGATATCATTTTAATTTCCGTTCATTAGCAACAAACGCGAAAACCTTTCATAATTCCGATATTTCTATGTAGTGTCATCGTATTTTCGGTACAAAGGTGAAATGTTCGATTTCCAAATTAATCGCGAAAACGTTAATGTGATCTTTTCCAAATTTACGATCAATGAAGTATTATTAGAAATATCATAATATTTTATTTGTGCCAGTTTTGCTCTTATACTCGAATAAATCGTTATTTATGTACAAAAACTTTTATGCGATGTTCTTTCCGTTCGGGTGCTTTTTAATATGAAAAATAAACCGTCAAAAATTGAAAGCGTTACATAAGCGAAATTCACATAAAAAAATTTCTATTCAAATAGGCATAAGTGTATTTTTCAGGTAAGAAAATAATATACGACCATTACTATTCAGCGAGTTGACTTATGCGAGACGGTTTCTATTTTGTTGCGGTCGCGAAAAAATACACCGTAACTTACGTGTAAAAACTTTATTGTTATCTCTGATAAATTCTCATCCATTTCTTCAACATTGAGAAAAATATTATTTTGGCTCGCAATAAAGGTTGTGGGTAGGAGAAAAACGGCAGACACTCTGCCGCCGTGGATTTTCACCTTTCGATTGAAAAAATTGCTCGATGTTCGCCGAAGAAGAAGTGGAAAATTATCACGTTTCAACCGGAAAATATATTTTTGTTTATTTGTTGTTTTTTTTTGACAATTTTTCGATAGCGTTTCGTATACAAAATTTATATATTTGAAATATTACGCGCGCACTAAAGGTGCAAAAGATAAGACATGAAAAATTTCAGATTTTATTTTAAAAAATTGTCAATTATTTTTTTATATTAATGTTGAGATGACTGTTGAATTTATTGACTAATAATTTTTATTTTAATAAGTAATAACTCAAAACTGCACAAAATAAATGGAAAAAATTCTTTATAGTTTGACCTTACTTGTTCATAACGCTCCATAAACACGCTTTTACGTGCCATAAAATTATCACACAAATTCAAAAACTTCATCAACCGAATAAATCCTACATGAAAAACTTGCAATATTTGAAACCGCTTTATATCAACGATACAAAGTTTATACGACATTTCACCTATTTACCTAGAATTATCGGTAAAAACCGAACACTGATTTATACGAAATCGCTAGCTTAGATCCGATAGAATCGCTATTTCTTCCACCGTTTTATCCAAGTTCCAGCAAAAGCTCACGGCCGGAAAAACGCGAAAAACATCATTCCGCTTTTTATTTTTCCCGAGTTTTCCTTTTTCAGTGAAACATCAGTCGGCCGACCTCTCCCCGTCCGTAATTTATTATCTTCTGTTGATTCTGCGGATTAAGATTAATTGAGGCGAACGTTTTTAACGAATCGAAACCGATATTTTGAACGGCAACTTTTCATAACGTCTCCGCTTGTTTTTTCCACGGATCGAAAGTCGTCGGAATTTTCGAATAAATTGAAATCATCTTATTTTAAAGTTGATACAAAATATCAAATATTTGTACATATCGAACTGTGTCTCCAATACAAATATTTTCGTACGTGATGTTGAATTATTGGTGCAAAATCGCGTCGTATAAAGGACCAGATACGAAACCTTTATTTTGCACATGAATGTCTGGTGGCTGAAAATAGTTCACGATATAGTGTTAGCAAAGAAAATTTCACTCGAATCGCGTGTGATTTATACGCATATATAACTGGCGACCATTACAGCGCAAATTTTCCTGTTAACAAAATTTTCTCGTTCGCAGGACGACCGATAAATCACCAGTACTTTAGAAAATTACCCACTCACCTTAGTAATTTTAGCACTTAAGTGTGCGAAGACCAGGTGAGAGAGACCTAGGTGCTTCCTAAGATGTAACACACTGAATTTAGTTACTAAAAATATGAGAACGTTTCATACATCATAAATTTCCCCATCAGTGATTTATATTCATGAATGAATATCTGGGATTCGTAAGTCGAACTAATTTATGGGGTAGACAGTAATGTATTTTCTACAATTCGGAGTTTATATAAAACCCATGGAAAATAAGCTGTGTGTGCTCTTAAGATATTCGAGCTATTGTTCGAGGTTAGCTATTGATGTTGTTATATTCACGTCATGTTTAGTCAAGACCTCAGATATCTAATTTGGGATCACGTCCGAGTAAATAAACTATGCCGTTTGAAGACTATATTCGTTAAGATAACCAAAATTATGTTTAACGAAGTTTCATTGAGAATATCCCCAATTGAAACCAAAATATTGCGGTCGGTTTGACTCAATAATACTGACGAATTTCGCAAACAGTAGATTATTTATATAGCATCGACATTGCCTCTAGATTTACATTTATTAAATTCAAAAGCAATTAAAAGCTTTCAGATCGGTTGAAGTTGTAGCGATGCAAACAAAATACGTAGAATATAATTATATTTCAAATTCGGAATTTTTCATGCTTGATTGTATCGATCCAAGCATTTTATGATTTTTCTATCATTACAGATTTTCTACATCATCTATTCTGCAGCATATAATCACAAAATCAATATCGAATATTATTTTACAAAAGATTTTCAAACCTCTCTTTTGTTCGATACATTATAGAAAATAATTTAGTTAGAAAAAAATTTCATATATACATTTTTTTAAATTTTAAACGACGTATTTTTCGATGAGATTTTATTTTCATTTACGGAACTTCCTTTCTTAAATCTTATATCCTAAGTCGCGATTTCGAGAGGAGATTGTGTCCCGGGATAATCCGTTGCAAAAACAGACCTTTTCATTTCAAGATATCCTACCTATTCACCGTCGAAAATTTCCTTTTTATTATTATTTAATGTTTATAGCGAAAACAAGGATTGATTACGCAGCACATTACTTCAATCCCTTAATCTGAAATATTGAAATCCTCATATATTTCATTACAAAGCATATTCATTACGACATGAAGAGGAGACATTGCTAATTTCGATACATATAAACTCAGGGACAGATAATTATATTGGTGATATATCGACTGGTATGACAATATCAATTTGATTTTACGATTTGTTTGTTTGTTGTTCGAAAATAAGTAATTAATTTCGAGGTCGTTTCTTTTAAGATAATCTATAACACTTTTGTATAGATTTTTATTCACAATATAATCAAATTGGACCAAATTTTTAAAACATAAAGAAAATTATATTGAATTAAAATTTTAACAAATGGAAGCGTCAAAATTTGATAGTTGTATTGTATCGGAAGAAGACTTTGGCACCTCTTGATCATTTCAATGCACAAACTATTAATTCTGTTGCACATTTCAAAATTTTAATACCAACTTTATAACACACTTTTTTTTCATTGCACAATACCAATAAAATTTTGCTCAACACGTGATTCTACAGCATAAATAATGCACATCGTATATTTTTCTAATGCGCGATTGATTCGTTTTAGCCACAAGCTATATTTTTTTCAATGCACATTTAACTTTCACCTTGTAATAATAACATACTTAAGCGATCAATACGTTAAAAAAATGTTTTTAACTAATCGATGAATATACCATAAATCTGGTTTGCCTATGATTAATTAAATTGATTTTATTTTCATCTAGTGGATTATACCCGGAGCTCTGGTACCCGGTGTTGCTCAGATCCGGTGTTGTTTTTAATCTTACACACACAAATTCATTTTTTTATTTATATAGATATTAGCAGTAGTGTTATAGTGCGATTCTAGCACCAGGACGATTCTAGCACCTATATATGCCATATTGAGCTTTATGTACAACGATTTAAGGCTCATGAATATAACACTATGCACTTATGACGTTTTGGTTTTTGGATGTCACGTGAATGAGCGCATGCGCAGTGTTTGTGGACCTTTGACAGTTCTCCAAACGTCAAAATCGTATTACTGACATGCGTTGTTTCTGATATTTTTTCTTAATCAAAGTATGTTTCTAACGTTTTTTCATTATCGTTAGTAATTTCACATATGACCATCGATTGTACGAAACATCAAACGTGCGGATGCAATCTTACACACTAATGGCGTTTTTAACGCTGCTCAAATCCAGAACGTTACATAAACGCGTATCTACGGATTTAAATATGAGTGTTAAGTCTTACGCCATAAAGCATAATATTGCATACTAGCAATTTTTGAAGCTAGAATCGGCCTGAGCTAGAAACGGCCTATAACATATTAATAAAAATTCGCTATCATTTTGATTTAATAAAAAATTAAGAATGATTCCATCACATCGAAATAACCATAAATTTTTCTACAAAAACATTTTTCTATCGAAATCAACCGAACCTCCCCCAACACACAATTCAATTAATCATTACCATGCGCGAAATCGCAACCGACACTCGCAATAGTGCGGAAATTATTTTTTCCCCTGGCAACCCGACGCGCCCCTCCCCCTCCCCCCTCCCCCGGTCCGATGCGTTCGATTCCCGCCATTTCGCGATACGTCACAATCGGCGTTTTCGTCCCGATATTTCCGCGAATAATTAACGGAAGCCATGCGATGCCGCAATAAATGCGTACGCCGCCGACATTACGCCATTAGACGGCCATTAGCGGCGCGGTTTTGAATCGCGCGCGAAACCGAAAACGCTGTTATTCGAGCGAATTTGCATTTTTCGTTCGGGAGCAGTGCTGCCACACACGCCACGTCTAGATCTCGGCCGATATGCTCGTTTCGCGTTTTCAAATTGGAAACTAGGATGTGTGAGGCGATTTGTGCAAATCGTATGCGCTGTGTTTACACGTTATTATTAATATGCGGTTGAGGTTTGATTAATTTTGCGTATGAAAAATTATATTATTACACTGTGTATAATTTTCGCATATTTCGTTCGGTGATTTTATCGTTAACAATTAAAGGTGATTTTGACTTGATGCGATGGTGACGAAGCGTTATTGTTATAATGGCGTCTAGAAAATTACCGTATAATTTGGAACGAATTTTAAAATTGAATAGTTCTGTTAGAAATTAACAGTATACAGTTTTTTATTTAGTCAATAGTATAATTATTTAATTTTTCGGTCATTATTGAAATTAAATTGTATAAAAAGTAATGAATAGATCAACGGCTCATAATCATTGATATGAGACTATTTTATAATGAAAAATTTATATTTTTGTAAATCGTAAAAAAAAAACATCTGATTGTCTGAGGTTATCAAAAAAGTTTTTTTTGCAACGAACATTATAAAAGTTACATTTGATAGTTAAAAATGAAAATATTCATATTTTTCCAAACATGTTTGTAAACACAGACGAGTTATTAACAAAATTGAATCTTAATAAATAAAAATTTCAATAAGTCGATTTTTACAATTGATTTTTTTTTTTGTTTTAGGCAACAAAAGGGACAACCTTCGTTCTCCAATCTAACTTGGAGGTCTGGTGAGTGTTATGTAATTAAGCATTAAATTGCGTTGCGAGGTTTGCGTGATTCCAAAAGCGAAATCCATAAAGCCGAAGCATTATTGTGATTTTGGCGAAACGTTAAAATCAAGGACGATCATTCAAAAAGTGTAATCGGTCAGAAAATCTACGATTTGACGGTTAACTGTTTCGATAGTTAAACTGGCGCTTATCAATACGACGCGTTACGAATTAATTCGAAGCATTAATCAAATTCAAATTATATTACGCATTCGATCGAGCACGAAATTTTTTTCCGAATAATTATATTCGTAAAACGTACTCGCTTTGATAGTGATACATATATAATAATATTATGGGTCGTTTAAATGAAATTTCAATATGATGTCAATAGCATTAGGCAGGGCGTCGCCCCTTTTTCCTCAGATTACAATTTAATGAAATTCAATTTCTCCTTCCATTCGAGCGCTTTTTTCGAAAAATTTCCTTTTCACCATACACACGGTATATAAAAAAAATGTATAATGGAAGACGACCCCGCATTAAAGGAAAGACGAGTAAGTGAAAATTTGAATTCGAGCGCATAAAAATGGAACTCTCAAATTTACTGCTCCGGCGGCTGTTGACAGTCGGAAAAACGCGAACGAGCGCCTCTAATTTATCTTTCGACTTTTTTTATTAAAACTTTCCTTTTATGAAACAAAAACACGGATCCCGCGGGAGGAACTTTGATTAAAGATAACCTTCTGCGAAGGTAGCGACCGAAAAAGACGAAGTTTCCTGACCCGCGGATTCGATAATGCGCGGTTTTCTTATTACGCATTCCGCGTGCGTTTATCCTATTTTTTTCTTTTGCCGTCTAGTGTTTTTGCCGGAGAGTTTTCCCAGAGTTTTCCGAGATTTATTTACTACGTTTTTCCGATACGGAGTTGTATCTCCTTCCGTGTCCTTTCCGGCAATGAAATATTAAGGCGAACGTCAACGGTTCGCAGATCTCATATATTATCATTATGTTTCTTTTTTGCGGTGCTGGGGTCGGCTTTTGCGAATCTAAAATAAACAAGCTAAAGAGTAAACATTAATCATTTCTAATCGCGTATATACGCATTATAAATAATCTTCGGAAAAGATGCCTCTTGTCGTTTTCCTTCGAAAAAAAGGTTAATCAATTGATGCGTAGTCACAATAGAAAGGTTTTCAAATTAAACTAAAAGGTTTGTCGTTCACTATGGATGGAAAAAAAATAAATGAAACGAATTACATTAAAATCCTTTTGACGTTACGTGTCCATTGTGCGTGTACATTTATTGTGAATAAATCTTTTCACATTATCGCATATGAAACAAAGCGAATGTTAAACCGTTAGATTTACGATTTCGTTTATGCAAATAAATAACGAATTTATAGCATGGGTCCAAATAACAGTTGAATATGTGTAATAAACAATATGTATTACATAAATGGCCTTTTTGTAATACATGTTGTATTTTCAATATCAGAATTCATATGAACAATTTTTTCGGTAACTAATTTAAATAATTTGAATGCGTTTTTCATATACATAATAGAATAATTTGGTTGCTTATATTTTAAACATACTTAAGTATTGACGTGATTTTAATGAAGGATTGTTATTTTGAAATTAGTTAAAGTTATTCACTAACTAACATATGGTTGTCAGTATTTAAAAATATTTGATATTTCAAAAAAAAAAATTACTCTACAGAGAAAACATATGATGATGAAATTACTATTTAACAACATATCAAAAACAAATGCTCAAAATATGTATTTATTACTCTAATAATAATAAAAAAACTTATTTTTCAACCCATCGCTCGATAATACCTCATTTATTTTCTTGAATACAAACGATAAACATCAATCCATCAAATACGAACGATTTATCAAACGCGAAATTAAAACTCGCAAAAAAATTATAATAAAAAAAAAACACCAACATCGATTTCATAATAACCAACACCACACTTAATCATCCATCAATTGAAACGCAAAAACACCCAGATCCCATTTAATCCATCGAAATCTAAACGAATCCGTGCCGAATCTCCTCATAATCCGGATAAATCCCGACCCGAGAATATTCACACACAAACCTAACCTAAACAACGCAAAAAAAAAACATTCCGAAAAAGCGCGGGATCGTTTTCGTTTTCAAATAGCCGCATCGGAACCGCCCGTGTTCCGGCAGAAGTTTCCACATAAATAAGACAAAGTTATCCGGCTTTGTAGACGAATGTATATAATAATGTATTGTTCGAAGCACAACAACAATACAAGAATGTTTCATAACGCGGGGTTTGAGCGAGTTCATGGAAATTTTCACTTTCCGATCCGAACGAAAATGAAAACGAATGCGTTTCGTTTAAATGTTTTCGGCGGTTCAATTCGGAGTTTTCGTTCGGGTGATTTATTCGTCGAGATTCGTATCTGCTGTTATTTCGCGTTAATTGGAATTGAAATTTTGCGTGTTTGTTTTCGAAAAAAAATGAGTTGATTTATGTTGATTTTGAGAGATTTATATATAGAACTTTATTTAATTAATAAACTTATATATATCATCATGTTAACCTTGAAAATCATTACGTATTAATAAACGTTTTCCATAAAAATTCATTGTTATATTTAGTCGATTTTATTTATTTTTTCTAATTCTCGTTTTACATGGTTCTGAAATAACATGGTTGAAGAAAGACGAACTGATGCTTTTTTCTTTAACACGATATAAAAATAAAAATAAATATAAATTATTATGTCATTTTAGATTTGGTGCAGATAAGTATACTTTTGAAATTATAGTTATTAAATTTTAAAAAATTATATTTTTTGAGGACTTTATATAACGAAATTTTTCACATTACGAATTTTTTTATAAAATAAATTTGAACGGAAGTTCTATCCAAATATACTAATGGAACCAATTTTTATATGGTCACCATACATTTTTTCGTCTCTGGAACGTATCTTCCGTATATAAAAAGAATTATATCTTATATTATCTTTCGGTACCATTGAAAATTTATAAATTTTTTCCATATCATTCATTTTTATTTCAACTGAATAATAAAATAATCCCAGACCTAAACGTCTATCCAAACATCACCCAAATAACATATCACTTATGTTCCGTGATCGATATATATTATACATACATATAAACATATAAATCGTGTTTAAAACAAAACGTAAGAAACACACGTAAAAGCGCAAAAAAAAATACATTTGGCCCACGACGCATAACGACGAAAAAGCGAGCATGGCCGCCGAAACGAGTTGCGCAACCATCGTGAATAAGTGATAAAGAATGTCGGACGTTTCCGCGGCCATACGTCAAGTTGACGCTTTAATATTTGACGTTTCGCCTGTTATGGCCGGAAAAGCCACTGCCATATTTCAAATTGTGATGCTCTCGCGCGCTTTTTCGCGAACGGCGCCGCACCCCCGGGGAGCGTGACATTTTGGACGTCTCATGCTGGTTTTTGAAGATCAGGGTTGTGGTTTTTTTTATCTTTTATCGTTTTTCGTATTAATGTTGAGTTTTGTAATAAGATTGAATCATTATTGCGTTTAGGATTTGTATGTAAAAGTTATACGTCTCTGAAAAAATCGTGTTTCACCAAGTTACGTAAAGCGGTAAAAAATTTATGTAAATTATGTATACGATGCATTTATGTTTTTTTTGTGTTAAAAAAAATTGAACCTAAACAAAAATTATAAGTATACTTTGTAAAAATTTATTTTCTTGAAGTCTTCCCTATTAATCACTCACTTTCAATCAAAAATTCCGCCAAGTAAAAAATATAGATTTTTTTTATTTAATAACTATAATTACACGTATACAGTAATCTCCTCTATAACGTCAAGATAGGTTCGACGCTATAGGGGGGAATTTAGGAAATCAATAAATCAAAAATTTTCTTTTTTTTTGATATTTTTATGACTTAATTTTTTTTTTTTTCAAATAAATTTTGAAAAAAATTAAAAAATTTGAATTTAAATGTATTTGAAAAAAATGACGTTATAGGGGGGACGCCGCAGATGTTATAGGGTGGGATTACTGTATAAGCATACTGGCCTCCACTGAATCTTACCGTTGTGGCATGATAATATTTTATTTTTACATTTATACCGTGCTAAATCGAAAAAACCGTGTGAAAAAAATAATCGGTTCTTCTTCCTTCAACCGTGTTAGTTTGGAACCGTGTAAAAAAAGTATTGGGCATGATTGTCAGTCTGAAATCAAAAGTGATAGTAAAAATTCCATTACAATTTTAATGATTTCTATAAAAACTGATAAACACACGTTTCAATTTTACGTTTCATACGTTTCAGTTTCAGTTTTTTCGGTTCAATTTATCTAAAAACTTATCTTTCTCTTTTCTATACATTTGTATGGATCGTTTAACACGAAAATCTATCTATGTATGTATATAAAAACGGATGTTTGTATATTTGTTTGATGCCGTTTCACTCCAACACCGTTCGACCAATTGCTATGAAAATCGGCATGTATATGTATTTTTTTGTCAAGAAGGTTTTTAGCATCATTAAAACAGGGTGACCATATTTGCCGGTACCCAAAACGGGACGGTCCCCAAAAATTAAATTAAAAAAATTAATTGATATAAAATTTAACACCGGGTACTACCGCTATATTATATATTTGAACACCAGTAATTATTATGATTATTATACCATGTTAAAATTATAATCGTATACTAATCTAATTAATGTATAACACACTTAAAAACAAAACCTTTCGATATACTTACACTTACAAAACCGCCGATTAATTTTTCCAAACCGTGACAACTCAATCACACCCACGTCCTTCAACCACCGATCCCCAACAATCGCCACAAACAAAACACGACAATTTTCCGCCAATTAATCCCGACGAGACCGGCCATCGGTCAAGCCGACCCGACATTCGAAATGACAAAACGCATCGTCGACCCTTCCGGGACCCTTTTTCCCTCGGGACGCGCTAATTTCGCCGGGAAACGCGCAATTTTCGCACGTTCGCACGAAAAGCTCGAAATGCCTTATTTGCGAAATGAATAATTGCCGCCTGATGTGTTTCGAAGGATGAATGCGCACTGCGCGGATTCCGAGGCTTAATTCGAATGATGTCAATTTTTCATTTCGGTAATGCTTCGTGTTTTTATAATGTGTGTGTGTATGGGTGTGTTTAGGTTTACGGGAATTTCGATATACTTTCTTCGTTGTGCACAATTTATAGAACAGATTTTATTATTTATTTATTTATATTTAATTAAAATTTTTAACATTTGACAATTTAACTATTAACCGTTGGCAAAAAATTAAATGGTCAGAATTTTAATCAAAAACGGTCAGAATAAAATGATGAATTGTCAGAATTTAATAACGAAACGGTCAGAATTAGTTAAGTTAGGTTAGGTTAGGGTTCTTAATATTATTCTGACCATTTAATTTAAATTCTGACCATTCAATATTTATTTTGACCTTTTTGATCAAAATTCTGACCGAAACCGCATTTAAATTCTGACCATTTAAACAGTAGCCTTAACTATAATATTTATTTCAAAATTTTTGTCATCATGATAATGAGATAATTATTTTCAATTGATAAATTCAAAATAGAATTGAATAAAAGTTTTATTTGTAAGACAATAGATATAATAGATTATTTTTTGCAATTTTAATTAAATTTATATTTGTAAATCATCTCATATACCGATTTTTTAATTTAAAAAAGAATTTCGTGTTCATTTTCTATTCATCTTTGCAATCGTATAGAATCAAAATAATTTTTAAGAAATCGTTTATAAAACTTTAATTTACTACCAAAGCATAAATATTTTTTGCAAACTGATTTACTCAACAGAAAACTGAAAAAATAATTTAAATTACTTGTCATCTTAGAAACAAAACTCAAGTCTGATTTTAGTTTAATCACAACATTATTATAACTAGTTCGATCATATCTTCCATTCAAATACTAAATTTATCTATAACAATATCACTTAAATATTTAAAAGAAACACAAATTCAACAAAGCAAATAACACATTTGTCTATATTATTCAATGATTAAAAAACGAAATTAATCAAAAATTTCTTTCCAATGAAACAAAAGCAAGATCAAACAGAGAACCTATTCTAAATTATTTTTAGCCCTTCAGAACCGAAAAAATTTTCATTTTTTCGGGATCCTATTGTAAAACTGAATAATACAAAAGAAAGGGAATATATCTTTTATAATTTACGGCATTCTCGAACGCCTCCATAAAAAACTTCGCCGTTCTCAGAATTCAAATACGCTCCCCTCCTTATCAATTTATGGACAAGCGGTGAATATAGAAGGTTCAGTCGCTAAAAAAATAGCAGTAAGGTTATCCGACAACCCTTAAAATACGACAATAATAGACGATGATCCCGCTCCGGGACTTTTCAGACAAAATGCAATTTTAATGGTCTCCCAGTTTCGAGTTATGCGCACGTGCATTTAAGAGGTGCGGTTTACATGTCACGTGTAATGTGCCCCTGCAAATGGCACGCCCACTGAAAACTCATGAAAATGCATGAATTATTATTCGTGTAATGCAACCGTGTTTGTCATGCGGTGCACAATATTAGTTTCGGAGCAATTACGGTTTCAGTTCTCGGAATTGGAAATCCACGTATAAGTTCTATACTTGGAATTAATGTAAGTGATACTGCGGTTTGAAGTGAGATCAGTTGTTGTTTTATTTTAATTGGATGAGTTTTTGCTATTTATATATTTTTTAATTAATTAAATTTCATGGAAAATCTGGGTTGAGTGTAAAAGTTATAATGATAGTGTGTTACGTTGTAATAAAGTTGACGTTTTATTACAGTGATATTTTTTTAGTGACGTTAAATGTATACATTATGAAAATATTTATTATTTGATGGTTATTTATGCTTTTTTTTTTTCAATTTCTAAAATAAAACTACTCCAAAATCTCTCTCGTAATTCAACGCAAACTTTCAACCTTTTACAACTCAATCACACTATCTAACCTGTTAATGCAAATCGGCAAGGCGAAATTTTAAAATAGCCACATCGAAGAGAAAGAGGAAA
The DNA here is from genome assembly GCA_028571205.2 of Hydropsyche betteni. NCBI lineage: Eukaryota > Metazoa > Arthropoda > Insecta > Trichoptera > Hydropsychidae > Hydropsyche > Hydropsyche betteni. The sequence continues at coordinate 94,723 of JAOXNN020000086.1, forward strand.
TCGATTTCGCCGCAACAAAACGAAAACAGCCCAACCAACGATTATGGAAATGGAAAATTCACTGCCAACGGCTATCTTTCGAAAAGCATGGCAAACCTTGACCGACATCGTTCCTCCGCAAGGTTCAACATTATTCGGCTTCTACAACCAGAACTTACAAAATACTTTGCCAAACATCGATTTTCCACCCATGAATTTCAACAATGCTCCAACAAGATATTAAAACTTAGATTTTATAACGATAAATACCTACTGTAAAACAAGACTTTTCCAATACGTTCAGAAACATAGAAATATTTCCTTACCGTACTTTCCCAATATACGGTGATAAAAAGATTATGTAAAACGTCTATTGATTTCAAAAATCTTTTATAATTAGTTTACAATTATTCTATACAATATCATTATATGAAAATACTTGAGAAACACTTTATTATATTGCCACTGCATAATGACGAGCGTCATGGTTAAAACGACCCCGATTCGTAAAATTTGCATAAAACTGTAGCGTGTTCGTATACATTTAAAAAGGAAAAAAGTCAAATTCATGGTCAACTTTTGCGTAGAAATGCAAATAAATGGGGTCAAAGCTGAAAAACTTGTCGTTAGTGAAAGTGCAATGAAAAATCGCATTGCTATTCCTTTTAAGGAGTATATTCGGGTGTGGTTATAATGATAACATAGATATGGATAATCAATCATTTTTCGTTTGGAGTCATTAAGAGCGTCACATCAATCTTAATTCAGTTTCAACAGAGTTTTGTGGATACATAAGACTGACTGTTTATACTGGTATATTGTAAATATGAGGTGTATTGTATCAAAATTCACAATTTGCTAGATTAATTAGTGGTGCATAGGTATGACACATAGTACGTTCTTATAATTTTCCTATTATATGTATACTGCTATTCATTTATTAGCAGTAAATCGATATTTTGTTTTGTATACATGTAATTTATCTACTAATATTTTAGTTTCATGTGGATTTTGATAATGAAAATTTTGTTTGAATGTATGTTTGAAGTATATAAGAATGTATATAAGCATAATTTCACCCGTCTTTCCGTATATCTGTCTGATAGCGAAAATACTTTGATGGCAAGACGTTGCTTTTGGTATTCCCTTAGGAAAAAAATCCATTATATAAATGAAACTTTTCATAGCAAAAGATGAAAATTGGAGAAAAAATTCATGTTAAGTCTGTTCTTGACGTTATTATGAAAAGTTTTATATGCTTTAGGAAGCAATTATTGAATTTAAAAGTTTAAAGTTATTGTGGTTGTGAAAAGAAAATTTTCTTTCAGTTTTGGTTTTTATGACACATTCATTGCATTGCAGTTCCATTTTCAAAGTTTTATGCACTCAAGAAAAAAGTTTTAATTATATGTTCGTTACATTATTTGCCGCAAAAAACCAACTATCTATATTTATAAAAGTTGCATAGTAATTATAGTTCCAATATTTTTTTCTGTACCTATTACTGGTAATATAACAATGAAAAATCAGATTCATTTATAATTAAACAATCAAAATTGAACAATCTATCGTATGTAAAGATGAGTTTCTCGCGTATATAAAATTTTATTTCCAACCTTATTCAATAACGAAAACTTTCCTATCGTAATATCCTCCGATCGGAAAACTGAAAGCTTTCAACGAAAACGTAAAACTGAAGTTTTCCATTCGAATATTGAAAAGTGCATTTCACATTCTCATTTCCCACAAAATAGAGTAATATATCTCGAACAAACACCCAACCGTAAAATCCAACCGTACATCAAAACACTATTAAAATTCAAACAAGATGGATCTCCATTCGTAAAACCACAAAAAAATTAATATAGATTAACGCGGTTTCGTTTTAATGACCTTCCATTATTCGCCAGTTTACTTTTTCATAAGGCAAACGAGTTATTAATGGTTAATGGGGCACAGTTTAACGTTCAGCAATTCGGGCAACTTTCCCCGTTTCGGGATTAGTTGGAAAGAGTGGACTTTCGCAGAATCAACGGTTCCTAATCATAAAAGATTCAAAGAATACCGCTAATTACTGGGACCGCAGTAAAAGTTGACCGTAAAACGAAAATGGTCAAATAACTACGAAAGGCAAAGGTCGATCGAAATACGAAATGAACGTGAGTAAAGCTTGTGGGCTTGAAAATCTGCTGATGAACTCGATTCTGTCGATCCGAATGAAATGGGTTTTTGTATCTTATATAAAGTTTATTTTTTATTTATTTTTATTGTAACCTTTCAACGTTTTATTTAAAACATTTATAATCATTATTAAATCAGATCTGAAAATTTTATAATCACTTACCTTGTTACTGGATCAAAAAAAAATTGAACGTAATTACGAATTCTTAATTTTTTTCAAAATACTTTTATAATTTTCTTCGAATTTTTAAGTGAGTTCAACTTTTAAAGAATTAATTTTTACATTCAACCTTAACAAGCTTAATTGGATATTTTCATCATAATAACTATATAAACTTATATATTGAATCATAATCGAAAAACAACACATAAATAGCGATTATAAATTGCGTTTTATCTGAATATTTATTATGATCTATAAACAAAAAAAATCGTGTTTGGTGTGAGAAAATTGAAGAAAATTTCCATTCGAAACGTATGCTTACAAGAACCCTAATGCTTTCAGTAATTTTAATGCTATGAAAGCACGTCGGAATTGAAGGGGTTCTGAAGGAGAATAATATGAAGGCAAAAAAAAACCTATCAAAAGAAACTCGAAAATTTTCCTGAGCGCTAAAATCTCGCGATTTGTCACTAAAAGATATATATATTTCAATATGAAAACATCCTAAATAAATTTATTTGATTCGAAAAAAATATATAGTAAAAATTGATTCAAATTTTTCACGCCGAATTAAAACGATTCTAAAACAAAGTTTGATCCCTTCTAATTGTAAGATAAATGTTTATTTAATTTTCCCTAATTCTAGCGACATGCAAATTAATACGTCCCACAATGGAATAGAAATAGGCGTTTACACACTCGGGTCTAATGCGCTGAAAGAACGGGTTTTTCATTAAAACGTCGTTATTTATTTAAACGCGAGAAGATTTCGTCAGTTGGGAGGTATTATTCTAATCTTATTTTCGTGCCTTGTGTGCACGAACACTTCGCTAATGATGAACATCAAGCGGATTAAAAACCAATTAGATTTTCACAAACTCATTACGGAGATCACTACTGTTAACACTCAACGCCGCCGTTGTTAATTCGCTTCAATGTGTGTCGTTAAAAATGTGAATTAGAAAGGTTGTGTTTGCTCAAGTCTAACTATTCGCAATTAAATGGCTTTTGATTGTTCGATTTTCATTCATCAGACGGACAGACGGACACACAGACACACAGAAACCCGCTATTATATATAGGGGATAATATTATATATTCATTTATTGAATGACTGTGCCAAACGCATAATTGCGTATTCATTATGGACATAAATCAATTTTAAATCCTTGACAGTTTAGAATGTACTATTAATATAAAATACCATCGTTATTTACGCAAAACATTTTTTTTTAAATAGAATTTATTTTTTTATATAGGTGTTACAAAAAAGATATATTCCGCGATAAGCCGCGTAAACCCAAATAAAAACATGAGATGGATTCCGTAGTAAAAAAAATTCTTCATGTTTTATATGAAAATAAACGAATTTATAAATAAATGCTTATAATACATAATATATTTTTTTGAATAATCAAGCTTATACGACAATAACAAATTTCAAACTTACTTATTAGTAGTGTGAATTACAAAAAAAGAAAATGAATGGGAGGGGTAAATGCTCATTGAAGCCTAAAAAATGGCATTTGCACATATCCGTTGTTCTTATCTTATTGAATAGATGAAGTTCTGTAATATTGTAATTAATTAATAACATACAAATTTAAAATACGCCTATTAAAAAAAACATTCTTCATAACTGCGTCTAACAAATCCCGCATAAACCGGTTATCAATATCTCCTATATAATAATCACGGATTTCTGTGTGTCCGTGTGTCTGTGTATCTGTTCGAATGACGCTCACGTCTTCGGTCTCGTTCGCGACTATGGCCTTTATGCGTATACAGTTAACGTCTATAATATGATACTAACAACTTACTTTGCCTATATGTCACAAACAAATAACAAATGAACTATTTTGATTTTATTAATTAAATATTAAATATTCAATTCACGTTTCGGGTTCACACAATCGAGTTTTCACATTTTATCGTTTTCCGTTTCTTAAAAATATCCAAATCCGATGTTATTAACATCGGGCCTATGTACTAGTATAATATAATGCTCAATCCATCTTTCGCTATAATAAAACATTTTAGACCGATTAAAATAACCTATATGTTAACTGATCATATAAAAAATCGCTTAAATCAACCTAAACAGATCTGAACATTCAAAAAAACTAAATTAAAACCCAAACAAGCCGCGACCGAACAAACGCGCATCATCAAACCAATTGTCCGACACGTAAATTGAACACGGCTCGTATCCACGCTCTATTCATAATACGTCCATTCATCCGACGTCGTCTGATTCCGTCGTATCTCTATTTGCGTAACAGTAGTCGTCGCAAAATTGCACAAGGTCTGAGTTATAATGAAATCGACATATGAAAAGCCGCCGCACTGCACTGCAAAGCGGCATTGATGGGACAATGGGGTCGGTTTTGGTGCAGCTCGCTCGAGAAGGTCTAAATTGACGCTTTTGGGTCTGGACGATTTGAGTGTTGTGTGAGGAAAAAGTCAATTTGTTTTATCTTGTTTCGTTTTTTTTTTCATTTCTGGTCTTTACCCGGTGTTTGGTGGTATTGGTGGATGTCTTTCGATACCCAAGGAGGTTACCACATCATAGCAACAGTTGAAACTGAAACAACTTAAGTGATAAGATGTACATATAAAAGAAGATAAGATGTACAAGGATCGATTCAGTCGCGCGTTCAGCACATACTGGTGTATCGAATGCCGACGATCAATTGCAGTTATTTTCACAACCAATTACGACGCCGGCACATCTATCTATCTATTTATCTATCTATCTATATACATAAAAATGAATCGCCGTTTGGTGTCGTGCTAAAATTCAAAAACGGTTTGACCGATTTGGATATTTATTTTTTCTTTTGTTCGCTTTAACTGACGGGTGGTTTACAAATAAAAATAACAGGGAAATTCTTAAAGAATAGCTAAAAAATAATATAAGTAATTTTGTACGGAAAATTACATTGCCACACCGCACCGCGCCGCGTATTGATTGTGGTGTATGCAGAACACGTGGAGACAACGGGAACAACGAGACAACGGGAACAACGGGACAACGGGAACAACGGGACAACGGGAACAACGGGAACAACGGGACAACAGGAACAACGGGACAACGGGGGCAATTTTAAGATGAAAAAAAATCCAGTATTTACATTCCTTATCTATTGAAAGTAAATATATATTATAGACTTATTTTATTGTGTTTCAATATTATACATTCGCTGTTGATAATTATCAAAATAATTATCGATACGATTTTTACGTATCAGGTCAGTTCGCCAACCGTCAAGTCGTCAAGCGCCAATTCACCAGGCGCCAACCCGTCAGAGACCAACCTGTTAATCATATCAAGCTATTATAATACAGAATGGCAGGACATGTGTGGCGATCGATAAATAAGGCTTGTAAACTGAATCATTTTTTGGAATCGTCTCATTAACGAGAGATTCAACTCCCATTTTCTGGTTAAACGGTTAAATACCAAATTTAATACGATCGAGTAGATTTTAAAAACGGAATCATACTCTACCAATACCCGCAGCTTGAATCATCATCATTACGATTGATGGTCTATTACGGGCTGGCTGCCTGTGTTTGCATTTTGTTTCGTAATGGTCAATATTTACTCGGGTGTTCCTGTTGATGTTTGGGTGAATTGTGAAGAAAATGTTTGGTGGGGTTTCGTCGAGGTGATTTTTCAGATGGTCATTATCGGGTGTAGGTGTTTTGTTTGTATGAAAAACGTGTGAATATTGAAAATAATATTGTATATACATGGTGTTTCGATGGTTTAGGGAAAGCCGAAGAGGCGATGGGTCGTTTTTTTGGTGTTTTGTGGTTTCATTCAAATATTTTCGTATTTGATACATCAATCGGAAGTGTTTTAAACGCAGATATTTTTGGAGTCATTTGAAAACTTTGGCCTTTGTTTTTTTAACAAAATATATCAAAACTTCTGATCTCCCTTTACTTTAGAATTTTTTTTTCATAACTAATCATGCATTTCTAATAGCCTTTAGCTGATATAAATTTTTGTATTTCTATTTGAGAATTAAATACATAATAAACAAACAAAAAAATAAATTTTGTCTACCATATTATCTTTCATTTGGGCATCATTAGTGTGCAAGTGCGAGAATTTGGATTTAAAATCAAAACAATAATAGCTCAATAACTATAATATTATATTATGGTATTTACTGCTTAAAATTATCCGTATAAGATGACCAAGACTTTCCCTAGATCTTTGGACCACTTTTTATAATTTTTGAGTTTAATTTTTGATGTTTATTTAAATTAAATTATTATTTTTAATATTATACATTAATGACTAATTACTTTTAAGTTAATTTTTTTATTATTTTAAAATAAATATAATTTCTAAGCATATAAATTTTTATTTTCTTTTACCATTTAGATTTGCATATGCATAGTAAAAATTCGAATATTATATTACATTTCATAATACGTATTTAAAAGCGTATCAAAAATGAAGGAAATATACATTCATTATTATTTTAACAAAACCTTTATTGTATTAACAATAATTCGTACATATCCCACCCAAAAGCTTATTAAAATTAAAAAAAAAAAACAATTAAAATTTAACAACGATCTCATTACAGATTAAACGATAAACTTAATTCGTATGTTCCCATGTCACCAAGTTAGTTATATGCAATTTTGCCTAAAGTCGGATTCCTTTCGCGTTCAAGCAAAGTACATAGAATCAAGCTCCCGGTATTTAAGCCGCACGCTACGGTTCATTCTATTGTGTCTTAATTGATATCGCGGACAAAAGCTTTGTTTGTCGTTAATTCAGTTTCTCTGGTTTAATTTCAGCCGACAGACAATCGTTTGCATCGTATATTGCGACGATTCAAATTTGTTGAGCGCCATTGTGAGCCGAGTATCGGCTATTACGAGATTCAATTGTGGCTGCGACCGAAATATTCCAAATGTTTGCTTTGTTATAAAAAATCGTTTCGATGATTTTGTGTAATTTTTATTAATTCGTAATGCGTGAAATTTTCAACGCGTTCCGAACGAACGTGTATACAAATGATTTGTTTGTAAAACTTGATAGGAACTATTTAGTTTTCAAACACGGTCTATTATTCACCTAACGTGTTCGAAAAAAAAACTGAAAAAAATTGCGAAAACATAGATTGATCGAAGCAAAATGACGTCTGGAACACCTTTTTTGTGACTGGAAGAAAGGCGTACTTGTCGAGGTCTAAAGGCGGCCAGGAAGAAGGTCTTACTTTCGTTTTTTATTATTATTTTGGAAAAGACCAGCTGCGACCATGAGAAAAAATCTACTATTCCACACTTGAACTGTTGGATTTATGCTAAACTCTGCTACACCTTTTTAATCCGCATATACAGAAAAGGCTACACACGAAATTTCACATATAAGCTCACTTGCGTGTTTCTCGTATGTGAAATATTACAAATAGGCCGTATTCGTTTAAAGATAAAATTGGAATGCTGGCACATTTATAAATATACGCTTCCAAATATGAAAAAAGTTTCTGATATTTCTATTACTAAAAAGTTCTAGGTATTTCGAATAATTTTCAGTATTTTTTTTTTTAAATAATTTTAACTTGAAAAGTATGATTTTTTTTAATGTAAAATTCCTTTAATTTGAAAGTGATCGATCTTATTGAAATGAATAATAAAGGGATAGTCATAGAGGCTGCTTTTACATAATATTTGCTTCATCATGCAAACGTGATTGAACGTCGTAATATTTTCCGCGGAAGTTTGTCACAATAGGATTGCAACTCTGAAAGAATTCTTGCGAGCGGATAATTAGGGGAGCGAGGAAAATCTTGTGCACGGCAATCATAATGGCGAGCAAGAGCAAATTCAATAAAGCTGAAAATTGAATTGCACGTCGGAAACTTGGCGACTCCTTTCTCTCCGTCTGTAGCAAAAAGGGAATCCTTTGTCGGACGATGAGATAAAAAAAGCCGTATAAGAAAATTTGCATCGTTTCCATCGTGTAAACGAAAGCTACTTTTACCGCAATACGAGTCAAAGCAGCGTCGGTTCGATACAAAATGCGAAACGAACGGACCAAAGATTCATTCCATCTAATGATCCACCATCGGTGAAGAGTTATAACGAATTAATTCGCAATAATTGACGCAATTTCACAGATGGAACTTGACCGTACTCGCGCAAAGTTTCGGCCCACTATTCCGAGAAGACAAAGGGTCAAAGTGATCAGTACCATCGCTCCCTATTATTTCAATTTAACAGTTTCCACTTAAAGCACTGTCAGACAACCATCGCGGCAAATTTTACGATTAATAATTAAATTCGTATTACGAAATTTCTCGGGCCGCTGAATATTTGTGAAACTATAACGCAACTCCTGTACACTTGAGTTTTGCACGAGTTGTCTCCGTTCAGTGGAACGTGCTTCGAAAAATATTTCAATATACGTTCGCAAAGACGTCTTAGATCCGTTACAATTATACAGAAAGAAAAACTTTCTTAAAAACATCTGGCGTTTTGATATATCGAATACGTGCAAAAAAATCATATTCGATTCTCTCCAGTGCCGCTCTGAATTATTCATGAATTTATAATGGAACGAGCAAACGTTCAATATATATATCGGAGAATTTTCGAATTCTCAATGACCCTGTACAAGTGCGAATCGTCTTTTGACCCTCGTCAGATACGGTTTGATCTGACGATGTGGAAATCTGACGTGAAGGTGACGTATTTAGAAGTCGAAGAAGTAGTATTCGGAGGTCGTGGTTCTCGAAATTACCTGATCCTATTTTGTCGGATACGAACGAACGGCCGTATCAGCGTCGTATATTTAATGTCAAATGTTCGTATTATGATGTAAGGAAAATTTATGAGCTCTCAGAGATAATAGACGCAAAATTGAATCAAAATAAAGCGGTAATTGAATCTCGCGAAGAGAACGTCTTGTATTAAAATTTTTTGGCGTACGCAAACAGTTGTATTTATTAAAAATCGTAGAATTTTTTGCAGCTTGGAGCGTATTTTGCATGAAATAATATTATACGAGATTTATTATTAGTTTGTCGGTTCAATTACGAAGTTTTCAATATGTTAATATTAAAATAACTTTTTGCGCAGTGATTGGAATTCAACGATTATGAAAAACTGACAATGACATGCAAAAACATTTATATCTGCAAATTTCATTGAAAATTTTCAAATATTAATAAACTTGTAGTCGATAGATATGCTGAATGCATCGATCTCTAAAATTAAGTGAAATACATCCAATCCTTTTTTTACACGGTTCCGAAATAACACAGCTTACAGAAAAAGAACCAATCATTTTTTTATACGGCTTTTTTATTTTAATATGGTATGAAAAATGTATTATTATACCCCAATGGCAAGATTCGGTATGGGCCAGTATACTGTTATAATTATATGTATGTAACTATCCCCTATATATAATAGCGGATTTCTGTATGTGTGTCCGTCCGTCTGTCTGTGTCGATGACGCTCGCGACTCTTATATTCTAGAGACATTTCGCAAGGGCACGGCTATAAAATATGTTTGCATACATTCAATTTTTGTTTTATTACATCACGCAACGGTACGGTTATAAAATACTTTTGCATAAATATATTCAATTTTTATTTTATTACGTAATATTATGGTTATCAATTCACAGCCGATGTTATTAACATCGGGCCTATATACTAGTATAATGATAATTTCCATCATACAAAATTTTCTCACATTCAAAACCAAACATCACAACAAACTCACCGAAAAACACGCACCTACCAAACAACCCTTTGAAAAAACAATTTTACGACACGAATCGAAACTTTCGAACAGGGCACGACTCCCATCAAAGAACACACCCATTACCGCGTATATGTTCAGGCATAAAAATAAAAGTGAGGTGTCGAGTCGAAGGGTCGTGTATGTTTGGCATTAGGTATGTTTGGCATTAGGCGTCCACTACTAAAGTTGCGTATCGATCCCGCAAAAGCGGTCAACTTTGTGAAATGCCTGTGCTTGCTTTATACATGGTGTCCTATAAAATTTATGTGCACTTCGGACGTCGGTGTGTCGTTTGGTTTATTCTGTTCTTAAGATGGTAATTGGTTGATTGTATTGTGGATGTAGCGATTGACTTCGGATGGATGGTGTAAGTCTTGGTCGTATTTTTACTTTGCGTTTAAATTTTGATCTATTTTCGGCTCTTTTGTGCGTTTACTGAATATCGACGATGTGGTTATTTTTAACTTATTGCTTAAGATGATTCTTTTGAAAAAAAAATCGCTCAGACGGTTGCTTTTTTAATCCAAAATGAAACCAATTTTTCACGTTTCGTTTAATATGAAAAATATATATTTATTACTCAAGCGAATATTTTGTATACTAAAATCAATCATTGGACGATGATTAATTTTTGTATCGAATCTATGTGAAAAAATAATTATATAATGTATCATATTTGAAATATTACTTTAATCATAAAATTCATGCTTGTTTTTCTAGGATATTATGTATGTGTGGAAATCATATTCACTTGAATTCAATCGAACTTGCCCTAGATGGGCAACGAGGTTCAATATTCCTTTCCGTTTCGATTTTTTCTTTTTCGATTTTTCCCTTTCATTTTCCCTTCGAGCTGCGTTAAAATTTCCGAAAATTATTCCTTTTTCTTCGACTCCATGTATTTTTGTAAGCGTTTAATTCTCGTTCGCAAAAAAATCGAGGACAAAAGATACGAAATGTTTATCCAGTCGTATCCCGAGCAAACAAATCGCCATTGTGCCGCTATTAATGCCGCTTTCTTTCGTTTCCAATTTTTTCGTGACTTTTCTTTATTGTTGAAGGATTTTTTAATAATGAAAAGTCTTCGGATACAACTGAGAAAAAAAAATAACCTGAAAGTTATTAAATTGTCAGTAATATCCATCTGTTGATGAAAATTGTATTTCAACTTAAACTTTATAGCTTAATTTGGTTATAAAAAAAATATATAATACGTTTCAGATTGTTTATTTTTTCGGTTGTGACTTCATAAAAATTATATTTATTCTCATTAAATGTCATTAGGCTCGCTGTTTGTCTTTTCTCGTCTTTAGCGTCTTCACTTTGACAGCTTCTAAGAATAATTATTTATTTACATTATCATTCAAGTAATTTAATATAAATATTTGAGTTGACTCTTCCATAAATTTATCATATTATTATATAATGTTTTTATTGCGCCATGAATTATTGGAGAACCTTTCAAAAAACTCAAATTTTCTTTTCGAATCCCATCCAACTGCGACTATTTACAAATGGCTTATGCATGAAAAATGCATATATTTTTCGATAGAGAAGAATTTGGTCATGCGATGCACGAATTTCAAAATCGCATTTGGTGCCAGAAGAAAATGAACCACCGCAACGGATAGTAAAAAACCCGCTGAAAATTGCATCTCAGTTAGATTGAAAAAATCTATTCGAAAACTCTTTCTCGCGCAAAATTTACAAGTTATAGAAAAAAATCGTTAAAATTCAATGTCGCTCAAAAATTATCTAGTGACGTTAAACGTCGCGAAATGCGTTTATTATTAGCGAACGTCGGCTATTTCAGTATAAACGTATGTTTCGTTCATTTTTTTTTTAAATAATATTTCAATCTATTTTTCGATAGTTATTTAACCAATGTTTATTTTTCATCTAAACATAGCCTTTTGACTAGTTCTATAAGTGACTTCATCAACGAGACCATACATTGGGTCATAAATAATTTGTATATTATATTATACTTAAAACGCTTCTCTATACAAAAAAAACATTTCGAAATTTAACGTATGTTTAACAAATTATTTTTCATTAAAAAATTATATATTTTCTCTGAAAATTTTAAAATAAATAAATCCTAAGTACATTTATCTTCAGAGTGTGAGAAAATGAATGAACAAAGTGTTCTTCTGTTCAAATAATTATGCGAAAATCGCTACAATTAACTGCTAATTTTTTTTCCAAAATTTTGGCAATCCAACCAACTTTTTCCCCGGAAAGGGATACGCAACGTCAACCACAAATACTACGACCATTCAATGATATTTTTAATGGATGAAAATCCATGAAAAATGTTGGAAATTCGCGAGAGATTAATAGTCGTGGATTATTTATGTGAGCCCGCGACACAGTCATTTTTCACTTCGCTTTCTGTGTATGCCAGTGGTCGACAGACTACGGTTAAAGGCCTTTTAAACATTTAACTGATGCTCTTTGACTTTTAAAATTTCCTTACCTTAATCGAGATAGCCGTTCTTTATTATATAAAAAAAGTTGAAAACTTTTCCATATGAAAAATATGTACAGAACTCAAACTATACTTTACATTTTTCTTTATCCTTCAATAAAACGTTCATTTATTTCAACTCAAAGTTGAATTTGAATGGTTTTCATATTTTTATTATAAAGGTAAACTATTCAAAGTTTAGTTGAGTTCACAAAAATAAAACTCGAACCGAAAAAGTTATCGATCTCTGTTGCATGTCTATCGCGCGTCAGGTGATACCACCGTTCGGTCTACGAACTAAATTCGGTCTCGACAAAACTGAAAATATGTCTAAGCTAATTTAAAATCTGTCTCTCTGATAATTATAAGCTCGACTTTGCGTCATCCTTGACCGCAAAATTAGACCTCATCGATTTCCAATTTTCTACGGTTCATTTTTTTAGTCATTTTTAAATAAATATAAAACAATGGAAATATTACAAAGAATTCGGAAATATTGAAAGGAGCTATTGAACTCGTTCAAATTCGGAATCGAAATGGCACGAATTACGAATTAATTGTTTGAAAATAATCTTTCACGACCGGACGGCGTGAATTTCAGAAATTTTCATACCTACGTTGTCAATGAATATTTGGCAAATGAACGCCGAATTCCGCTTCTATTGTAACTGAATGACGATTGTTGTGATCCAACAGATCGTTTGCGTTGAGTGCATTCACTATTCAATTGATGTTTATCTTCGTTAGATTTTGTGATTTTGAATTTGAAAATCGAAAGTTTTGAAAAAAAATTCAATGATGATTCATTATTTATTTTTAGATAAGTTTTAATAAATGTATAAAAATTATTGATGAGTGTAAATTTCAATATATTATAACTTGAATACATCGTAGTGCTTATATTCCATATTTATAGTACAAATTAAACACGCATCCATTATTATATGAAAACTTCCGACAAAGAACAATTTTACAATAACATTCGTATCCATCGTTGCAAAACGGTGCAGTTCGCCAAAGTTTTTCCGCATGAAACTTCCATGCTTACACAAAACTTTCCAACCCATATGCACCACTTTATTGCAGTTGCAGTTCACCATACTCAACACGTAACCTCCATACACACCCATATAAGGCCCAAGCAAAAGCCTGTCCTTTTGATATATTTTATCGAGCAACCACCCGATCGTCCGCCTCTCGGGCATCGTACAACTTCGCAATAAGCACCCCATGTACGTATTTCACCCTTTTCAGACTGAAGTGTTCACTTTTACGGAGTCGACTTTCCCGGATGACCCCTCTCGAAGAATGCACCTTCGATAGTATAAGATCCCCGTCGTGGACAAGCTCCATTGTCGTGAAAGCGTCCTCACGCCACACTGATTCCCTCGTCGGTCTCGAAACTTCTTTTTTATGTGATTTTTTTTAATATTATTTTTTAGTTGGAGTCCTTTGTTCAGTCTTCCAGAAAGATTTCGGTTGTTTATGTTATATTCTTTGTATATTTACTTAATTGAATGGTCTGCGTATCGGGTGCTCATTATTGATTTTATTCGCGCTTGTATTGTACTATGATAACAGAGTTATATCCTTAAATTTCGAAACGTTTTTTGTATTTTATTTAATGAATGAATTTAGCACTAATGTTTCGTTTATGAATATAATGAACTATTTAGTAAATACGATAGAGTCTTCAAAGAATATTTTTGAAATATAATTGAAAATTTATCATTTAAATTATACATAGATTAAGTTATTCGAATTGATAAAAAAATCGAAAATTTTCTTGAACAAATTTTCCTAATATTGAACAAAGACTTTTCGTATAGCGGGTTAAAAGTCATAGGGGTGAAAGTCACGTATTGGCCGTTCCAAGGAACAAAGTAATTTACTGCATTCACTGTAATAAATTTGAAGATACTCTGTTCGAAATGGTAATGCACTTCAGACTGCCAAACAAAAATATAAATACGCTTTGCTGAAAAATATACAATCGTTTTTGAAGTGATTTATATGATATAATTTTTCATTTGGTTGTTTTGTATATTTATATAAATATTTTTTGAAGATATACAATAAGACTGATCCAATTGATCCATGATTGTGCACATGTGATATACACCACTGACGTACTTTCTCACCCATTCAGCAAGGATAAATAATACGATATTTCGAAATGAAACATATTTATATATCTAGTTTACATCGAAACCCCTAAATCGATTCTTTTACAAAGAAGATTTACACCACTGTAAATTTCGACGCGTCATTTATTACTGCAATTGGACGTACTCGAGCCTTATGGTCTCCAGTAAAGGTCAGCGTGCGCTTGACAGCTTACAATTTATACAACAGCTGCATTTTATTTATTCGATCTGGAGAAAGGAGAAAGTACCTAAGCATAATACGACCAGAGGCGCCGAAAACTCTCGTTTGAAATATTCGATCGGAAAATTTATGGTAAAAGATCCAGCTACTATCGCCAATGAGGCCGACAAAAGATTAAAAAAAAAAACTCTACAGAAAATAGAGCCAAAACGAAAACTGTTCCGTTAAAAGAAAACATGCGTCGCTTTTTAAATAGCCTGTCAATCGTCTGGAGCACTGACCGTAAAAATACATCTCTCGTGAACGGATTCTGAAGCGTATTATTCGATTTATATTTCATATATTTGTGTTTTAGTTTTTTTCGGGCGTGTGTTTCACCTATCGTAAACAATCGGTCATTGTGATTGACGATTCTCTTGTTCGTTTTCACGCAATTTTCAGACCGTCGATAATCATCGTAATTTTAGAAATTTTCACTCGGAACCGTTTACTATATTCTTCATTTACGTACGTTGGCGCCATCGAAAGCTGTCGGTTTGTATACGAATCCGAATCGTATTATAAATTTTATAAACTAATATCATTCTCTCGCGCTTCGTTTAAACGTAATTGAGAAGGATACATATCACATTTGGAATTGCATAAAAATAATATTTATCGAATAAACGTTGTTCGAACGCGTACGATGTATTTATTTTGTTTATTCAAATGCGTAATTTGTAACTGGTTCGTTTTCAATAGTTTCTGTAGTAGAAGCTAACAAAATACTTGGATATGCAAACAGTATAAAACGACGCTTTACAAACTTCGCAACATAAGCGTACTTGTACTAAGTTTACAATGTAAATACACCGCAAAATAAGGACGTGTAATTGAAAAGCAACAATCCCGTTGAATATTGCCGAAGAAAAATCTCGATTTTCTTAAACGAGTTGTACAAACGCAAAACATCCGTTCTATAATATTTACACAATAACACCTTTAATATAATTTAAAGAGCATGCGAAACATTTGACTCGTCGTTCGCGAAGTTCTTCGATGTTTTAACACAAAGCCTTTGTTTGCTTTTGAACTTTCAGCAAAATTTTCGGCACAAACACGCCCGATAGATATAATCTGCTCGCGATATGTATTTTCAGTGCGAATATTTTAAAATGTGCTGAAATGCGACTCCGACACGCCTCGGCGAAAGTCCTTCTGAAACTTTGCAAAACCGAATACGATTTCAGTCAAAATCTTCGCAAAGTGTTCGCTCTGTTGTTAGAAATATTCTCAAGATTTACGACGTTCGAGTTTTCCTATATTTCCCTCGACGTTGTACGTGAAAAACTACAATTTTTTTACACTCCGAATGTATTCCGCGAAACGTATCTCCGGTGAAAAATTGATGTTGCTCGCGGCGAAAATTTCGCATTTAAAAATCCGAAATGAAACTGACAGCTGTCGCTCGAATTGGCAACACTCGAATGGTATTAAAATTCATTATTTTTACAAATTCACGGTGCGATAATCACACGAAATTATTTTCGCATATTCACATGAAAATAATTAAAACGTTACCGAATTTAATATATAGTGATATTACATCTCGCTAGCCCTCGACAAACCTTTTTAATTGGACACTCAAATCGATTTTTCAAGTGCTTATGTTTTACACGTTTTCAATATGTTTGTTAAAATGTACCGATTCTTGAATTAATATTTTAATCAAATATTATATGAAGTTTTTTAACTTATCATTATTTATATAAAATATAGAATTATATTATATATTAAGTCGTAACACATGAAGAGACTGAAATTCACTTAGTCGAAAACAAACCGTTCTTGGTAACAAACCATTCTTGGTAACAAAACGTGAATGGTAAACATTTTTTTTTGTTTTTAATATTAAAATGGTATCATATTCTCAACTTATTTTTAATTTTTGGTTGATCGTTCCATTATTTCATGACTTCGTAGCTTCTAAAAGTACAGAATTTTATGAATACGGCAGGTATTCATTATTAAATCGTTGGTAAAAGACTCTTGGTGTAAAACTACTCTATTTTGATAAATCTATTTTAAATTTAAAAAATAAATATTATTTTATGATGTATTACGACCTAATACAATAAATTGTACATTGAATTGTATGATCTTACAATATAAAAATACAAAGATATTATTTCATGTAACATCTTGTTTTCAAATAAACAACCTCACTAGTAAACCTTTTATTTATTATAGAAAGATGTGATAGATTGAAACGAAAATACTTTAATTTTAATTTATATAAAACAAACACTAACCAACACATCATAAACTGACAAAGATCCGTATTTAACAAGATCATCCCTATCCTTCACATACCCTGAATTAGCATCATCATCCCCAACCACGCTCATGTAACATTCATGTCATTTCTCGGGCGGGACATAACACAGTAGGCGGACAAGTAGCATTTCCATACTGCGCATGTGAAAAGGCAAAATCGCGACAATGCTGAAAACGGCAAGGATGGGATGAAAGAGGGTTGATGGCTGAAAAATCCGTAGGGGTTTGAGTGGTTCTTCGAAGCCCACACACACCTGTGGCTCGGTTTGCAAGAACCGAGTTTCGATGGCACTTTTATTACCGTGTTTTAGTATGATGTATGCTGAGTGGTTGTCATACGTGTGAAATTATCGTGGAAATCCCGTTAAAAATTTGTATTGGGTTGGGGGTATTGTTTGTTTTTTTTTTTAATGTTCGAAGTGTGACTTTTTTCGAATGCGATGGATTGTTTTGTAAAGGTGATTCGTTTCAGTGCGTATATTTTTTTTATGAGAGTTTTATATTCCCGTATTACGAATAAATGTGAAGTCTTACTTTATATATGTAAATTTCAAAATTATTAAATAATATAATATAATATAATATAGCGGATAATATGAAATTTCACTTTATTTTAAGACTGAGCTGTTTTCGTATTTTGATTATTTTGTTCAAAGTTTATGTAAAATTATTTTTGTTTAAAATAGTTTGGAGGTTTATGGTTTTGCATACTGGATGCTAATATAAAATTAGCTCTTGGGTTTATAAAGCTTCTTTGAAACTTTCTACAAAACTTCAAAATTTTATAGTTCATATGTATATTTTATGCTTATGATAAGCATATCTTTATATTTTTAGATACGCTAATATTTTTAGAATTGTAAATTCATAACAAATTTAGTTCCTCATTTATAGAATCGTTAATATATTTTATGTTAATTATGATAATAGCGAAAAAAATATTAATAACTGACTTGCTTTTTCGATCCAATTTTTAATACATAAGAACAAACAATAATATTATATGTTTTACACGTTACACACACCTAACACAACCTTCAAACCTATTTTAATAAAACCCAGTACAAAATACCCCGATTTTGTAAAATCAACAAATTTCGCAACGCCCAAACAAAAAGCAAAACGTAAAGCGAAATTTTCTCTCTGAAAAACCGATATCGAAACGGCGTCTCCGTCAAACAACCCAACTTTTCGTAGATAAAACAACTCCAAACATGCATAAAAATCCAAACAGACCGAAAAACAAAATAAAACACCCCATCATCGAGTGGACGTCTGAGCGATTGAACCCTATGAATTTCAACTTAGAACATTGATGGCAACGATGCCCAACATTTTCAAATCTAAGACCCTTTGAATATTGAAATTTTTATGATTTTTTTAATATTCATATATATTTCCCAAACTATTAATTTAAGAAATTGAAACGATTTATTAAAAAATTATTATATTCATAAAATCGAAGAATAAACCTAAACTTACACACCAACTCTAAATGATTTTCAAAAATACATAACGATAGATCAAATTTTGTACACCAATCCTCTTTTTACAAGGCAATTACTTTCCAGTAAAAAGTACTTTTTGTACGTACATACGTAAATACTTTTTTAAAAAAATATATGTGTAAATGTAAACATTGGGGAAAGTTTTTATTTGATAACTATAATTATATACATATAATTATAACAGTATAGTGGCCTGCACCGAATCTCTCCATTGTATCATAGTAATAATTTTTTTTATATCGTGTTCAAATGAAAAAAAACCGTGTAAAAAAATAATCGGTTCTTTTTCCTTGAACCGTGTTATTTCAGAATCATGTAAAAAAAGGATCAAGTGTACTTTCAACCAAAAGAATTCAGCAAAATATAATTTCCATGTTTAAATTCTTGAGAATTATCTCACCCCTGTCACTAGATAGTGATTATAAAGAAAATGACTTAAGATTCAAAATAATTTTATAAAAGATAACACACGAACTCCGTATGAATAGTGAAAATATTTAAAAACCTCATCCTTCACGTTCAAAAATATTTAACACCATCATCTTATAAAACACATTCTCTGAATTTCTTTAACACCTCGCATTCCAAAACGCACACATTTTCTCCACCATTTGAAAATCCGCATTCAACCAAACACCCTCAAGAAACTCCTCATAAGAACCCGACCGTAAAATCGTATTATTGCAGCCCGACGTCTCGTTTCACATTTATTTTATACGTATTCTGAAAAACTCGCACACATAAAACGAGAGGTCTGAAAGCCGAGCTTTCGCCGGTCTAGGGCCGGCCGGGATTTTAAAAAGCAACTTTGCTAATGGTGCACCTGTACCTGTCGCAATTTGAATTGTATATTGTTCGTTTCGCGCTATTTTGTATTCACTATGTACGAAAACGGCATTCCGCTGTGTGTATGTGTATTTACTACATCTGCGTCCTGAAAGTTTCGCGAATAAATTTACACTGTTGATTATTCAGCGCCGCTGAAATGTTCGCGAATTGTACGACATTAACGAACCCCGGTTTGGATAAGTTAATAAATGGTAAGAATCGACGTTTGTGAAAATATTCAAATGTATTCATTGAAATTTTTGATTTACATATGCGATTTCGATGTATTGAATCACATATTAGGGAACTTGGAACGATTTTTAATTTGAAAGAATATAATTTTTTATCGCAATATAATTTATGTATGCAATTCATCGGATTAGTTTGATACATCATTATATATTCTTGGCGTAGTATTATTCATAACGGCATCAGTATAATAAATTTTTCCATGCTATTAAGTTTTACACTCTCATATTTCGCTCGAGCTATTATGAGCGTTTTTACTCAATTATCTCAACAAAAGCGCGATATACTTTATAGACTAATTAAATATAAAATTTTCATTATACTAATTTCAAATTTGTTATTATTTGCAGGTATACTGGATGGTCGAAAGAGAAAAGTCATCATCCAAAAAGTTAGTATTTCATTTACATTTCGTATTTCGTGAATCAAATAAAACGAAGATTTATTGACCAAAATGTAGATAACTCAAACGATTATTTTCTTTTGTATTATTTTACTACTCTTGAAACGTTCAAAATTTGATCGAAGGTATATAAAGACAACGATTGTTTAATACTTTCATATGAATGATGAATCACTTAAGCAAACTTATATCAATTACTCGTAAAAGTCTCGCGGTGATGAATTGAAATTAATTAAAGTAAACATCAAAATTTCGCTATTACAAATTCCGTTATTCTTAAGCACTACATATTATAAGTACCCGAATACAAGCGATTAACTTTGTTACTGTGATTTCGTCTCGACATTGAGACTGAAGTGTTTTGATCGCAAACAAATTAATTCCGCTCGTGGAATGTGCGATAGGCAGAACCTTAGTGTCACTTCCTCGACTTCTTTTCCACGATATTCCGATCATTTTCCATAAGCAAATTGCTTTTTCATCCGAAAAGAGTCCTTGAAACGTTCACTTTACATACCGTCTATAACTTTTTTTTTCTGTAACCTTTGGCCGAATGAGGAACATACGAAGCGAGACAAACAAGTTCGGAAAGGAAAAACTGCGCTGATTCTTTTCCGCGGAAAAATTTATATGTAAGCCGAAGAGAGTTTTTAATAATGAGCCACCGCATAATCTGCACGTAGAGCCTTAACTTCAACCCTTAAAAGATCGGTCGTTAAAAAACGACGAGGCAAATTTAATTTCTGCACCGAGTTACGACTCGCCTCGAGGAAATAAAGTCCTATGCACAATCCGGGCAGAAAGTTCGCTGCAAAATTAAATTCATATTTAAATTTGTACTGAAATGTGTTTTAGTACAATTCAGACTTGAATATGAATTTGAATGAATAAAATTTTAATTTAATTTCTGGAAAATACCATTTCAGCATATTGTCTGCTATTTTTAAAATTTTCATTTTAATTGTATGAATATTTTCATAATAATAAATTAATTTTAGTAAATAAGTGGACTAATTTCAAAATATTTATTTGATACAGAAAACTCTTGAATTTCAATAGAGCGATAACGTAATATGAAACACGCTACAATCGTATAGTTGAAATTTATTATCCACAAGCTTGAAATATTGCCCTGCTAAAAAAATAAACATATTGTTCAATTTTCATATTTTGAATTTCCAGAATTAATATTAAATTCATTCGACAAAATAATAACAAAAGAATCAATGAATAATAAAAGCGACAAATGAGATTTTTTTTTTAATGAATAAATTGAATTTTAATGAACACATCTCAACTCATAAATTATACTTTTCACAAGCAATGAAAAATTCATTTTTCCAAAAAAAAATCACACTTAATCTATTTTCAACTCACATTTTTCATCACTTGCAAAAAATTATCGTAACTCACCTACGCGAAGGACTTCCATACAAATTTTCCGAAAATCGCAAAATAATGCGATCGAATTTTCGCCCGTTCCGTGCGAAGCGAAGCTTTATCCGTCGACAAAGTCCTTCGAATCGACTACCAGAGACTGGAAAAATACACAAAATGAACGAAAAAAACCTTAGAAAATAGCAGGGGGGTTTGAGAAAACGAAGCAGTCAATCGTAAAAGTTTGATGGGCCGTAACCGTGCCGAAAGCTCGCGATTTCGAACGCGCTCAAAATGAATAAATTGTGCGCACCGGTCGTAAAGTTTTCGCCGAAAAGCGAGTTCAAAAAACCGTGAGACTTAACATTTTCCACGATTCAATTACGCAGGTGTGTTTTCCGAATTAATTTTCAATTTGTTGGCGCCCTTGCACCTTATTTTTAACAAATGGCGCGATTGCGAAAATAAAACAAATTTCTATTTGCGCTCATTCGGAAACATTAATATTTGATCGATACCGCCATTAGGCTCCGATAAGTTCTCGATAGATTATTTCCGTGAAGAAATAAAACCTTTTTTTTCCGTGTTTCATATATTATTTCGATAGTGACGCGTGAATTTCCTAACAGATTCGCCAAGTTAACGGAAGGCTTTTAAATATGTATTGAGTAAACACAAACTCTTTGGATTAACTTATTGACTCGTTAAACTTTGCTGACTCATGTATTATATCTCGAATTAAAAACGTGCGCTTATAACAGAGTAAGTTTTAATGTTTAATTTTTGAATTTTAAAATACTTTGATTATCTTCAGATTGAATAATTTTATTAAATGTGTATTCTATTGAACAGAAAACAATGGTTACAACTCATTTTGTTTAATCATACTCATTATTTGTAAATATAAAATTTTAATTTTTTTTTCAAACGTTCATTTTATCAAATATCAACACCCGGTCTTTATTACAGACATAAAATAAACGCGCAGAGTATAGGGTCGATTTTGAACTTCCGAAAGCGATTGTTAGCTCAGCAATTAAACTTTTTTCATTCGGGAATGTATAATTAATACATATTCGCGTGCGAAATGTTCATCAACACAACATTTTCATTTTCGGCGTGTTCTCCGAATTTTCCCTATTGAAGTTTTTCCGACCAAATGTTATTACGCTTGATTCAAAATATTTGCTTTGAAACACGGCTAGACCTTTATTTATGCCAAACTTTGATTTCATGAATTATACAAACTCACATAAGGCAAACTTACAAATATCATACAACGAACATGTGTTAACTCTCGTTTTTTTTGTATTGTTTTTTGTAGTAGCATTTATTTGAAATTATTCTTTCGTATATAAAGTATTAAATTTATTAATTGAGATGAAAAGCAAAATCGACAATAAATAAATTTATGTTTCATTTTATATTTTTTGAGTTGAAAATTTTTGAAATATAAATTTTATAGAGAAACATAAGAAAACTTTTACCCATCACAAAATATACATAAATCATTTCATTTGATTAACTTATGTTTGGAAACTTTCTTAATTTTCAATTATAAATTTTTATTCAATTCAGTTAATGAATCATATTCCAGCACATTTCATGAAATATTCAACTATTATATTATAGAATTTTTTAAAAAAAAAGAAAAAATTCAATAACCAATATATCGACTCTGTACGTCGAAAAACTTAATCAAAACGAATCCCTCGTCGAAAACCCGTCAACAAGAACTCAACCAACAATGAATTGACATTCGCCATTAACCCAACATTGACATTAGAGAATTCCATCCCGTTTCTGACTAGACAGAGATCAAAATGTACACAGCCCCGGGCGGAACACATCCTCGTTAATGTATAACGAATTCCTACAAAACTGTAAGGATTTTCCGCAAGTCGGCGAGCGAAAATCTCTAACAAGGCACGACGGCCGTCGAAATTTTACGATTCAAAGCCCCGGCTTTATAATTATGCGAAATATTTATGAATCGTCTGCGAGGCCGGCGATAAGCTCACCTCCGCTCTCCAGGTTTCGATGTAAATTATCCAAATTCGTAAACAAAACTCGGAAATTATTCAGCGGGAAATTTCGCGATTATTTTTTTTTTATTTCGCGTTGTTTTATTCAATTTCGGCGCTTTTGTGTGTGGGGAGGTTGTTTTGTGTCGATTTCGGTCTTCGAATGAATAATCCGCGGTGTTGGCTGTTCGTCGGTTTAGTCGGATTATTCGACAATGATCCCACTATGTGCAAATCGCTTTTGTTGCATTGTCATTTTGCCGTATATTGCTTTTCTGTTAGCTTCGTTAAATCATAATAGGTGCATTAGTGAATGGTTTCAATTCATAAAAGCGGCGCATACGAGCCGTTTTAGTTAATAGTTCTATCCATACGGAAATAATTTAGAATTTATCATCGAATACAGTTTATTTAAATAAATTGGAATCGATGATTTTTATGTCATATTTCATTCGTTATTCAAGCTTTATTCCATTTTGTAAGTATATAACAATGAGTTTGACTTTTTAAATTCTTTGTCACTTCGATGGTACTATTCAAATTATACATTAGAAACGTCACCTTACGAATATCCCTTTTTCATCTTAATTTCCTAATGGAACCCGAGATTGATGTCTACGTAGAGTACCTTGAATAGGCGTCAAGTATAATAAGGAATGATTGACGACCTAAAACTATCGATTTTTCATCCACTCTCATCTCGTCCCTGATGAATTACTGCAAAAACAATTAAATGCTCTCGTGCCGCTAATTTTTCAGCGAAACTTAATTTGGTCGATATTTATTACGTGACGGGTAACAATTCATAATTATTACGATATTTTACGAATAATTATAGTATAATAGAATTCCCGAATCCAAAATATTTAGATATTTAGACATAAAACTTCATGAAACCATAAATCTCACATAACAAACATGCATGCAAATTGCACACGTGTTGACCTCAAAAAATAGTTATACCAAATAATAAATTAACAATGAAACCTTATGACAAAATTGCAATATGTCGTGACTTTCCAGTTTCGCACAATGTTGGAAATTCACTTGCGCATAAACAATCCAGAGACTACCAACCAATATTTCAGGATAATTTGAAAATTTGATATACATATATCGTGTATATTTCAATAATTTTCCATTTGGTTATCTTCAGGATGGAAATTCATGACGTTCGTGAAAATTTTCTATTGTTACAACCATGCATGTCAACATGTTATTATTATATTATATTTATTTTCTATTATCATTAAATCCTTTTAAATATAAACCATTATTTATTTACGACTATATAATTCAGTAATGTAGTTAATTATTATTATCGTATCAAATGTAACTTTATACATAAATATATCGGTTTTACAGATCTGCCCTCAACTGTGAAGGCACTACAAACATTAAACATACACATGAACCACCACATGAAAATCAACACGAAGTGTTTCTGGTCAACTCCACTCTGAATCTCGCTGTTCCCAGAAACAATCTAAATATTTAATCTGATTGGATTAAATTGTAGCACTGTTCGTTTCGGAACTGTCGGGCTTCCGTACCAAATTATTTTGCGAAATAGATCGTGCAATGCAAAATTGAGAGTCCGTTTTTAGATCTAGATCGTAATTTCAGTGCGATTTAATTTTGGGTGGGATCGAATTTTGGTCTGGTCGCTGAATCGCGTGACTGTTGTCGTTATAACGTCTTTGTTACGGTGGAATTCTGGGAAAAGTGTGGTTCTGATATTTAAAGCTAATTTCGATGGGAAATTGTATGACACAAAGCGTTCTTTGGCTTAATACAACTAAGGGACGCCCACGCAATTTATATTGATTCAATAAATTTGTATTTATAATATAAATTAGTAACGTTTAGTATAAGATCGAAGTGCTTTGTGATTATAAAATGTATTACAAAATTTTATATTGAGCGTTGAGAAAAATAATATCATTCTCACGTATCGAAAAATGTTTCGTCTCAACGATGTTTTCAAAATAAAATAAAAAACGTATACACATGGTATATTTTCGAAACCGTTTAAGTGAATCGTCGGAAAAGCATTTTCTCGATCTCGAAATATACACTTTTTTCCCCAAGTTTCGAATTGAAGTATCCAGAGAGAAATAAAAGCTTCAGACCGTAAAAGTTTTCTCTGATGTAAAATGTTCCCTTTTAAATTATGAACTAATTTTTCGAAGTGAAACCTTACTCACACATCAATAAATAATACTTCATCCGCAAAAATCCAAACGACCACCAAACCTAACATAACAACTAGACGCGATGCATTAAAGACCATTCGCTTTTAATCATAAACCTCCTATGGAATATAAGACAAACTTTATTTTAGCAAATAACTTCGACGAGACTCCGAACAGTGTCCGGCAGTTTACCTAAACCCAATTTCAGTCTCGTATTCAATTAAGTCTCGTGTAAAATTTAATGCATTTTCCAATGTTGTAGTTGTCAGCATACCACATACCCTGCATAATGCACTCACGCTTATTACGTTAGTCGTTAATGTATAGCGTGCCGGTACTAATTTTACGCGACATTGCAAATTTGTACCAGCAAAACACACAATTTGTTTTTGCGGAACCGAATGAATGTGTGTTGACCCGTTTAGATATTATTTATGATATGTCTCAATTGTATATAACAAAATATTTCGTTGAATTTTCACTCATATTTGTAGCAATAATTTAATTAGAAGGCTCTGAAGTCATAAAACTTATAGTTTTGCTCGGGAACGTTTTCGGCATAGTGTTCGAATAGTTGTTGAGGGAACTATCGGAGTATGTGTCTAACCTGTTTCTAACGGACTTTTATAAATAGTTAAAGACGCAAGTTATAAGTTTGCTTATTCGCTTTGAAGGAAATTTATTGCCATTCATTGTCGAAAAGTTTCCGCCACAATTTCGCGGCGCGTCTCACTTTTACCGCAGTGTAGTTTTCGCCCTTGAACTATCTACGATCGGGCCTTAACGTAAATCACGTATTTTTTCGATTCCGTAAATGGAATACATAATAAATGTACATGGGATGGAAAAATATTATATTTCTCCTTTCTATGAACGTAGTCTATTACTTTAGTTTCGACAAAATACTACAATATCGATAATATAATATATTACAAATACGATATCGGAATTCTACGAAATGGTTGCTTAATACTATTATAAGCTACTATTAATCTATACAGGGTATAGCTGTAATGTTTTACCTGAACCTTAAAAATCGACTCGTGACAGATGACCCAGATTTTCTTCAATTCACGGTGATTTAAACGCGCAATTTTCTTCAGGAAGCGCGAAACTCAAATCCAATTTTCCACTAACGATGCAACGGAACTCCGTACTGAAATTAAACTGTTTAATAAATTTTATTTCTCTATTATTTCTAGGCGCTTATATGTTGACTGTGCTGCGAAAATTGAGAAACAGTGTTTTTTAGATATTTTCGGATTGAATTCGATTACGTGAAATACAACAAAATAAACAAGATTGATTTGTACACGTTGACAGATAAGCACACATGTAATTTAATAATAGGAGAATGCTAACATGTCGAAAAGTATAATTGTTAAGTCTTTCGATATATCGAAGGTCAAAGTATAAACGGATTTCCCTACTATATGTCAGGGGTCATGGAATATGCACATATCGACACGGTTCACCCACCATTCCTCTTTATCCCCTATCCCCTATATGTAATAGCGAATTTCTGTGTGTGTGTGTGTGTGTGTGTGTGTGTGTGTGTCGATGACGCTCGCGAGTTATTTTTTTATTTTTATTTTTCCGCGACTTTTAAATGAACAACCCGAACGGTACTGATGATGATGATGATGGATAATGATGGTTTTTTTTTCCTTTTTTCAAATGAACGACCCGAACCGTGATTTTTGATCATGATGATGATGATGGTGGTGATGATGATGATGATGATGGTGATGATGATGATGATGGTGATGATGATGATGATGGTGATGATGATGATGATGGTGATGATGATGATGATGATGATGATGATGATGATGATGTTGACACTCATTTTGTTTTATTACATTTCGCAATATTTAATTTTTATTTTATTAGTATGGTTATCAATTCACAGCCGATGTTATTAACATCGGGTCTATATACTAGTCTTAGAATATTCATCGATGAATTGAAATTTTCACATATAGTTTAAATTTAAAAATTAATAAGAATAAGTTCGTTTAATGATTAATAAGATCATCTATCGACCGATTAATAATATTATACTAGACGTTGCTAAACTTTAATACGGCTGAATCGTCGACATTTTTTGAATGAAGGTAAATCCAAATAACTCTCATAGATATATAAATTATTATTACGTCTAATTAAATTTACGATCGGTGGTATATGCTGTTGAATTACCGATTTCAACACCATTCCAAGTCCAGAATTAATCACGAGACTAGAATTCGCACACGCCAATGTAAATCGCATTCCGAATACCACGAATGCACTATTGCGCGATACACAATGGTCGCCGTCAATCGCAACTGCACCGAATGCGCTTTTGTCCTCGAATTATAATCCCTGCCGCACAAAACAGAATATTCACCACAGAAAATAATTAAACGAAAAAAAGACCATCGGCGAAAAGATGAAATAAAAAACTGCGTTGTTAAAAATGCGTCGCGGCCGTTAAACTTGGTTGATTAAATTAAAAAGTTGGACTCCCCGCGGTGACATGATAACGGCGGTTACACTGTTACCTACTTTGGAGCTTTTCACCTCTTTTCCACCCCTTTACCACCCGCTTTTCACCCCCAAGTCCCAACTCTAACAATAAATTCTATGAGAAGTGCGCTAGTTTGCGCGAAACGATGAATCATCGATGATTTCGCAAATTGAAAATACATTTTTCGATTTTGATTGAACGGCCAAAGATACGATCCATTTAACGAAGGCGTTTAAATCAGTGCAGGGTCTATATAGTGAAACAATTAATTATTCATAGATAAGATCGATATAACTGGTTTTAATGGAGTTTCAGCAATGCGGTCGATTATTTAGAATCACGATTGGTTTTATAT
This sequence comes from Hydropsyche betteni, assembly GCA_028571205.2. NCBI lineage: Eukaryota > Metazoa > Arthropoda > Insecta > Trichoptera > Hydropsychidae > Hydropsyche > Hydropsyche betteni. The sequence continues at coordinate 123,394 of JAOXNN020000086.1, forward strand.
ATGGGAAATTTTCTGGTTTCCAGTGCAACTTGCATTATTTTTGCATCAAATTGATATAAATATCGTTGGCGGTATATGAACGCGACTCATATTAATGGAAAAACGCGGAAGCCGTCAAATAAGCGTCCGGAACTTTTCATTAAAATATTATGAAAATTAATTACAGCACGTTGCGAAAATACTAGCAGTTTGTATTTATTAGTGTTCAGCGTGTGACGTATGCGTATATAAACTTCCTTTTTTTTAACATTTAATAACATATATTCGGAGCGTATGGGACGTTTGCAAATGAAACTTTCACATGTAATACGCAACTCTCATAGAATTTTTCCATTACGTGAGCAAATAATTTTATATATATTTTTTTCTCTTGATAAAATGCGAAGAAAGTTCGCTTTTGAGACGAGAGAAAAATTAATATATGTTCTCAAGCTACCCATATTCCGAATTGACTAATGTTGCGAGTACGCGGTGCCCTTTGTGTCAAGCCGAAAATATATAAGAAAAAATGTGTACTCATTTATTATTCCGTACAGCATATAGATTACTTTCGAAGAGGAAGCTTTTTGAATATAAAAAAATGAAATTCATAGAAAAATGCGGATTCGTATGCGAAATTCGAATCTGACTTATTATTGAAGTTTTGAGATTCCTTGAAAGCTCGAGACGTTCATTAAGTAACGCTAATGAAGCTTGAACTTATGGAAGTCGAAACGGTCTTATTAAAAAGGGATCGACGTATCCGTGTATGTAAATTTTTTGCTTTTTTTTCTTTTCAAGTATGCTAAACCACACACGAATATTTTGAAATTTGTGCAAGGATTTTTCAATACGCTACAACTTTCAAGGTGCGTTAGAAACTAACAAAATCCTTCAAATAAAACAGTTTTACAGCAATAATAAGCTAAAATTGACTAAACATATTCACTTTATTAATTTTTACAATAAATTAAAATGGTTTTAAATACATTTTTTCTTGTTTAGATAACTAAAAAAATATAAAACACAAGTCTAAAGTTGACTACTTCAACGCTGTCGCTCACGCATCATCAACTGTTGCATTTGTAGGGAACTCCTCTTGACGTACCAAAAACCACGTGTATCTAATTGCAGGACAAAATTTGGCACTGTCCCACTCTTTTCTTAATCAAATGCACGTGTGTGAGGAGGAAAAATGCGAAATTAGTGTTGGGAAATTTTCGGAAATTCTGCGTCATTCTCATGCTTCACCGGCCAGGTTATAACTGTACAAATGACTCTAAAATGTAGTAGTCCTGAAGGAGAGCTTTCTTCAGTTTCATACTAACCATGTTACCGAGATGATATCCGTTTAAATGTCACTATGATAAAAATGTAATCAAAATTATTTTTTTCTATTTCGATGTGCATTTTTATTAATTAGTCTTTTTCTATTGTTTCAGGAATACCCTTAAGCAATTGGATATATATTGCGAGAGAAGAGCTTTTTTGTGATAAGTGATCTTAAGTTATATAGTGTTCCGTGGATAATTTGAAAGAAGTGCGTTTTGATGGCACCGCGGTGCCGTCCAGAGTGAGATTTTCGTATAAGTACAAGTTTTTATATAAAAAAATAATATAAATTATATATAATCTTAGTTAATTGCAAAAAAATTGAAAACGACGTAAAGATGAGTGCGAACAATTGCGATAGCATGTCATCTTACTTCGCCAACTCTTACATGCCGGACATGAGGCAGGAGCACCCTCACCAATACGGAGGAGTGGCTCAAGCCGGCGGAGAGATACCAGAGGGTGGCTGCGACCCAGCAGCCCTTCGTCCAGCAGCCCCTCACCACTACGGCCCTCCCGCCCAGCCCGCCCAAGGAGTCCCTTACCCGCGCTTCCCGCCCTACGACCGCATGGACATCAGGAACGCGCCGTACTACAACCAGCAGATGGACCAGAACGGCGGCTATAGACCCGACAGTCCCAGTCAGATGGGACACATGGGCCAAAAGGCGGACGCTTACGGCCCGCCCAACGGCCATCAAGCTCCTGTCGTTTACGCTAGTTGCAAACTGCAGGCTGCCGCCGCCGCCCATGGAGGTGTCCTGTCCGGAAGTCCGCCTTTGGATCAGAGTCAGCAGGCTTCCATGGGCAACCATCACATGGCGCACCAGGGGCATCCGGGTCACCAGGGGGGGCACCAGGGACATCCTGGACATCAGGGACACCCTGGACACCAGGCGCACCAGGGACAGGTGGCGCACCACATGGGCGGCGTGCCTCCTCATCAGATGCAGCATCAGCAGCACATGATGTATGGAGGAGTCGAAGAGTTGAGCCCTCAACAGCAGACACAGATGCCGATACATCAGGGAGCGTTGCATCAGCAACCTGCACCACCAGCGGCAGCCGCTTCGCTGCCAAGTCCGCTCTACCCTTGGATGAGAAGCCAGTTCGGTGAGTTCGATTATTTCAATTTAATCAGTTAATTAAAAAATTCGTTCCGTGTATGTTTTTTGATATAAAAGTGTTAAATCGATGTCGTATATAGATTTGAGAATTTTTCGTGATGTCGATCGTATAATAGAATCAATCAATTTTGTATTGTAATAAAAGAGGCGTGCTCGTGCGATTAGTAAATGCTATGTTCGTTATCGCGGCTTTATCAGAAATCCTGAACAAGACGAATATGAAAACGAATGTAATAAATTTTAAACTTGTATAAACACTCGTAAATTGGAATGAAATATTTTCACGTTTATGTATATGAAACATATACAAAAACATTTCTCATTCAAAGTAAATATTCGAGAAAAAAATAAACGAATGTCACTTTCGTTGCATTCATCTATATATTTTACTTTATTTGCAAAGAAAATAAAAGTATTTCCTTTTACAAGAATTATCAACAGATCTAGAATCACCTTGAAGTCACACAACAAATTTGAATAGCCATAAATTTGTTCGCGAGACATGTTCAGGCTTCCGGGACCGCACAGACTCCCGACAACTATTGTTTATTTATCTTACCTTTTTTTGCAAATACGTATTGAAAGCGAATTGAAAAGTTGTGCAAAACCCTGCAACTGCATACGATCGCACAAAGAAAACAATGCATTTTCACCTTCTGTTTGGTTTCGCATATGAATGGCGAGCAAAGCACGACTAATTTCCTAAACTTCTCCATTGTCCGCATTTCGGGGACAATATTCGCAATCTACTTATGCAGAGCACCTCCGATCCCTTTTGTTGCACCGTCCGAGCCTTATTGTCTAACAATAACAATAGATTTGCAAGTGAACATATTTTCTTATAATTTTCGCCAGTACTTCGACGGCTACTGGACGCGGCATACAATCGTGAGTACTCACAATCCGATATCCGATTTATAAGCCACTTTCCGTCATTTCGATGGTAATCATCAAAGTCTCATCACCGTTGTTTTATGATACGATAGGGATCACGCGTGTCCCGTTTACGAAGGCTAAACTGCGATATATTTCGCCGGGTACGTGCGTACTTAACGCGAGAGGCCACCGACCATAAATTCAGAATCAACAAGTGCACACAAAGGGGCGAAGGAACCGAGTAAGGGTGGAAACAAACGACCCCGAACTTAATACAATAACGTAATATTGTGTGAGAGAGTTTGTTTTTGTTTTTGAATGAAAACGACCTATAAAAATTCCCGATTTATTTTTTTTATTTTTGATATACTACTGTAACGAATTTGCGCGTGATATATTCATATAGTTTTACTCGTGTGATTGTTAGATTAAAGTCATGTTCATAATCGTTTTAGTACACATTTTGACTAATGTTAAAGAAAATTTCAAGGAAAATAGTTAATTAGTTATTTGAAAACATAAATAATAACAAATCATCTCACTTTTTTGAATAATTTTATGTGCCTTTCTATCATTCAAAGATTCAAAGATTGATTAGAATCAATCCAATCCAGAACCAGACAAAACTGTTTCAATAGCAAAACATTTCGATGTTATCGCACATTGCACGATTTTAGAAAATATTACTAGAATCGAAATGATTACACGTTTCATTTAATACGAATTCGAATCGATAAAGATCTTCGCATTATTGACTCAAGTGCATCAAAATTGCACCGTAGACGCATTACGCTCAAACGTACACTTAACGCATTAAGCGTCGAATAGAACTGTTATTATTCGAATGCCGAACGTTGCAATTTCATACATATTCCCTTTTATTATTATTAAATTCGAGTGCACACGGTATATCTTTATTTTCGCATAGCGTCGTTGCAATAATGGAAAATTGCACACTATCGTTCGGTAAGAGCGATCGTTACGTCATTTGCGCAGTTTACGACCCACCCAAGGCTTTATGCGATTTTAATGTTATTATAATAATCGCGAAAAGGGTAAAAATCGAACTCGTGTTTACCGAAATTTATTTTTTGCGGCGTTAATTTATGCGAGAGCATTCGCAAATTGTAACATGCTTGCACTGAATAATGACGGGTTTTGAATATTTTCTGAGCGCTCACATTTGCATAAATAATTCGGTTGATGCTTTTTTAAATTTATTTAAGCATGTACGGAGTCTTGTGCGAATTTTAATGTGTTTATAATTGATGCCTGGTTATGGTTCTTTAAATTAAATTAATAGCAAAATTTTGTTTATTTAATGAATTGCACAAGTTCATGTACGAACAAAATTAATGTTTTTGATTAAGAAATATATGAACAAGAGGATCTTATCTGTTTTATGTTAATAAATTTCAAATGTATAGTTTATGTATCATATTTTTTTCATTAACTGTAAGTTTATTTTATTGTTACCAAATTCGCTTTTATTATTTGAATTCATGAACAACCAAATTAAATATGTTCTGTTCAAATCATAGTCTTTATACAATATTTTTTTCTGTCCATATTAATACGATGGTAAAAATTCTTCTGAAATAATAAAAAAAGAATCAATTGTAAAGAAAAAATATTTAAATTTATATTAAAAAAATAAGTTCTTCAGGAACAAATCCGTATGAATTATGATAAGTTCAGTGCGAATTGATGGATGATTACATGCAACTTATAATTTTTTTATATTGACATAAATATCAATGAATCAAAAACACATAAGATTCACATTAAAAAACATCAAGTTAATTCATAATTTTAAAACATAATTGCAAAATGAAACGCAAAATCACTTCCATATAATAAACGAGCGTATCCGAAAAGGCTTCGCCTTTTCGAACACGCTCTGCTCGGCCTCGCTTCGCTCGGCCTCGC
>JAOXNN020000086.1:128736-148945 GCA_028571205.2 Hydropsyche betteni
TCGGGTTTTCACATTTTATCGTTTTCCGTTTCTTAACAAAACCACAGCCGATGTTATTAACATCGGGCCTGTATACTTGTTATAATATAATACATACAACCTACAATATGCCAGTAATACTAAATCTATAAAGTTGAATAATTCTATATTTAAAAATTTTAAAGACATAAAAAAATTAATTTTTTTTTTATTGTTCCAGATAAAATCGATTCTGCCACTTAAATGCGCGACGCCAAGAGAAAAAGAAGAAAAAACCAATCAGAACAAACCGACAATGAACAAAAGAACAAAATCGCCAACAGATGATCATTTGTGACAAACAGCACCAGCTGCCATCATTGTCGGACACGTGAAAAGCCATCGTTGACATGCACTCACCTTGATTCGATATTTACCCGCGCATGAAAATCCGCCATCACGGAACACCATAAAGCGTATGGCGGCCCACACCGTCCGACCCCACGACCTCACTCTTCAATCTTCGATCTTCACAGCCGCAATCCTACTTCTGCTTCTGGACCATCTTCAAACAGCTTCGTCGTCTTTGCAAGAAGACCTGCCGACCACCACCTCGGCGACGATCACCACGACTATCCAAGAGCACTTGATTCAATCTACCGCTGTTTATTTGAGCACTCCTCTGCCTGGGATTATTTCGAACGAGACATCGTCGAATCATACTTTACAAAACGACACTTTTGCAAGTTTCTTTTGGTTTCCTGGAAAAAATTCGCATTATAATACTGCCGCGGCCGTCCTTATAACGATAGTGCTGCTTTGTGTCATCGTCGGGACTATAGTCGGAAATATATTGGTTTGTGTAGCTGTTTGTTTAGTGCGCAAGTTGAGACGTCCTTGTAACTATTTGTTAGTATCTTTGGCTGTTAGTGATCTATGCGTAGCCATACTAGTGATGCCCATGGCTATGCTGTACGAAATTTTGGGCAATTGGCCTTTTGGACCTGTGTTCTGTGATTTGTGGGTGTCGTTCGATGTGCTATCTTGCACTGCCAGTATACTCAATTTATGCATGATATCGGTGGACAGATATTACGCTATAACAAAGCCGTTAGAGTACGGTGTCAAAAGAACACCGAGACGTATGATATTTTGCGTTTTCCTCGTGTGGTTGGGTGCTGCTTGCATCTCGCTGCCTCCTTTGTTAATTTTGGGTAACGAGCGAGAAGAGTCACATTGTGTGGTGTGTCAGAACTTTGGTTATCAAATTTATGCAACGCTCGGTTCGTTCTACATACCGTTGATTGTGATGATCGTCGTTTACTATAAAATATTCAGAGCTGCCAGAAAAATCGTGATGGAAGAGAAGAGGGCACAATTTCACCTAGAGAACCATTCATATTTAGAAATTAATGCGAAAAACGGAAGTGGAGCAGAATCGAAGCTGCTGGGTAGACAGGGTACGCCAACAAATGCCAGATCATCGTCAGTGGCTACCAATGCATCGGTGAGTATTTATGATTGAATTTTATCGTTGATTATATTATAATTTTAGACAGTCAATTAAATTTTGTAGAAATTCGATACATTTCGACGTCGTTATAAAAATACTTTCATCGAAGCTTGTCATCAAATTATTACCGTAAGCAAATAAATTTAATGATATTTATCACTTGTCAACACGTCATTTCATTAAATTATCATAGTACACGTGGAAATCAACATCGACCGATCGATAATAACTTCAAACATAAACAATCAAATTAATTCAAAAAATAAAATTCAATACTCATGATGTCACAATTTGCTCATTACTTATCCTACAACACAAACGACTCATTAAAATTAACAATTCGAATCATCAGACACCCATTTCGATACCTGGAACCGCTAAATACACACACGTGCCTCAATTACCATTGAAACCATAATTTATTTACGTTCACGAAGTATGCATATCACGTTCGGCTAACACGCGATTACGTCCTTACATCCCGCATTATGATGTTAAAGAACCGTTCATATGCATATTCGAACTTGCCATTGTTCTCGTTGCACGGATTTGCACTTCTAGAGCCAGTGCCACGACTCGTTGTGGTAATTGTATGTGTTCTGGCTCCAAATGGTTCAAATGGTAGAAGTGAAGAAGCGGGGATTAGTAGAGCAATTGGAACACGAGTACGTCTGTGCTAATTGCGCGTTGTAATCGCTGTTGAAATATGTTCGAGGCTTTGCATTGTTGAATTTAGTATATTATATCCGAAAGATTTTTTTTTAATTTATCGCATTTCATACGCATGGCCGATCGATTGAAAATTTTATGTGCCTTCGTCACGAAATCGCAAAATCACTCATACGTCACCATCTATTTTTAGAGTTCAATATTTTCGATTTGACATTCGGTTCCCTTGTGGCGTGCGAACGAAATGCTCTGTTTATTATCACAGTCACAATCGCGAATGACAATGCGTACATTTGTGGCTATAATATTATATATGCTGGAAAAACGTATAATGTTTCAGCCGGCATCGGCACGTGACATTGCGTGCAAACCTTGACCCTATGAGCTTCCTGCTTTTTTTTAAATTTAAAATTATTTTTTGCAGTGTGGCGTCGAGAAGTCGCTGTCGACCATAGGACGATGCTTTTCCGGTGAACAAAGAAAGTCTAATGAATCGCAATGTCCTATGCTTCAGACTCCTTTGAATCGGCCCAATATAGTACCGCAGAATGTGGATCACACCCAACCAAAAACCATAACACAGCAAAAGATCAAGAAGCCCGCTTCCAAATCGAACATCTTCAAAAAGAGAGATTCTTTGAATGTTTTCAAAGGCCAAAAAGACGCTAAAGAGTACGCGGGAAACGTTACGTCTCCCCATCAAAAGAAACTCAGATTTCAACTGGCCAAAGAACGGAAAGCTTCCACCACTTTGGGCATAATCATGTCGGCATTCATCTTCTGCTGGTTACCATTTTTCGTGCTTGCCTTGGTACGACCCTTCCTTTCCGATCCCGAACTAATCCCGCACTCTTTATCCAGTCTGTTTTTATGGTTGGGCTACGCGAACAGCCTCCTGAACCCCATCATATACGCAACGCTGAACAAAGACTTCAGAAAGCCGTTCCAGGAGATATTATACTTCAGATGCTCCAACCTGAACCACATGATGAGGGAGGAGTTCTACCACAGCCAATATGGAGATCCCGAGCAGCATTATTGCGCGGTTAACAGTTCGCACAAGACTCAGGCTTACGAGGAAAGTGTTGAGATTGTCACCGCAGACGACAGGGAGTTGAAGGAAAGGACGTCAGAAAGTTTTCTATGATTAGAGCGTATGGTAAACTCGCAGGATAACGTAACTGTGATCTAAGAAGACATTTTTTAATTACCGGTATCAAATTGAAATCGTGACTCGTAGTTGTTTCGTTTTAAAAAAGCGATGGTGATATATATACGATTAAAACAATCTAGTCTGCGTAATTATTTTAGGTTATGTAATGTTTGGAATAATAAATGGGAGAAAAATTATGAAAGTGTATATAAAAGAATGTTGTTAATTTGGATACTTAAACTAGCAATAATAAATATATAAAATTACTGTGATTAAATCTGTATATGTATAAAATGGAAATATACATATAAATTGATGTACTATTTATTGAATTACACGGGCACAATCATTATGAAAGCTCTCGATGTATAAATATATTTTATTGAAAAACCTATTATATGAAAAAATGTATAGTATTGATGTTATGCTTTAGGGAATTTAAATGATGATGACATCTATTAAATTATTGGATATTGTTTTTAGTTTCGTTTTTTTTTATACTAATCACTATTCCATAGACTGCGTTTTATTGATAGAATTATCTATTGTAAGCTTTAAAATATGACATACATCCATCCCTCTATTTTACCTACTTCGTTATATTTTACTATATATTATATTATAAATTTAATATCTATTTTTCATACTTATTTGACAATCATGGAGAGTTTATTATATTTTCACAACTTCTATACGTAAATTAATTTTCATACTGCCTATCGTTCATTTTAAGCCCTTTAAATATAATAGAATGTTTTCTAAAATTTCGTATTAAGAGTTCAAAAGAATACTTTTAGCAATTCAAATTTATCACATCTGTAATTTGAAGTAGTCATCGGAAACATATCACACTTATATTTTGATTTATTCATTTCCATGTCATTCATATATAATCGTCGTGCATCAGTGTAAAATGTAATATAATAAAAAACGGACTGAAAATATATTTATTGATTCAATTGCTCTCAAATAAATTAAATTGAATAGAAATATATTTCAACCAGTGATGTATTGAAAAAAGGAAACAAATAAAATATGAGAAATTTCCCTCAAGTTTTATTGTGTTTATATTATAAGTACTTTCAGCATATCAAAGTATATCGAGTAAGTCAACTATGAAAACGAGTTAAGCTAAGTAAGTATACTGAACAAAGCTTCTCATTAGTCTAGTTACGAAGTTTTCTCGATTCTTTACTTTTTCTGTTATAACCGCAACACAGAGAACCCATTATCGCAAATTAAGGTGTTTGTTTGAGAAACTCTCGAGAAAATAAACTTTTTTTTGTCATACTTAATTTAACAGTTCATACGATATATTTTCCACTACACGGTAAAATATAATATAATACTTAAACAATAAATCTAATTGTAAAAAATGAATTGATAAAGCCTAATAAAGTCACATTACTCTAAAAATCGCGTGTCCCGCGTCTAATCTACAACCGTAACACTACAAACGTAAACTATATAATAAATTTAATTCCATTATTCATACATTCTAAACGAGAATTCGCATTTTTCTTCCATAAGAATTCTTTCGGTTCACGCGAACGGCGTCGCCGCAAAAATTTTCCGTACATTTTTTTTTTCATGCTTCCGTGAAAAAAAAGCACCTCCGCGAATTTTCGTCGAAACTTTCCTAAAAGAAAAATAGTCATTTCCCCGTCTCGGAAAAAATCTGTTTACCATATCCCCTGCGGGGTTGAGGCTTTACACATTAATCTCTGGTAAAGTGTCACTTAAATGGTGATTTACAGGCGCTTTCTTCATTATACAAATGTGGCCGTGATAAAATTATTTATTATAATCTGATTCGCAACCGACCGGGGACTGCGTCGAAATCCCCTCACTGTAATCATCAATTGGGTTAGTATTTTTTGTTTATAAATACCATTTTCTAAGAAAAAGCTCTCTGAATAAGGAGGGTCCTCGATCGCTTTGGAGACGGTCTGTAATTAATTGGTGGATGCCTTAAATAATCGGGAGCTTTCTCGTTGACACTGTTAATTTATTATAATGCCGTAGTTTTGAGAAAACGAGACGTTTTTAAATTAAGCTGTTTACGGATGCTTTTGACAGTTAAAACGAACTTTAGCCGCCGTAAAAGTTCGGATAATTATATTCGGCTCGCACAAACCGTCTTTGTTTTTGTCGTATTGCTCCAAAGGCATGATCTTTTCATGTTTACGACTATATATTCCGTTTTATCATTATTTTTTCATTGTAAATGTATTTTCAGTGTTCACCGTAACTTTTACGCGGAATTATTGCTTCGGATACGTTAAAAAAGCCCTGTTTATGTCCATATAAATATTTGAATAATCCAATGAAGACTACCAACGATTTTCTCAATCTTTATTATAATATAAGCTAATGTTACTTTAAAATGTTCCTTTCTATAATTTACACGTGTCTCAGTTCACGTTATCTTTTCAAGACATGAAGTCTTCAACCTTAAAATTACATAAAGTTTTTCATGTGGTGTGAAAAAATCTAAGCGAAAAAAAAATAGAATCGCTCGAGCTTTCGTAGTACAACACGGCCTTATCAATATTTACAAACCACTTCGCGAGCAGCGCGTGTTTTCTTTCTATTCATGGCTTTTCTTCCCTTTAAGAGGCTTTCTAGGACACCTTTACATTTGCGAACAAACCTACGAACATTAGTCTAAACATCCGTCGTAGTGACTTTCATTCGAAAGGTATTTACACCCGTTTGTAAATTCTGCGAACGAACCAATCATTTTGCTTGACATCGACGAAAATTGAATAGGAAATCAGAAATATACCCCACGCTTAGTATAAAAAATATGGTTTGGGCGTAAATTTGGAGGTTTTTATTTTGAGTAGGTTCGTTTTATCGTTAAGAGCTTTGGTACGAGTGTAATAAACGATTTTAGTAAGTTCAAATCGTTTCGCTACATTAAATATGGTAACGATTCAAAATTCACATGCTGGAATATTCATTGGGGGATAATTAATTCTGCGAGAATTAAAACTTTCGAAAATATACAAAATTTTTATAATTTCAACATTGCGAAAGCTCGATTTTCATTACTGTCGAATTATTTCATAACTTTACTGCGAGTAATTTTTAAGTTTTAATTTAAAAAATCTCATAAAATAAATTGGAAAACTCAATATTGCTTAGCATTCATATTTTTAAAATTAAAATCGTTCCAACGACATGCACTTTTATTAATTAAAATAACAGAGTAAAAAATTCATGGGATGGAATTTTTCTCAAATTTAGTTGAGTTTTCTTTATTATTATTATTATTGTTATATCCATTTTATTGATTTTTTTTGAAAAAAAATTTTTATTTTTAGTAGACGAACATAAAAAAAAATTGTTCGTAATCAACACAAAATATTATATTGTATACATTTTGTGTTATGAAAAATACGCTTTACGCGATAGCCGAAACACCAATTCCTTTTGAATATAAAACAAAACACGATTTTCACTAGGATATAAAATCCAATATACAGCTAGATTCAAATAATAACCACTCGCTAGATAAACACGCAAACTTCTGAAACAAGAAAACCAACGCAAAGTCAACGAACTCTAATCAGATCCGACACAAATCCGAAAGAACCACCATTGTGAAAATTCAATTTCCCCACATCTCACACAGATCAGCACGAACAACGCGCCAAAAAACCACAACTCCCAAATCCAAAAATTGAACTACAACAATCTGAAAAATCCGAGGCCACGCTTCCACAAACGGCACACTTCGATCCGCTGAGAATTTACTTATTTCGCAGCTGGAGCAAGATATTATTTATTGAAAAGTCGTTCGCAGCCGAGTCACGATCCACTCAATAATGCGTCATACACCATTTTACCAAAGGATCCTCTCGATGCCCAAAAAATGGTACTCCTTTGATCGGGAAGAAGACGCCCAGTTATTTATACCCCGGCTTCGAGTCTCGATTTTTCCTATAAAAAAATAAAATGGATGGGTGCGAGATAGAAGAGACACACACACCCTCTTCTTCGAACTTTTCGTATATATATATTATATACTGTGAGGGTGTTGGTGGGGAAAAAAGCTTCGCAAAGGGAGCGTCTTAGTGCGTCAGTTTCGGCTGTGAGCATTTATCAAACGGGCCGAACTTTCGACGTGAGTAATCTTTTGGGATTTTTGATCGCTTTGACCGAGGAGGAGTGCCGTTTAAATATGGGGAATGTTTTACTTAAATTCGAATAAATTGTATATATGCAAAGAGATTTGGATGTGGTGAGCTTTTGTCGATTTGTCGCGAGTGTTCAAATGTTGGAAATTCCCTTTGATTGTCATACTGTGTGTTTGCCGATGTAAATGTATAAGTCGTATTGATTTAATGTTCATTCTATATTGATTCATCGATGCAACATATATAATATTATAACATCAATTCTATTTACTTCAATTGTCAAGTTCTTAAAATTATTCCATTAAAATTCAAAATATAATTTATCAATTTATCAAATTTTCCAATTCATGGTGCATTTATAGAAATAATATTTCATAATGACCAATTATATTAATTAGGTGATATTATTTCATTAAAATCTGCAACGGCGTTCAATATAATAATAGAATCCTCAAAAACCATTTTGCGCTGCGGGGAATTCACGAATATAGCATAAAATCGATATATTACTGACCCGATTTTATTATTCGTGTTTGACGAGCCCTGCAGGCGTAACTCATCAATTCATATTTCCCGCGAATGAAAATATATCGAATAACGCTTTGGAAAATTGAGATACTTCCATTCTAACATCTATTATATTATAATATAATATATGTTCTAGTTTTTGCTACAAATCACCGACGACCGGTTGAGACGTTGACTAATAAACTGCGATTATTCTTAACGGGAAAAGTTTAGTTGAAAAAAATCGCCCAGAAAAAAACTGACAAACTTTCATATTAATACGTAAAACTGTAACGTTTTCTAGAATGTTCTTTATAAAAAAATGACTTGCTACGGTACGAAGAACAAAGCCTTTAATCCGGAGGAGAATTCACTAACTTTTTTCGAATAACAATTAAAGGATTTGTAAAAAACTTTCTACAGGATATAAATTCATGTAATCATGCTTTATAAAAAAATTTCTACTGCCTATGAACAAAGTGCGAAATAAATTATATTATTAAATAATTATTTCATTTGTTTCTAACTCAGGCTTTGCTTTGAAAGTTCGATAATGCTAATTAGAGTTGAGAATTCGATAAATTAATATTGTCAAGCTTCACGATTGCTAAGTCAATAATACCACCCACCCACACTGATCACATTCGAATATAATTTATGTGATTGACAACAAAACAAGGATAAGTTTCAGGATATAATCCAGAATCTGTAAGGGAGGATTTAACTAGTAATCCAAACAAATGGATCACTTACAAACTGTTAAATTTCATTCGCGAACACGAAATCGAACCGCGCCATATTCTTGGAAACAGTAAAGATATTAATACCGCAAATTTACAAACAAATGTTTAAAAATCACAACGGAATCTTTTGTACCCGGGATGAGTAAGCTCGAAATGCATTGTAATTAATTTTACGTCAACACACACGAGAGTAACATGAACGATGATAATACAGAATGCCTTAACAATAGATAAATGTACACAATAGACGTTCTGAGAACATTGTTTTGCAAGAATTTTCTCTATACACCGCACATACAAAACTACACATGGCGAGACACATATTCGTTCTATTTATGAAACATCTCGCAAATTAACAATTCATAATTGCGTTAAAATTGCCAAATTCGCACACGAACTTGAAACCGTTTCGATCCTCTCGCTCGGTGTAATATTTCAATATCGCGGTTATAAACAGATTAACAAATTTCAGTACGCGTTCAGAAACCACTAATTGCATTCAAGCACATAACCAAATATAATCAGTTTGCCCGTATATATAAATCGTAGCGTTCAAATAACAAGATCTTAGGATTGATTCAAGTTTATAAAAAGTATGTATAGTTGGCCTCGTATTACACGGCATTGTGGTTCCAAAAAAACGTAATGTAATACAAATCCGTGTTATACGAGATTTGAAGTTCATGAAAAACTAGGGTTTTCATTCCTAAAGGATTCCGAAGTTTGTTAATATCTTTCTCGCAAAGTTCATCATCCAAAATTCATTATATAAACACCCATATTTTAAAATATGAATTTTCACTACCCCTAATCCCCATAGTGTACGTTTGACGAGCTTCATCAAAACGTCAACGCGTCTTGCGCGTTATTTAATACGCATTCATAACATTTAACACAACGTGTCACCGTGAAATATTAGCACCGAATTTCCCACATATCGGAAGCGTTCGCTGGCATATTAATATAATATTTTTTACACGTATAATAAACACGGCAATCAAAGCCGTTCATCAATCAATGCCAGGCCCTAGGAGGGACTCACCTTTGGCACAAACAAGTATTAACCCCGTTTTTCATAATCGCTTTTTCGGCCCCGATTTTCAACGCGTCGCATACTCGTATATTACGCGTTATATATGCGTGGTGTATTTTCGAAATTTTCGTTATGGAAAAAAAATCGTTCGAAACCGTGAATTCATGTTTTCGTTCGGTTTGAATGTGATTTCATTAGTTTTCGTTGTTGTCATTGAAATTTGATTATTTTTTTAAAGTAAATTGACTGAATTTTTTTTTTTTGGTATTAAGAAAAATTATTGTGCTAAAATCCGTTCAGGATATTCATCAATGCTTTGTACTGTAATATTTACTAAGAGCTGCGAGGTCAAGCGATAAACAAAGCTCTATTGTCGGGTTCACTTTTGACGTTAAACTGAATCGATAGTTCATAGTCATTTCTGCACAATAAATGTTTACACTTGGCTACGAAATTGCTTCGAATATTATATGAAATACTAATCGTTGAAAGAAGATTAAATAACATATTCGACATTTCAAAGATTAAGTTATGCTCTGACCCTAAATAGACATTAACGTTTCTCGCGAAACAACATTGTTCGAAAATAAACTCTAGATAAGCTTTAGGTACAAATACCACACTGTCTTGAGAGGGTAAAATGTTAATCCTTCGATTAAGTAGCCTTAGGGGATTGTTTGATTAAAGCATGGATCTCCTTCGTTTTAATCATATTGAAATCCTGGACCACATTCGATTTTGAGCTCGTATCGTTACTTAACACAATCAATACATTATTCGACTCAATAACTTTTACTGTACAAATATTAAAATACTAATAGTTATTCTATGCTTTATATTCTCTACTTTTGACCAACTGCGACACGTGTTAATCAAATCATCCCCAATATATTATATTAAATCCTCTCGTAAGGTAACTGTAAATTTACATATATCTTTAACAAAATATACATGTATCAAGGCCAAATTTTTCATATCATTATAATGAAATAATTTAAATTGTTTTCAGCGCCCTCATTCCTGAACATTACAATATTTTCCTGTCAAATTGAGACACCTAAAAACACGCAAACGTAAAATTTTCCATAGCCGACAATTCAGCAGACGGTGTGGTCTACCTTCGCAGACCTGAGAGCAGAATACTGAAATTTTCCCATTATGATAACACGGAAAACGAATTTCGAGCCGTGGGCGAGACACATGTATGGACCCAGCTCGGCTCATTAGAAATTAACGGACTCTACATGTCTAGAACAGGGATATAGAACATAGAACTGTGGCACATTTTGAAAGTTTTAAAATTCATTTTTTTTCTATATAGGGGCTAGTTTTTAAATTTTTTTGTATTATTTATTATAAATTCATAAGTGATATTATATTTGATATACTATTACATAGGCCCGATGTTAATAATATCGGCTATGAATTGATAACCATAGTGTTACGTAATAAAATAAAAATTAAATATATCTATGCAAACGAACGATTGTATTATTTGATTATTTATCAACGAAATCTATTATATGTAATTCGAAATATTTTCAAAAATGTTATACAGACATCATGAAAAGTAATAACTATACTATTAATTAGTTATTTTGCTTTTTTAAAATTAATTATTTAATTATTTATTAGAGACATCTATTGTGATTTATGAGAATTAATCAATTGATTAATTTTAAGCATGATATTATAGACGTTAAGTGTATACGCATAAAGACCATATTAGAAAAAAAATTTAAGGTTAATTTTTAACTCATAATCTTAAAGTCGCGAGCGTCACTCGAACAGATACACAGACACATAGATACACAGACGGACACACACACACAAACATCCGCTATTATATATAGGGGATAGCAAATTCACAAAAAAAAAATTAATTTTCTTTTAACAATTTTTCTGTTCGACTAAAAAAATTCTGATCAGGAAAAATGTATAAAATTTACAATAATTTAAAAATATATTATTCTATATTATATGAACTCTACGACGAACAGACGAACATTTAAATTGTTCAAGTGAAGTCAAACGATATTAATCCTTAAATTCAATTACGATCAATATTTAAAGCCTTGTTGAAGGTTGCTTTAATTCCTATCAACCAACTAATTCTATACATGGATGTGCTAAATGTTATCCTAAAATCAAAATATTCCTTAATCACTACGTAATGAACACACGCTATTAAAAAAAAAGATATTATATAGGCTAAATAAGATGATAACAACAACAATAGTTAATTCCATAGTAAAATAAAAAAAAGTTTTACGACTCCTGCCCTAAGAATACGTGCCGAGATACCAAGATTCATGCTGAATATAATACAATACTATACAATGTCCTGTGGCTTGGGCCACGATATACTCTTGTCATCGAACCGCACATACAATTCTCCGATATCCTCTCTAGGTAACTAGGACCAAAGGTATAAGGGTACCCATTGTAGCTTTCCCTTCAAACGTCACGCTAATTTAATATCCTAAAACCGTATGTCAGCTGATATCGATCCAACGGACTGTTGAAATTCATATGGATTAAATCGAGATTTGTGATCGTATCGATCAGTTGCAGGTTGTATTTTGTGGTCAGTTTGTAGATATAATGAACGTATGTGTCAGAGATGGATTAATTGATGATGAGGTGTGTGATTTGTGTTCCCGAAGTTTGCCTTAAATTGAAGGTCGGGTTGGTCGTTTGTTGAGCTCATTAAATCAAATTGAAATTTCGATCTGGGTTGTTGGAAAGTTAAATTTTAAAATAATGTCGTTTTGAATTGTTAATTATAGGTCCAAGGACAAATGAGTGTTTAAATTATTTTACAATGCCATATTATTGATTTTTAACAACCTTTTTTATTGCTAAGTCCTTGGTTCATAATTCAAAATTGAATATATTATTTATTTAATTTTAATATACATTATAATAGTATAAAATACATATTATACATAAATATAAGTACTATAGTATAAGTCAAATATATCACGAAAACACATTAATCTATACAAAAATACCAGAACTTTCTCCAATTCCCAAATGTTTTTCCGATTTCAACTTCAAACTTGAAAAATTTCTAAGAACTCAAAAACACGTTCAAAACACGCGTATCTAATAATCGCATGAACTTTTCACGACCTACAAAATCAATGGAACGAAAACACATCCACCCCCAAGTATTTTTAGCATCATCGAATACAAGAACCAAATTTCCAGCATTTACCATAAAATAATAACAGACGACGAAAAACAATACGTCGAAACGACATATTGTATTATATATACCAACCGATTGTAATAAACGTTTTCGATTTTTAGCGAATTTACGGTCGCGCGAGCCACGAATCGTTTCGTAGAACTTTCAACACCCGATCATAAAATTCACCCACCCTTCGACTACCCCATTATGTTTGAACCGACGGTGTCCAACTTGTGGCCTCAGGTTGTACATGGCCTTCTAACGTAGTTGTATGTCTCGAAGTAATGCGGTGCCCCAATTTAGGAAGTTTCGTATGGGAAAATATCTTGTAAGAAATGTGGTTCGGTTGACCGTTTTCTATTTTTGAAAGTGTGTTATGTTGAATTCAGTGGGTTGGTTTATATTTAGATTTTGATTATAGGTGGTCATTGGCTTTAATTTATGATGGTTTGTGAATTTTAATATATTCGTGTTTCTAAAAATAAATAATTGGATATTTGAAAATCTCATTTTGAAAATTTATTCGATCGTATAAAACTCAACTATTGCATTCATGAATAATATTTGCACACATAATTTGAATTGATATCGGTTTCGTGCTGGAAAATCAAGTAATTCGCATAACTCCAAGTATCATAAATTATCATTTGAAATGAAAAGCCATTATATTCTAATTATCCCCTATCCCCTATATATAATAGCGGATTTCTGTGTGACTGTGTATCTGTGTATCTGTCTGTATCGATAACGCTCGCGGCTTTTTTTCTTTTTTTCGATGACGATGATGATGATGTCACAAACAAATAACAAATGAACTATTTTGATTTTATTAATTAAATATTAAATCGAGTACACATTTCGGATTTACACAATCGGGTTTTCACATTTTATCGTTTTTTGTTTCTTAACAAATCCACAACCAATGTTAATAACATCGGACTTATATACTAGTAATATAATAAACACAAACAGAACGGAAACAGAACACCGACGATTATCACACCAAACTTACTAATGGTAAATTATCTCCTGGCACACGAAAGATTGAACACTCCTGTATCCGACCTCAAAATCCTTAAAATAGAAAACAAACAGCTTTCCGACCAAAACTTTGGAAAATGAGCGGAATCCATTCTAACGTTACAGATCAGTGATTAAGCAGGCGGCGCGGCAAGGTCCCACTATTTGCTTATTAACGTCCTCCATTTATCCGATGTATAAATTGCGGGACAGAAGTGTATACGACGGGCAGACCCGAACTATAACCCCGACAGTAATCTAGTTATTTTACAGTTATCGCGGCCCGCAGGTTTGAGAGCCTCTGGCTGTTTTAGCCGGCGGCGAAATGACCGAAGTCGCTCGAGCGGACTAGACCATATAAAGCGACGAGAATTATGTCGCCAAGTTTGAATGTCTATAAACGTGTTGGATATAATTGTTTTCGAGGGGTTTTGTAATTTTTGAGTTGTCTGTGTGTTTTTGGTCAGTTGGCATGTGTGGTTATTTTGGGGAAATTGCTTTTCGTGACTGTTTCATGTTGAAGTTTTAGTGCTTATTGAGCTTCATATTGAATAATTGAATGATTAAATTTTTTTTTAAATTAAATTTGGAAATTATGGCGCAATCTATTAAAAGACTATATCACAACTATGACTAATAGCTTTCGTATCTATTTTGCGAAATACAATTTTGAAAAATTATACCAAAATATTCTTTTGGTATATAAAAATAATTCTTGTAAAATATTTGATAATATTTTAATATATATAAATTAATTAAAGTTGTAAATTTCAGCAGTCTCCATCAAATAACGAAGTTAAGTGACAATTGATACAATCAGCATATGGATGTGACCGCGTACCTTTAACCCGAGACTATTTAGTAAATTACGGCTTTAATATCCAACTAAATAATATTCACACACAAACTATATCAAAAAATAATACATATTTTCCTTCGATGAACGTTATCATATAATACAATCAATAATGATATTATTACTTCAATATTATATTTTACTATGTTATATTACGTACAATTTTAATGATTTACTACCATAATATTATTTATCAATATAAAATGAAACGAAAAATATATATAAAATCCCACACATAGTAGCTGTGATACGATACAGAGATTCATTATTGCGAATGTTTACATTCATCTATCTTAAGCGAAAATAATTCAATTTATCGTTTGATGTATTTCCACAATAGTGGAGCTGAAATTGAATTTATACGTATGTATCAAATGACGTAGCGCTTACTCAAATACGAAGGAAAAAGCGCTTAGACAGACGAAACTTGAGTCAAACTCGAGAATACGCAAACTTATCTCAAGATCCGTAATAAATTATTATCCATTAGCTTAACGACGGATCAAAAAAAAAAGCAGAAAAGAATTGCGTCCGAGGGAAAAATCAGATTGAACACGTTTTTTCATTCGCAAAGTCAAACAACACCTTTTCTCTCGTAGGAAAAAGTCGCTCGATACGCAAGCGAAAAAGAACGAATAACGTCTCGCGAAATTAATTACATCGTTTGTTTTGAATCGCTTAAGCGGAATCGAATTAATTTTAATCCGCAAATCTCGACTTTTTGATCGTTTTTCAGCCGGTCGAGAGAGATTTCCCGAAAGGAAAACTCGGAAAATTCTGGCTTTTTCGCGAGCGTCGCGTGACAAAAAGTCATCAATTCGATTCGAGTCCTAAATCAGAAAGAGCTTATCATTGTAAATGTGTCAGGATTGTGCCTATTTTTACACAATTAATTCCTCTTTCGGTTCGATTTATAATCGTCACGCGTGTCTATATTTGGAACATTTAATAGTTTATTTGATCAAAAAATTTTATACATCGAAAATTTAAAATATCAATTGTATGAACTTTTCAAAGATAATACGTAAATATAAATATTAAAAAAATCATAATAAACTTTTATTTTATTCAAATTCTTCATGCTCTTATTGAATATTCATATAAATTTGAATACATTTCAATAAATTATTCTTATTACATTAATCAACGAACATACAAAATATTCGCCCATCGAAAACAAACCAGTAAACGCTTCTCACAATTTTTTCCACACCAACCGATTTCAAACCTACCTGACTCGAATTTAAAACTCAACATATTGACCACTAAAATCCTTCACACTGAGCTCACACTAGGTCAAGATAACACATTGATCGCACCACATTATTGAAAGATAAGTCGGTTTCTAAAGAGAACCTCTTGAATTGCCTTTCAATGCATTCTCCGTTCGTCAGCAGTCTTGTGACATATCCTCATCAATCTCGACGGAATGGGAACGGACGGTTCGGTTTCAATTACACGGATTGTGTGTGTACATAGTTTCGGGGATTCGAAATAAATTTGTGGCATTAGACTGAACTGGATTGCCTTTGAGCAGAAATTAAATTGCGCCATAAGCCTTGTCTACATGTGCCGAACGTACACAAATCCGATTCGGAATCCTCTGGGTCCAAATGTTGATGTATTATACAGTGATTTCTAGTTATTGATATTGTTTTGGTTTATTTTGAAAGTTTGTTTTTAAAATGTAATAACGATCTAATTTTTGTGTATCGAATTTGGTATTATGAAAATTTTAATGAGTAATTGTGCACTTCGTATTGATTTCGTCATAGATATGTCTGATTATGAAATACGTTATTTTCGATCAAAAAATTAAATAGAGTGGAACTGGAATCTATTATCCGAATTTCGATTAATAAAAGAAATATATATTTTTTTTTTAAATAGAAAATTTTAAGATTTTTTTCATACAAAATGAGTCCGAAAGTTTATTAGTACGTAACAAAATTATATTGACTCATAAAAAACTCAACTATGATGGTGATCGAACTAAAACGTAACAGGAATTTTAATTTTAAGAAATTTGGAGTTAGAAAACTTCTCAAATATGGCGTTAAAAAATTATAATTTTACTAATTATTATCTTGAGAACCGATGAATATACTTCCATGGCGATTTTATGTTATGTTCACAAATTTCGTCAATCTCAAATAGCCAAAAATAAAAATAAAAAGTAAATAGACTTTGAATACATTTAAAAAATATTTAAAGGTTATGTGCATAATTATGCACTCCAATTTTTTTTATAAATAATTTATTTTAATTTAATTTAAAACAAATTATCCGGATCTTTCGCTATTTGGACAGTATCAAATTCTGTATCCCCTTTAGTTCGGATAATCGAGGTTCTACTGTAATTTAAAAACTCAAATATAAAAAATAATATTCAAAAAAGGAAAAAATATACATTTCAAAAAAATATTTCAATATTAAATCTTCACTATGTATTGAATTAAAAATTTTATGAAATTATATTAAAAATATTTTGTTATATAATATTAAATCCCAGCACCAAAATGTATGATCCAAAAGTAAGCTGCTTATGGTCAGCCATTACGCCAACGTTTGACAGCTAAAAGCAATGACATTTATTCCTACCAACGACGTACATCCCGAAATTATGTTATATTTTCGAATCTGTAAGTTACTAGAATTATATTTCAACATTTACTTAATTAACTTTTTAATTACGCGATACGCTTCAATGAGTAATTTCAATAAACAATACGAATCAGGCGTGTCGTTCATCGAATACTTACATAACGAAATTTATACAACTCTTACGCCTTTTGTTCACATTTAATTTAACACGCTCACCCAGAGAGCAATAAAGAAGTTAAATAAATACGTCATAACTAAATTACGATCCAACTTTTGATTACCTTTTCGTTTAAATGACGACGACGTAGCAAGCAGCACTCGACAGAAATATTCGGAGAGCGATTTAATCATAAGAATTTAATTTTTTTTCGTGAATTACGCCTCAATTATGAACCGTATTTAAATTTCTAGTTTTCGTATATATTGAGTAATAAATATCGATGACTTTTGTTCGCGAGCACGAACAGCGAACTTTCCGATAATCTTGCCGGGGAATCCGAGGCGAAATTAAATAATAAACCGTATCCGGTCGGAGACCATGAAAGCCTACGAGGAAAGCCAAAGCACAACTTTTAATTGGACCTTCCCTCGTGCTGAAGGCTCTGTTGTTGAAGAACTGAAAAAGCTCAACCGAAAGTGTACGTCGGCGCGCTTTCAGCACGTAATCCAAGGGAAAACGAACGAAATTTTCCCATTTTCAGTTTTGAACTCGCTATGCAATGCCCTGTCTAATAATTTCTGTTTTTATAGTTATTGTGTCGGACGTGCTCGATGAAAGCGAACAATGGCTGGAATCGTGATTTTCGTTTTTCATCAGTGATACTTGTTTAGTTTGGATAAGCAAAGTTTTATAGTCGAAGCTTCGACGAGTTCGAAGTTCATCTTTCGTAAGTTGCTTCGTCGTTTTTCATTTGAAACTTATTAGTTTCGAGAAATCTCGAAACTTAAATTGTCCATAAATCAATTTTGGAATAAACTGCGATTAATTGGATGATAAAATTAAAATTTTCTATTAAGATATATTTTGAGGAGCCTAACAAATTGCTGTGTGAATACGCGCCGGATCCTTCGTGATGTTTAGTTTAAATTACTATTTAAATATTAAACGACCCGAAAGAGAGCGTCGTATGAAGGGCCACATTTCTGCGAGGGTGTTGCAAGCCACAAGCATAATCAATCTGGATTATCCCAGGATTAAAAATATCCAATTTTCATCAAGACTCGCGGACTAATGGATATTTCAGGTCTCGGTTTCGGGTCCCATTTTTGATCCAGAACATAAAACTCGTAGAATATTATTTATGCATAGGGCAAACTCTATAGTGTTTTGGGACGACCGAATCCCTTTTTTACTCAAATATTCGAATTTGGGTCGATTTTCACGATGGGAATAATTTTATATAATTTATTATATTTGGATATTAAATTTTCACGATTCACTATGGAACTTGTATCCACCAAAAATCCAATTACCTTTGACTGATCTCCTTATTGTGCTCGCGGGTCGGCTCTCGATTCGACTTTTTCACATGAAAACGCTTTTACGATACAGAAAAAAATGTATGCGAAATATCGAGATTTTTTCCCCTTACATACTCGAAATCCTCTTAAGACGAGTGCATCTTCACATTATCGTCTGAATACCCGTCTGGATACAACGGGCCCTATCGAGTGCCCACATTTTCATATTAATTATGACATATTGCGATCGTCCAGAGGCACACAAAGAAACATCAAAGCTGCTTTTGCCGTTACACGTGTCAAAGCACGTGCCGTGTTTATTTTGTGAGTTATAATACTTGTAAGTGTATGCTGCATTGCTTACCCGTACTATAATAGTGAGCAAACTACAAATGTGCAGTGAAACCTAGTTAATTTGAATCTGTATGATTTCTTTCTACCATTTTAGTTGAATATGTTACATTATTTCTTCGCTATTCTTCGCTATATTCAATCGGATTATAATTAACTTTTTCGTATTATTGTCTTGCTAATTACGTACAAAGTTAATAGCTCAGTTATATCCTAGCTTTATTCTAGATAAAACCTTGCATATAATTAGCTTACATATATTTTTAATAATTATATAATCTTACCGTAAACACTGAAATTAAGATGTAAATAGTGCAGTCAATTCAGGTGCAATGGTTTTAGCCTTGTATTTAACAATCAAGGCTTTAAAGTAGTTAAAACAATGCAAAAAAAGTGCAGTCAGTAGTTAAATATGTATTTAGGAAATTATTTAGAAAAAATATTTTTTTTATATTCAAACATTCCAAAAGTTTTTTTCTCATATCTCATAACGAAAAATACACCAAATAAGGTAAAGTGTTTGAACTTCTAGTGCGACTTGAATTACTAATAAATTTCTGTTCTAACTACATACATAATTCTTTTCAATCAAACGGAAATATTCCGGTTTTTTGTATAAGAAAGCGGTTTAAAATATTCATAATACATGATTAATAAATTAAACTAATTTCGAGTTATCATAATCATACTGCATCATAACACTGAGCAAACATCACGCGGTGGCCGAAACCACGCTAATGCGAAAACCTCCATACAATTTGGCAAAACTCCGGTGTGTTGTGCGAACATAAACAGCTTTATGAAACTTAGACGAGCCCGTACACACACTCGGAAGTGAATATGTACTAGATGTATACATATATATGTATATATATGTATATATATATATATATATATATATCCCCTATATATAATAGCGGATATCTGTCTGTGTGTGTGTGTGTCACAATGACGCTCGCGACTCTCATTGTATCGGGAGCGCATAAAGAGCAGAGGGTGT